>SJYV01051634.1:7391-104101 GCA_006410875.1 Neotragus pygmaeus
TCGCTCAGTCGTGTCCGACCCTCAGTGACCCCCATGGGCTGCAGCCCACCAGGCTCCTCCGTCCATGGGATTTTCCAAGCAAGAGCACTGGAGTGGGGTGCCATTGCCTTCTCCATGACCACTGCTTAGATGACTGTTTATGACTTTCTATACCTTTCAATGACTGAGCGACTTCACTTTCACTTTTCACTTTCACACATTGGAGAAGGAAATGGCAACCCACTCCAGTGTTCTTGCCTTGAGAGTCCCAGGGACGGGGGAGCTTGGTGGGCTGCCATCTATGGAGTCACATAGAGTCGGACACAACTGAAGCAACTTAGCAGCAGCAGCAACAACATACCTTTCAAGGATGAGTGCTCTTATGAGGACTTACCATTGGTGTTTCTGGATACCATAGAAATAATTTGTACTTTCTGGAGTGTGTCCATCCTAATATAACAAAATATAAATTGTTTATTTACTTAAAATTAAAAATGAGTATCTGCTTATAAACACATTTATATTTATGAGAAGCATATTTTGATATAATAACATTTGTTGTTATTGTTCAGTTAGTTGCTCAGTCATGTCCAACTCTTTGCAACCCCATGGACTGCAGCACGCCAGGCCTCCCTGTCCATTACCAACTCCTAGAGCTTGCTCAAACTCATGTCCATCGAGTCTGTGATGCCATCCCATCATCTCATCCTCTGTTGCCCCCTTCTCTTCCTGCCCACAATCTTTCCCAGCCTTGGGGTCTTTTTCAATGATTCAGTTCTTTGCATCAGGTGGCCAAAGGATTGGACTCTGTCTAGGTATTTTATTCAAGGGAATTCCACTGTATGTGCTCAAGGCTAAATGTTTTGTATTAAAATAAATATTTATTTGTCACAACAAAGTCCCTGGATGCAAACCATGATTTCACCTGGTGTGCAACTGAACCAACGGCATCTGATCCGAAATTGGAGGCAGGACTGACCGTAAGAGCATTAAGGAGAAACTCTGTATGTGTATCTTTCCTACTTGTTCCCTTTTTATGGATATTGTTGGGATTTTGTTAAGGTCTGGTTTGTCTGTATACAACGGGTTCCTGCTGGAATGTAATATTGTAAAGATGCACCTCTTCCTTTGCTTGAGATCTCCATGTTAATTTACCGTCATTAGAGGATGTGCATTGTGGTCATCAGTTCACACTATTTTTGTGTGATGCTAACTTCCAAGCTAGATATTTTGCCATTTGACCAAGATAACAATGCAACAGGAAATCAGTATAGCCTTTATCTTTCCTAGAAGCCATACAAGCCTGTCTGGAAGAACTTCAAGTGTGTGCACACGACTCAAGGAAAGAACTCAGGTACAGATGGTGAGCCAGGTCTCCTGCTGAAGTTCTTTATCACCTGGTGGATTGAAGCCATAGCGTACATAGTTCAGAAGTGCATCTCTGTGAGGAAGGAAAATTTGGTGAGAAGGACCTGGCCAGTATGAATAGATGAGAAAAAAGTATAACTCCCTTGACCTCAAAAATAACTCCCTCACACATCCTACCAAATCAGGAATAATGGATTCTTCTGAAAGCTGCCAGGGAGTTAAGCTTCCTACCACATGCACTGTAAAGTGGACTGTTTTAATCAGCCACTTGACAGCTTTTCCTTTAACACCTGGCTGAGAAGATGGACTGGTTAGTGGTCTTGTTTTGAAAGAAACTGGAGAAGGAGGAGAAAAGGGAAATTACAAAGCAAGAGGTATTTTGGGAAAGGTGCTGACCAGGAGGAGTGTGCTGAAGTGAGATGCTTGGGAAAGCTGTACACAGGGTCCCGCNCTCCCTCACACATCCTACCAAATCAGGAATAATGGATTCTTCTGAAAGCTGCCAGGGAGTTAAGCTTCCTACCACATGCACTGTAAAGTGGACTGTTTTAATCAGCCACTTGACAGCTTTTCCTTTAACACCTGGCTGAGAAGATGGACTGGTTAGTGGTCTTGTTTTGAAAGAAACTGGAGAAGGAGGAGAAAAGGGAAATTACAAAGCAAGAGGTATTTTGGGAAAGGTGCTGACCAGGAGGAGTGTGCTGAAGTGAGATGCTTGGGAAAGCTGTACACAGGGTCCCGGTTCTTGGAAGTTATCAGAGACAGGGAGAGGAGTGGGAGTGGCCATGGTTCCAGAGAGAGAAGGATGAAGTAGCCAAAATGGACACAGTGGTGGCAAGAATCCTTCTTACATCCTGCTGAGCAACACACAAGTCATGGCTGTGCAGTTGTCGGCCTTGAAGAATTACTTGACTTGTTTCCTCCTGAAGAAAAAACTGTCTTATGCATCAATGATTATCTTAGAATAGAGTATCCCCATGTTAGTGTTCAATAAACACTCAGCTACTTAAAGCTATAATGTTCTTGACGCCTTTGCCATGCCTGCTGGGCCACTAGCTCAGTAGATGACTGTCCAGGACCTTACCACCTGGAACTTGATTTCTATCAAAGTTTGCAGTTAGTTTGCAAAACTAACTTCAGCTGAACTTTAAAAATAAAAGAGACACATTCTAGAGCAACCAACTGAGTAATTCTGCGATGTGAACCATCAGGCTAAGTGGCTCATTTATCTAAATGGCATTCAATCTCACATGGGCATTCAAGAGTTTTAAAACAGACCACAGCGATTTCTCCAAACCCTAAAAATCCCAGAAAACAGGGGCAGCAGGCAGAAAGCTTTCATCCTTGTCTTTCATCATCTTGACTTCTGGGCGTCACCGAGGTTGTGTGTCAATGGTACATTCTTGTTCACTCAGGCAGATGTGTCTGGGCCACTAGCCCATCATTCTAGATATAAAACCAAGAGCTGGAGAGTAGTAAAGGTCAGAGCTCCAAACAAGGAAGAAAGAAGCCCAGGAGTGGGGACGAAGAGGTCGACGATCATAAGGAAACTGATCTTGCCAAGGGCGTTGTGGGGAGGGCGATGGGAGACCATCCATAGGAACTGAGGTCACGGCAGGGCACACATTTTCGCAGCTTTCCTAGTTATTTGTCATTCGCTGCCAGATCTTCCCTAAGAAACTCCCAGGATAACTTCTTAGAGGAAATATAGTCCTTTTTTTTTTTTTTGGTGAGGTGGGGAGAACAAAGTTTAAATCAGGTGGATGAACAGATTTATAGGCCAGTCTGATCCATCTCAGCTGCCACTGCCTGTATTCACATTCCCATCGTCTCTCCTCTGCAAATTACAGTCATCCTGTGACTACTGTGGTGTTGGAGAAGATCCTTGAGAGTCCCTTGGGCTGCAAAGAGATCCAACCAGTCCATCCTAAAAGAAATCAGTCTTGAACATCCATTGGAACGACTGATGCTGAAGCTGAAACTCTGAAACTTTGGCCACCTAAAGCGAAGAACTGCCTCCTTGGAAAAGACCCTGACGCTGGGAAAGACTGAAGGCGGGAGGAGAAGGGGACGACAGAGGCTGAGGTGGGTGCGTCACTGACTCAATGGGCATGAGTCTGAGTAAGCTCTGGGAGTCGGCGATGGACGGGGAGGCCTGGCGTGCTGCGGTCCACGGGCTCGCAAAGAACTGGACACGACTGAGTAATAGAACTGGGGAAGGCGATGGCGCCCCACTCCAGTGCTCTTGCCTGGACAATCCCATGGACGGAGGAGCCGGGTGGGCTGCAGTCCATGGGGTCGCTAGGAGTCGGACACAGCTGAGCAACTTCACTTTGACTTTTCACTTTCATGCACTGGAGAAGGAAATGGCAACCCACTCCAGTGTTCTTGCCTGGAGAATCCCAGGGACAGGGGAGCCTGGTGGGCTGCCGTCTGTAGGGCTGCACAGAGTGGGACACGACTGAAGCGACTCAGCAGAGCAACGGAGCTGAACTGTTACTACTGATACTGCTTGCATGGCGCTGCCTCTCCTGCCTCGCCCCAAGCCCTCAGTCAGTCCTCACAGGGAAACATTTTCCAAACTCAAGTATTACTTGACAGTCCTGCTTCAAAGCTTTCTGTGACTTTCCAATTTCTGCGGAATAAACCTCAAAGTGTGTAGCGGGGAAGAACCTTCATATTCTATTCCTTCCACCTTCTCTTTCGTGACTTCCTTTTATTAATTCCAGCTTCACAGTTTCTACAGTTTCTATCTCCAGTCTTTATACCGTTTGACCCACCCGGCCCCTGCCAGCAAGCGCTCGTCGTGTGTCCACCTCGCTTCCAAGGCTGTCTCTTATACACATCTAGATGTGTATAAGAGACAGGGAGGGAGGGGGTCGCCACTGTGGACGACGAGGAGGGGGCAGGCGCACCGGCGACGGTCCCCGGCGGAATCGCACGCGCCCCCGGCTGCGCTCCCGCGGGGCGCGGCCTCTGCTGCTCCTCGTTCCGTGGCCGCCGCTGAGCACGGCGCTGCCCCTGCGGCGCTGGCGGCCGCGTCGGGCCGGACGGGCGGAGGCGGCGGCGGCGGGCACCTGGGCGCCGCCGGGGGCGCCTTCTCCTCGGCGCGCGCGGGCGCGCGGGGAGCCGGCGGCCGCGAGGAGGGCGCCCCTAGGCGGAGCCGCCTCCCTCCTGGACAGGCCCCGGGAGGAGCCGCCGCGCGCCCCGCGGGCGGACCCGCGTCTAAGGGGCGAGCGCTGGACGCTCCCAGGCCAGCCGGCGCTGCGGCCGCCGCCGGGAGCGCGCGTGCTCCCCCGGGCGGCGTGCTCTCGGATCCCGGTCGCGCCACGCGGGCCGGACCCGCACGTAGGCGGCGAGCGCTGGCAGCGTCGGCGGCTGCCGTCGGGCGGGAGAAGCAGGATCCGCTGGTCCCACGTGGCCGGGCCTGCGGGACAAGCCGGCCGGGTTGGTTCTGAGGAGGCTGGGCTCCTGGGGCTTGAGCGCCGCAGGGAACTGCGTTTTCTGTCCGCGCAGAGCAGCCCGCGTGCTTGGAGGGAGAGGCCTGCAAGCCTTGGAAGCGAGGTGGACACACGACGAGCGCTTGCTGGCAGGGGCCGGGTGGGTCAAACGGTATAAAGACTGGAGATAGAAACTGTAGAAACTGTGAAGCTGGAATTAATAAAAGGAAGTCACGAAAGAGAAGGTGGAAGGAATAGAATATGAAGGTTCTTCCCCGCTACACACTTTGAGGTTTATTCCGCAGAAATTGGAAAGTCACAGAAAGCTTTGAAGCAGGACTGTCAAGTAATACTTGAGTTTGGAAAATGTTTCCCTGTGAGGACTGACTGAGGGCTTGGGGCGAGGCAGGAGAGGCAGCGCCATGCAAGCAGTATCAGTAGTAACAGTTCAGCTCCGTTGCTCTGCTGAGTCGCTTCAGTCGTGTCCCACTCTGTGCAGCCCTACAGACGGCAGCCCACCAGGCTCCCCTGTCCCTGGGATTCTCCAGGCAAGAACACTGGAGTGGGTTGCCATTTCCTTCTCCAGTGCATGAAAGTGAAAAGTCAAAGTGAAGTTGCTCAGCTGTGTCCGACTCCTAGCGACCCCATGGACTGCAGCCCACCCGGCTCCTCCGTCCATGGGATTGTCCAGGCAAGAGCACTGGAGTGGGGCGCCATCGCCTTCCCCAGTTCTATTACTCAGTCGTGTCCAGTTCTTTGCGAGCCCGTGGACCGCAGCACGCCAGGCCTCCCCGTCCATCGCCGACTCCCAGAGCTTACTCAGACTCATGCCCATTGAGTCAGTGACGCACCCACCTCAGCCTCTGTCGTCCCCTTCTCCTCCCGCCTTCAGTCTTTCCCAGCATCAGGGTCTTTTCCAAGGAGGCAGTTCTTCGCTTTAGGTGGCCAAAGTTTCAGAGTTTCAGCTTCAGCATCAGTCGTTCCAATGGATGTTCAAGACTGATTTCTTTTAGGATGGACTGGTTGGATCTCTTTGCAGCCCAAGGGACTCTCAAGGATCTTCTCCAACACCACAGTAGTCACAGGATGACTGTAATTTGCAGAGGAGAGACGATGGGAATGTGAATACAGGCAGTGGCAGCTGAGATGGATCAGACTGGCCTATAAATCTGTTCATCCACCTGATTTAAACTTTGTTCTCCCCACCTCACCAAAAAAAAAAAGAGTATATTTCCTCTAAGAAGTTATCCTGGGAGTTTCTTAGGGAAGATCTGGCAGCGAATGACAAATAACTAGGAAAGCTGCGAAAATGTGTGCCCTGCCGTGACCTCAGTTCCTATGGATGGTCTCCCATCGCCCTCCCCACAACGCCCTTGGCAAGATCAGTTTCCTTATGATCGTCGACCTCTTCGTCCCCACTCCTGGGCTTCTTTCTTCCTTGTTTGGAGCTCTGACCTTTACTACTCTCCAGCTCTTGGTTTTATATCTAGAATGATGGGCTAGTGGCCCAGACACATCTGCCTGAGTGAACAAGAATGTACCATTGACACACAACCTCGGTGACGCCCAGAAGTCAAGATGATGAAAGACAAGGATGAAAGCTTTCTGCCTGCTGCCCCTGTTTTCTGGGATTTTTAGGGTTTGGAGAAATCGCTGTGGTCTGTTTTAAAACTCTTGAATGCCCATGTGAGATTGAATGCCATTTAGATAAATGAGCCACNCAATAACCTCAGATGATACCACCCTTATGGCAGAAAGTAAAGAAGAACTAAAAAACCTCTTGATGAAAGTGAAAGAGGAGAGTGAAAAAGTTGGCTTAAAGGTCAGCATTCAGAAAAGAAAGATCATGGCAAATAGATGTGGAAACAGTGTCAGACTTTATTTTTCTGGGCTCCAAAATCACTGCAGATGGTGACTGCAGCCTTGAAATTAAAAGATGCTTGCTCCTTGGAAGGAAAGTTGTGACCAACCTAGACAGCATATTAAAAAGCAGAGACATTACTTTGCCAACAAAGGTCTGTCTAGTTAAGGCTATGGTTTTTCTAGTAGTCATGTATGGATGTGAGAGTTGGACTCTAAAGAAAGCTGAGCACTGAAGAATTGATGCTTTTGAACTGTGGTGTTGAAGAAGACTCTTGAGAGTCCTTTGGACATAAAAGAGATCCAACCAGTCCATTCTAAAGGAGATCAGCTCTGAATGTTCATTGGAGGGACTGATGTTGAAGCTGAAGTTCCAATACTTTGGCCACCTGATGCAACAAGCTGACTCATTTGGAAAGACCTTGATGCTGGGAAAGATTGAAGGCAGAAGGAGAAGGGGATGACAGAGGATGAGATGGTTGGATGGCATCACTGACTCAATGGACATGAGTTTGGGTAAACTCTAGGAGTTTGTGATGGACAGGGAGCCCTGGTGTGCTGCAGTCCATGGGGTCGCAAAGAGTCGGACATGACTGAATGACTGAACTGTACTGAACTGAAGTATTCATAAGGCATTGATTGGAGTAAAGGCTCTGAAGTTAGAGGTGTTCATGCTGCAGGCATTAAGAAGGGTGAAGGGCTCTTCTAACTGGAAAATTTCCTAGGTTTTTGAAGAGTGACATTTAACATGGATGTTGACTGTTGATCACAGTGATGGTTTGAGAGAAAGGAAGGGTGTTTGGGAGTGTAGTGGTGGTGGGAGGAGAACAGGACGAGTGAAGGGTCAGCAGGTGAGAGAAGAGGCCCGGCACTGGGACCTGATGTTTCAGTCTTTCATGATGGCCTACACGTCACCGCCTTCCTGCCTGGTGTAAGGTCAAGTGGGCCGAACAGCTTCACACGGTGACACGGCCTCATCTCAGGTGTCTACTAGGGGTTTCTCTGCTTTTTTTTTTTTTTGCCTTCTTTGATGCCCAGAAAGGCTGTTCAGTACAGCAACGATGGTCCACAAATGTTGGAGGGTCAATGCCTGTGGAAGCAGCCCACAGCTAAGGGAATATGAGGATCAGTATGGATGTTCCAGACCTGTCACAGGGACAGTTCTGAGATGCAGCCTGTGTGGTTTCTCAGGCAGCCTCCAGTGGGACTGAACCGCAGTGATCCCTGGTGGTAACCCGCTCAACCATGCCTCTCTGCATTGGTGTTCCCTCCTTCCACCACCCACTTCTCCTCCTCCCTGAGAATGGTCTCCACAATAAACTCCTTGCACCCAAAGTCTTGTTGAAGACTCTGCTTTTGAAGAATTCCAATATCATACAACCAGACTTGCAGAAATGAGGCAGTGTTCCAGAGACATACATCCAAAATGGATGAAGCCTTGTTACAGTTTCTTCCTAGTTAGAAAGAATTATCCCTCCTTTTCTNAGACTCTGCTTTTGAAGAATTCCGATATCATACAACCAGACTTGCAGAAATGAGGCAGTGTTCCAGAGACATACATCCAAAATGGATGAAGCCTTGTTACAGTTTCTTCCTAGTTAGAAAGAATTATCCCTCCTTTTCTATTTGCTTTTTGCTTGCTTTCTCCTCACTGTTATTTCAGAAAAGTGGAACTGTAAATCATGCGTTTATATTGAAATGACATGGAACTAGGCATGGCCTGTAGTCTCTAGTCCTCAAGGAGCTAAGTTTGAGGATTCTGTCCCAGTGTCTCTCCTCCTTTCAGTAAATGACCGTCCATTCTTCCTGACTACAGGTGTTCAGGGTATCTCAGACTTTCCTTTTTCTCCCCCATGCCGTCCATCAGAAAATCTGTCAGCTCCACCTTCTCGATACATGCAGAAGCTGGCCGTCCTCAGCACCTTCACTGTTCTGTTCTGGGTTAATCGTGGGCTCCTCACTCGGGTTGTTCCAAGACCACCTGACTCTCATGATTCTTCCCTTCATTCTCTGCGATCTCTCCGCAGCAAAACAGCCAGTGATTCTATTAAAATATAGGTGAGATCATGTCTTTCCAGTCCTCACAACCTGCTGTGGTTTCCCATCCTACTTTGAATGAAAGCCATCATTGTTACGGTGACAGAGTAAAGCCAGGTTTTCCATGATCCTTCTATCTTTTTCCATTTGTAACTTTTTTTCTTACTACTCACCTCCTTGCTTATTTGACTCTAACCCACAGGCCAGCCTGAGCTCTCATGGAGAGCTTTGCCCCTGGTAACCTACACGGTACACTCTCCACCTCCTCAGCTGTCTGTTCACCTGTTACTTCCTCATTAGTCTTTCCCCGTCTAAAATTGCACCCCCATCTGACACTTCCTTTCCCCTTCCTCTCCTTTGTTGTTCCTTTTTGAACTCACCATCTACTAAGTATTTATTTTATTCATTTAAGACTTTCTAAACTTATTTCCATTCTAGGAGGCAAGCCTCATGAAGGAAAGTGTTTTCCTTGGGTTTTGGGGTGAGGGTCTGCTTTGTTCATTGTTTTCTTTCCAGCCTTAGGCAGTACACACACACACACACACACACACACACNCATTTAAGACTTTCTAAACTTATTTCCATTCTAGGAGGCAAGCCTCATGAAGGAAAGTGTTTTCCTTGGGTTTTGGGGTGAGGGTCTGCTTTGTTCATTGTTTTCTTTCCAGCCTTAGGCAGTACACACACACACACACGCACACACACACACGCACTGATGGATAGAGGATGAACACTGGATGTGCTATAACCCACTCACTTTGCAGCACAGACCCTGGAACTGTAATGATGCAGAGATGACGAGAACGGGCCTTACGCTAGGGTGACAGGCAAGTTCATGGAAGCAGTTACATTCAAATCAAAAAGTAGAGTGACTGGCTATCTGATAAACATGTGGATAGTTAATAAATGTGCTCCTAAGTATTTAGTAAATGCCAAAAATATGTGTGTAAATATGGATGTTTAACATAAGCAAAAATGAAAAAAAGAGATATGTGACTTGATTTAACCTCTCTGAGGTTTGTTTGTTTTTTTTTTAGCTGAAGATAGGGATCTTATTTTCCTATACCTAATTCATGGGAGCACATCAGATAAAATTTGTATTTTAAAATCTTAAGAGAGAAAAAAACCTAAGTGGATGGTAGGAATGACTGTTTATCAGAACTTGTGTCTTGATTTTTAGTTCAAGGTCTTGAGATTTAAATCTTAACCCACAAGAAGACTTTTTTAGGGGTTTTTAAAGTGATGTTTAAGATAATGAGATTCACTTCTTTTACAATTCGTTTTTCTGCAGAAAGCAGGTGGGAATGAATCCCTTGGTACCTCTAACTTACTGACAGTGTGTTGTGGACTTTCTCAACTAGACCACAAGGACCCTCAGAGCAGATAGCAAGTTATCTTGCCACTTGCAACGTTCCCAGTGACAGCACCTGGTGGAGAGTACACTCTCAGTGAGTCTGTGCTGAGTGAACAGATACGTAATGTCAAGTTCTCCTTTCATTTAAGACGTCCCATTCTCGGAGACGCAAACTAACTAATGTATGATGGGTGAACAACAAGGTCCTACTGGGTAGCACAGGGAACTGTGTTTAGTACTCTCTGATAAACCACAATGGAAGACATGAAAAAGAACACACTCGCACACACTCGCACACACACACACACACAAAACTGAGTCACTTTGCTGTGCACTAGTAATGTGACATTGTAAATCAAGTATACATAGATCAAACAATAAATAAGATGTCCCATTAGTGTGCCTGAGACCTAGCAAGATCTGTGCCCCTCTTCTTTGCCCCCAGCAGGAGCCACAGGTGTTGACTTCATCTCATCCTCCTGGCCGTCTCCTCCCGNAGATTCTCGGAGACGCAAACTAACTAATGTATGACGGGTGAACAACAAGGTCCTACTGGGTAGCACAGGGAACTGTGTTTAGTACTCTCTGATAAATCACAATGGAAGACATGAAAAAGAACACACACGCGCACACACACACACACACACACACACACAACTGAGTCACTTTGCTGTGCACTAGTAATGTGACATTGTAAATCAAGTATACATAGATCAAAACAATAAATAAGATGTCCCATTAGTGTGCCTGAGACCTAGCAAGATCTGTGACCCTCTTCTTTGCCCCCAGCAGGAGCCACAGGTGTTGACTTCATCTCATCCTCCTGGCCGTCTCCTCCCGGCCTTCGGCCGGGGCCAGTTTCTCCTTAGCATTTCCCCTGGGCTGCTCCCACCATCCTCAGCACCCGGCCGGCCCAGCATCTGTCCTTACCTGGATAGAGCGCTGGGGGAGGAAGGCAGGGGCTGTCCTGATTCCCCTGAGTCACAGGCTCACCTCTAGGGAGAGAGCGTGTGGGCACCAGGAGGCGGAGTGAGCCGAGCAGAGGCATGTGGGCTGTTTGTGGAAGAGCTTCAGCGGCTGTTGCACGGGGGTGGACGCTGGTGTGGCACAGTGTTCTCCCATTTTAAGACCAGAGGGCATCATCCACCAACATCAGAAATGAGGTGCTCCTCCCATTGGAACCTTTCTGCTTTTCAGAGAAGAAATCGTTCTCATTTGCGGGTAGCATGGATGGTGGAAATGAAGAATTAGTCCGATTCTTAACTCCATCTCTTAGTTCATATTTCTAGCAGTTTGTCTCTGTTTCATCGATTGCATCTAGCTTAGTTTCTTTTGTTTTCCTATCCTATGATTGGAGCCTTTGTTAGTAAAATCAGCACAAAGTTGTCTAAGCAGGTCAGCATCTGCCAGTTCAGATCACTTGGCTTCTTTTTCCCCCCTGGAGGTGTGAAGAGAAGGGTTGATGAGTGACTGTGGGAGAGGCTTTTAACCTATTAACAGTAAATTTTGGAGAAACGTGTCATAACTTTGTTGTTTTATTTCATTTACACAGTTTTACAAATAAAATGTGGTTTCTAGTAGGCAGATGGAAAAAAAGAAAATGTGACTTACTGCCTTGGAGCTATGCCTTTTTTTTAGGACCTTAAATCTTTACTCGTTGTAGTTACTGTTTAATGACAACATAAGTAGAACAGTAGGGTACGCTGACTGCATGAGCAATAGACCTCAAACATTTGCTGGTTCAAACAGGAGCTTATTCCCAGTTCATCTTATGGTCGAGGGATGGTTAGTGGGTCAGCAGATTGTGCTTCTCCACTGTCACTTAGAGACTCAGGCTCGGAGAGGCTCTGTCTTACACAGGTTTCTAAGTCACCCCGGTTTTCCCTCTCATTTTTTCTTTTCCGTTGGTAGGGAAAAAGAACAATTTTGTTTCAGTCTTTTGATGTGGACCATTTAAAAATCTGTTGAATTTGATACAACATTCCTTCTGTTTTGTGTTTTGTTTGATTTGGCTGCTGGTTATGTGGAATCTTAGCTCCCTAACCAGGAACTGAACCCATGCTCCCTGCACGGGAAGAAGGCTTAACCACTGGGCCATCAGGGATGTCCCAGGAGCACATTTCTGTGTGCCAAGTTTAGAAGTGGTGTACTTGGGGTCTTCTTATGTTCCAGTGACAAGAATTCAGTTGCATGGCCATAAGTAATGCGAGTGGAATCTGGATAGTGTAGTTACTGACTTAGGTTCCCAGGAAAGAGAATTTGAGCGAAGGACTGAGTTCCCATGTTTTATTTGAGAAGTATAAGCCCAAGGCATCCGGAATGAGAACAAGGGGGCAGCGTGAGGCCACATGCTGACAGTTACTTCACCAAGAGCTGAAAGAGATGGCAGGTCACGGAGCAGGTGGCGGGCTGCTCTGGTGGGCTCTATAGTGGAACCGTGATGCAGAACGTTCTGCAGGCGTGAGGAAGGAAAGAGAGTCTATCTGTCTGCCTTCCTCCTGTCTCCTGGCTGTTACTGGCCAAAGCTGGCCCCACCCTTTTGCTCCTCAGCACAACTGGTGTGTATGTACCATTCAACACCTTCAGTGGCTTCTCAGATGCCAAAGCAGATGCTCTTTGATGTGGCGTTTCATCTGAAGCTGAGCTGGAAAGGGGCAGGAGAGGCAGAGACTTGCGTGTGGCTGGTTACCCTCAGGGAGCCCAGGCTCTTGGGTCTGCACTGAGCAGGCTGGTTGTGATGGGAACTGTCTGCAGGAGCAGTGAAGCCAACCCAGTCTGAAAAGTTCCACGAAGATGTCTTGTAGTCTGCCCCTTGCACCGCTGGGGCTCATTCATGCCCTCTAATTATATCTGGTTCACAAGCTAAACCCTGGGGACGGCATGGTATGCTTAGAGTGAGAGGACGTCGCATCTCCCGGAAAGCGGAGGTGCAGAAGCCGAGCTACTCACAGAGTCATCTTCAGGCTGCATCTTCCTGGAGGAGGTAAGTACAGTGAAAGCACCTACAGTTCCCACTCCTGCTGCTGCCGCCACGAGGCTCTAATGGATATTTATCGCCTCTCTCCTCCACTTCCGTGCAGATCTCCCCCGCGCTCTGCAAGCACTTCCACCGGTCCGCTTCCCCAGTGCGCTGACCTAGACCTTCATTCTGAGGATTCTAAGCCCTTCGTTGCCCTGATGCTTTTGTGTCACAATTGGCCAATGACAGCTATTACTGGGTGGAAACACTAAGAAATGCCTTCCTGCAGATCTCGTGTTCATAGCTGCTGTGTAGAAACACACCTAACTTCTCAGGGCCATCAAGGTCGATTATCGCAGCAGTAACTGACTTCTTTGATCGCCACTGGCATGAAGAGTTCGAGCTACCCAGTGGTAGATACAGCTTCTGCTTCAGTGAGAGCAGCGTCGCGTCTCCTGGGCTAGGTGCTCCTCCGTTGGGAACTGGAAATTGCAGCCCCACCGAGCCCAGGATTGTGGAAGCGGAGGCACAAGCCCGCCAGCGGATTATCGTGTGTGACGATGAGAGGGGGCGCTTCTGTTTCTACCGCTTTGTTCTGGGACTGTTCGAGTTACTGGAGGCCTCGCACCATCTCTCAGGTGCTGGTATGGCACATAGGCTGCCTCCGCGGGTGGGAGTCTCACCTCCTCACCACGGCGTTCCTGAGCTGGCTCCTTCTGAGCTCCACTGTCCTTTTGGCTGGCTGCTTCTGAGTGATGAGCTCATTTGCTAGAAAGGCATGGATGATCTTGAAAATATACTTTAATCACCAACAAAATAAAAACACAGAACAGGGTGTGTCAGTAGTTTCATACATCTTAAGCTTTTATGTGAGGAATGTGAGTATTCTTAGAGAAAAATATACAGTATTTTATCATTGGCTAGAAACTTAAGGGGTCAAATAATTCAGCAGCTCCATTTTACAAAAGAAAAATGGAAGCCCCGAAAGAAAGAATGACTTTATGGCATAACAGCTGGTTAATGGATGGGTCTTTGCCACATTCAGGTTTTCTGATTTCTGGGCTCCTGAAAATTCCATCTTATCAAGTAACATTTTGAACAAAAAACAAGGTTCATCTTTTGAAAATTTAGAGTGAATTTTTAAATGCAAATCAGGAAAGTTTCAAGATGGCAATTGGCTTTGTTCATCTTTTGCTACAGTATATAGGAAAACTGTATTTTTTTATACCTGGAAGGAGTGCAATTTTTCATGGAGAAGCAGGGGAAACANTGGCTGTTACTGGCCAAAGCTGGCCCCACCCTTTTGCTCCTCAGCACAACTGGTGTGTATGTACCATTCAACACCTTCAGTGGCTTCTCAGATGCCAAAGCAGATGCTCTTTGATGTGGCGTTTCATCTGAAGCTGAGCTGGAAAGGGGCAGGAGAGGCAGAGACTTGCGTGTGGCTGGTTACCCTCAGGGAGCCCAGGCTCTTGGGTCTGCACTGAGCAGGCTGGTTGTGATGGGAACTGTCTGCAGGAGCAGTGAAGCCAACCCAGTCTGAAAAGTTCCACGAAGATGTCTTGTAGTCTGCCCCTTGCACCGCTGGGGCTCATTCATGCCCTCTAATTATATCTGGTTCAGAAGCTAAACCCTGGGGACGGCATGGTATGCTTAGAGTGAGAGGACGTCGCATCTCCCGGAAAGCGGAGGTGCAGAAGCCGAGCTACTCACAGAGTCATCTTCAGGCTGCATCTTCCTGGAGGAGGTAAGTACAGTGAAAGCACCTACAGTTCCCACTCCTGCTGCTGCCGCCACGAGGCTCTAATGGATATTTATCGCCTCTCTCCTCCACTTCCGTGCAGATCTCCCCCGCGCTCTGCAAGCACTTCCACCGGTCCGCTTCCCCAGTGCGCTGACCTAGACCTTCATTCTGAGGATTCTAAGCCCTTCGTTGCCCTGATGCTTTTGTGTCACAATTGGCCAATGACAGCTATTACTGGGTGGAAACACTAAGAAATGCCTTCCTGCAGATCTCGTGTTCATAGCTGCTGTGTAGAAACACACCTAACTTCTCAGGGCCATCAAGGTCGATTATCGCAGCAGTAACTGACTTCTTTGATCGCCACTGGCATGAAGAGTTCGAGCTACCCAGTGGTAGATACAGCTTCTGCTTCAGTGAGAGCAGCGTCGCGTCTCCTGGGCTAGGTGCTCCTCCGTTGGGAACTGGAAATTGCAGCCCCACCGAGCCCAGGATTGTGGAAGCGGAGGCACAAGCTCGCCAGCGGATTATCGTGTGTGACGATGAGAGGGGGCGCTTCTGTTTCTACCGCTTTGTTCTGGGACTGTTCGAGTTACTGGAGGCCGCGCGCCATCTCTCAGGTGCTGGTATGGCACATAGGCTGCCTCCGCGGGTGGGAGTCTCACCTCCTCACCACGGCGTTCCTGAGCTGGCTCCTTCTGAGCTCCACTGTCCTTTTGGCTGGCTGCTTCTGAGTGATGAGCTCATTTGCTAGAAAGGCATGGATGATCTTGAAAATATACTTTAATCACCAACAAAATAAAAACACAGAACAGGGTGTGTCAGTAGTTTCATACATCTTAAGCTTTTATGTGAGGAATGTGAGTATTCTTAGAGAAAAATATACAGTATTTTATCATTGGCTAGAAACTTAAGGGGTCAAATAATTCAGCAGCTCCATTTTACAAAAGAAAAATGGAAGCCCCGAAAGAAAGAATGACTTTATGGCATAACAGCTGGTTAATGGATGGGTCTTTGCCACATTCAGGTTTTCTGATTTCTGGGCTCCTGAAAATTCCATCTTATCAAGTAACATTTTGAACAAAAAACAAGGTTCATCTTTTGAAAATTTAGAGTGAATTTTTAAATGCAAATCAGGAAAGTTTCAAGATGGCAATTGGCTTTGTTCATCTTTTGCTACAGTATATAGGAAAACTGTATTTTTTTATACCTGGAAGGAGTGCAATTTTTCATGGAGAAGCAGGGGAAACATCCATCTTGAGGCGATAATTACTTTCCGGTCCTTCCAGGGCTTGTTCAAGCCTCACGTCCTCCAGCACGTCTTCCCTAATTCTTTAGTTTATGGCAAGCTTGTCTTCTCCTTACTCCTACAGAAACTTTTGGTCATTTTTGTGTTGATTATTTTCACTGTAAACCAATTTTTACAAGATCACAATAAAATAAATGAAAAGAAAAAAACTTTTAAAATCCTGTCATTTCAACAAATTATACCGTTTTCATTTTAAAAATTCACACTCACCCTTTGCACATTTGCTTTGCTGTTGCTTAGTCGCTAGGTCGTGTTGGGCTCTTTTGTGACCCCATGGGCTGTAGCCCACCAGGCTCCTCTGTCCATGGGATTTCCCAGGCAAGAACCCTGGAGTGGCTTGCCATTCTCTTCTCCATGGGATCTCCCAGACCCAGGGGTCAAACATGTGTCTCCTGCATTGGCAGGAGATTCTCTACCACTGAGTTACCTGGGAAGCCTGTGTACTTTGCATATCCCTGGATACTTTTGTCATCTCAGTGCAGATATGCATGTATACACGTGTGTGTTTGTATTTATAGTCATTTCCCCACTTGACATCTATGCGTGGTCACTTTTTCAAGTTGCCACATGATCTTAACAATTATTTTGAGTAGTGTTACTCACTACCTCTTGGATATATTTGAGAAATTTTACAGTTGACATGTTTAAGTGTAGACTTAGATTTTCCATTCAATGCCATGCAATTTTAGACAGAAAAAGTTCTGAACCACTCTCTCTCACTTACTATCCCTACTTCCATTCATTTACAAGTTGAGTCCTACTACTACCTAAATATTTCTTTTTTATAAATGCTTATGTTCAGTTTCATCACTGGATTAGACTTCTTGAGGCTCACTTGTCCACTCACAGTAGGCTAGTACTGGCTACTATAATAGGTGGTTAGGGGTAGGTTTTTGCAGCTAATCCTCTCTACAGATGCACACTTACTCTTTCTAAAATGAAAATCTGATGCTGTGACACCTCTGCTTAAAAATAGTCAGTGAGTCTCCTTTGTCTGTGTGGAGATTGTCAGTCCTTAAAACTGAAGTTATTTTACACAAAAATGTAGATTTTTGGTTTCTCTTGTGAGATTGGATATCTGGCCGCAACGGGTCTGCATCCCAGCCTGGCGCCAGAAGGCTGAAGTGAATAGGGGCTCTTTCTGTGGACAAGGCAACTACTCTGCAGTCCGACATGAGGCCTCCTACATCTGTTTTATTGATTTTAGCCCACACTTCGGAGTTTTAGAGCCTGTACTCTCCACTCTAAAGCCTAAACTCTGTTGAATGTCACCCAAGTTCCTTCTTGCTGAGTTCTTTAGCCTGATCTTCCACTTAGCAAGAGTTAGAGAGTAGGTCCTCAAATGGGCCTTGAAATGTCCTACTCACTCTCACATTTGAGGAAGCTCCTTTTTAATTTTTTTCTTGTGTTTTAATTGGAGGATAATTGCTGTACAGTATTGTGTTGGTTTCCGTCATACAACATGAATCAGCCATAAGTATACATATGTCCCTTCCCTCTTGAACCTCCTTCCCATTATAGTTGCAATGGAATATTGCTCAGCCATAAAAAGGAACAAATTTGAGTCAGTTAAAGTGATGTGAATGAACTAGAGCCTGTTATACAGAGTAAAGTCAGAAACAGATAAACAAAACCCGTATATTAACACACACATACATATAGAATCTAGAAAATTAGTACTGATGACCCATTTGCAGGGAGGAATAGAAATGTAGACATAGAAAACAGGCGAGGAACTGAACCCACTTCTCCTGCTTAGCAGGTGGATTCTTTACCACTGAGTCATTGGGAAAACCCATTTTTCAAAATGCTGTGGCTTAATTGTGACTATCATATGCTTTGCTGTTAAGTTAATCCCTCCTTTTTCCTCTTATAAAATTTTTCAAGATACTTTGAGAACAAGTGAAAGTAAATCTGTTTTGGGAGAACTGAACCCGATCATGGAGAAACGATGAGCCTGGAAGGCAGAGAGACCGTGAGATAGGCCCGCGGGAATTTGCAGAGACTTTGGAGCAGAACGTTGGCCTTCCATTAGCGAATGGGATTACCGAGAGCTCAGACAATTGCTCCAGCTCTCCAAAGAGAAGAAGATTCCTGGCTGACATTTGATTTACATTTGCTTGGACACAAATGACAAAATGACATTTTGTGAGAAGCATCTCAATCTAGAGTTTCTTTTCTTCTTCATGAAGATTGTGAAAGAATTAATGTTTTCACTTCAGAATTGAATCAGAACTGATTTGGAAAATGCTTTCCAGTGAGTGGGATTTTATTCACAGCTCTGCCTGTGGGTTAGGTGGTCTAACTTCTCTGTGACCTTGTGTTTTTTGTGAGTAAAATGAGGGATTATGACCAACTGTTGTTTCCTTCACTTTGATCCGTGTAACAGTAGTTGTGGAATTTCCACATTTTTCTCCACTTCCTAATGACATTCACAGATAGGATGACTGTATGTCCACATTTACCCTAAATAGTTCCAGTTTATGCCTATTTTCTGGTGTAATTAGTAATTAGTAACAGTTCTCCATTTCACTCTCAAAAAATGTTCCAAGCTGGAAAATTACATTTATAATTGTGCTATTAATAGGAGTTCCTTGGATACAAAAGTTTCAGTTAAATGGTTTTAGGCAAGTTTCTTAACTACAACACTTTGCTAGTCCTTTAATATGCTGATATACATTGTTGATGTTCTTCAGTCACTAAGTCCTGTCTAACTCTTTGTGACCCTATGAACTGCAGCATGCCAGGCTTCCCTTTCCTTCTCTGTCTCCCAGAGTTTGATCAAATTCAAATCCATTGAGTCGGAAATACCATTCAACCATCTCATCCTCTGTTGCCCTCATCTCCTCATGTCTTCAATCTTTCCCAGCATTAGGATCTTTTCCAGTGAATCATTTCTTCGCATCAGGTGGCCAAAGTATTGGAGCTTCAGCTTCAGTATCAGTCCTTCCAATGAATATTCAGGACTGATTTCCTTAGGATTTACTGGTTTTAATCTCCTTGCCATCCAAGGGACTCTAATATATCTTATGATTTTCAAAAAGAGTATAGCTTTCACGATTTTGACTTTGGAATCCTTCTTTTGCTTCATATGGGAATAGATTAATGGGACTTATTTGGGGGAAAGAATATGAAATCATCTTAATTCAACAAATACTTATCAACTGCTAAGAACAAAATTCTGGTTCTTGAGAAATGGAGAAATAGTGATGGATAGAACCTAATTCTGCTCCAAAGTGGTTTATAGTCTGACTTATACATAAGGTGAATGGCAGTGGGAATTAAGACTGCATGCAGAGGATTGTGTAGGGGAGTAAAGTTTTCAATCCCAGAATGTATCTCTTGGGCATGTGGATTATTTTAGCTGAAAATAATCAAGGCCCAAAGGACCCAGGAAGAACCTTTGATCTTCTCCCTAACTGCATAAAAGAATGTAGAGAGAGGACCTGCTCCAGGAAGGGAGATGTCAGCGTAAATAATTATGGTGTGAACCATGTGTATGGACAGGGAGGAACCCAGTAAAGGCTGTTAAAATTCTGCTCTGTGTCCCATTGTCTCTGCTGGTCCAGCAAACATTTACTTTTCCATCTTTGTGTGAATTGCCTTCTTTCCCTGTGAAGTTCTAAACCCCTACCACAACATCCTCTTTGACTTCAGCTGAGGATGGTTTTTAAGGTGAGGGCTTTGGCCATTTTAGCAAGTTCCTGGTTTTTCCTGAGTGTCTCCATGTATACATGGTATGAAATTTGGTTTAAGTTTATCTTGTTAATCTGTCTCATATCAGTTTAATTCTTAGACCAGACAGAAGGGTGGAGGAAAATTTCCTACTCCTTGACTAGTACAGTTTAAGGTCATATTCTATTTTAATATTTTATTATGGTATCATGTAATTAGAAACCAAGATAAAACAGAATGTGTCTAAATCTCGAGTGGTATAATTTGCACATAATTCATAATACAAATGAATATGTTTGCCAAACCTTTCAGAATATCTATATAATGGTCCAAAGAACCATTATTTTCATGACCATGCAGAGCATCTTATTTTAAGATTCATAGTCTTAACAGTATCTAAGAGGAAGTGCCTTTAAGTTATTTCTAAAATGATATAAAAAATATTACTTTATGGAAAGACCTTGTGAGTAGACCCTGTCATTGACAAGTTACCCAGAGATTTATTTTCAATAGAATTGTATGGTAAACAATAATAGTCAGCACTTAGTAATACACATTCATTTAATAATTTATTCTCATCAATGTATAGTTTTTAAAAGTCAGATTTTCTTTTACAACAATCAGAATTCTCTTCTTACAAAATAAAGTGAATCATAAAAACTGGAGCCCAGACAGGGTGGATAACTTACAAAAATTTAAACACAGGCAGTTTTTCTCCAAAATCTGCATGCTTTGTCACCACTAAACAGAAATGTCTACAGATACATGTGAGGGTTGTTGGTTGAGGGTTTCAGTGATCTCACATTAGTAGCCTGAAATCAGCCATGGTGAGAGTATTTACACCGTGAAAATCAGTAAATGCTACAAATCAGAGCTCCTCTCACCCCACAGAGCTGATGGTTAAACCTTTGCCAGCAGACAAATGGTTATAGACACATTTGGAAAGCTGAGTTTTGCAGGTATTCGTTTGGGGAATTGTTAGTACTCTTTATATACTGTCTTGGCATTTTCATCAAATGCAGATCTATTTAGGATAAATTGAAAGAGGACATACAAAATGAAAATTCTCATGATCATTAAATTATTGGATATGGGAGTCTTTTCAGAAAATTGAGTATTCTGTCCCTGCATTTTATTTCAAGAAACTGGTTAGGAGTAAGTGTCCAAACACAGTTCTGCTTATACTTCTGAATTTCTGAAGCCCATGATTAGCATATTTCTCATGGCAATTAGTCTTTGAGTTCATCCTAGTTAGTTATAAATGCATATTTTCTCCCTATTAGGTGAAGATTCATGCTAGAGTCCACGTCAGATCAGCACGGCACACACGACCCAGCACAGTGTTTTTCCAAAGGAACTGAGTTAAAGATTGTTTAAATAAATAGCCTTTCCCCGTTTCAAACACCACTTGATGATTTGGATAGAATGGTAAAGGAAACCATTTAAGACATCACTTTATGTGATTTTGTTACTGAACACAAGTTCCTATTCCTGAAGTATGGTGAAAGTGAAAGTGAAGTCACTGAGTCATGTCCGACTCTTTGTGACCCTGAGGACTGTAACCCACCAGGCTCCTCTGTCCATGGAATTCTCCAGGCAAGAATACTGGAGTGGGTTGCCATTTCCTCCTCCAGGGGATCTTCCCGACCCAGGGATTGAACCCAGGTCTCCCGCCTTGCAGGCAAACACTTTAACCTCTGAGCCACCAGGGAAGTACAGTGAGGCCAAACAAACTGAAACATCAGTTTGGAGCAGAAAAAGATTTATTCTAGGGCCAAGCAAGGAGAATGGGTGGCTTGTACTCAAAAGCCTTGAACTCGTAACAGTTTTCAGAGGGAAGTTTTTATAGGCACTATTTGGGGTGAGTGCCGCAGGGTGTATGGCTTTCTTCTGATTGGTTGGTGGTGAGGTAACAGGGTGGTACTACAGGATTTGTGCTCAGCCTGTTCCTGCAGAAAAACTGGAAGATACTGTTATGTTTATCCCTTGAGGAGGAACCAGGATCCTGTCTTCATTGCTACATTATAGTTTCTTGATTGTTTTCTGCATTTCCTTACTTCCCTGGTTAGCAGCTGTCTCAATCTGCTCTTTGGTATTTAAGAAAGTCCAGGAGGTCTGAAGTCTTTTTCCAAAAATAAGAAACAGGGGACTCAGAAAAACTTTGTATCCAGGAGGGCCCACAGGGTCCTTCTTGGTTTCAATTTTGGAATCTTGTTTTCAACAAGTAGTTTTTAGGACTGGTGAAGGGGAAGACTTGGCCTTTCCCCCTTGCGAGTAGTCGGCCTGCATGCACTCAGTTATGGACTACATCAGTGTAGTCCATAATCCCAGTGTACTGGGATTTGGATAGAAATGCAATGTCTTGGCGCCCCCTCCCAGACATAGTGAATCAGAATCTGCATTTAACAACATCCCCAGGAGATGTGTATGCATATTAGTGATTGAGAAAGCCAACTGAGTCTTTTTCTAAAATTCACCCCGCTGCAAAAGCAGCTGACTATTACATATTCTTCAATGTTTGGAATTCTGATTTGTTTGATGGCTTAATGTGTATTGACTGCACCTGGTGCGCTAGATGCTGCAAAGAAATTTCAGACCATCCAGCCATTGTTCTATACTTGTCTTACTCTAAAATCAGAAGATAAAAATAATACATTATTTTTTATTTGTGCTTCAAACGTATGTGCACATAAAAGTATATATACATAAAGATTGAAAGAAGAGAAAAAGTGGGTAGTGGAGACAATCAGATTAGAATCCCATTCCAGGAGATGTGGTTCATCATTAAAATAAGAGCAGGTGAATATGCTCATACACATACAGAGAAATAAAAGGAACTCCATCAACATCTAGATGTCTGGGGGAAAGGGAATGTCTGAATTTTGTGAAGACAAGGTAGCAGGATTATTGCTTGCATTTTCCTCTCCTCCTGCGGATGTTTTGGTATTGTGTTGACACAGCCCAAGCCTATTACTCTCAGACATTTATGAATTCTTAGTAGAAAAAGTTCTGAAAGCATTGATTTCATGTCTACATTCTATTCTTCATGAAAATTACAGTCTTTAAAAAGTAATATTTGATCAAGTTCTCTATTGTGTTAAGTTACCATTTTGTATTGTGAATGTAGAAGACATTCTCAGTCACCGTCGTTAAGATATGGTGACGTTGAAATCATGCAACTCAGACTGGGACTTGAACCCATGTGGCTGAGACTCGAACCCGGTCAAAATTCATGGTCTTCTAGGTGAGATCTCCTGCCTGGTTTCGAGACTTAATGAAGCTCAGGTTCTTGATGTATCATCCCAGAAAATAATTCAGTGAGAGACAAAGTGATAGGTAAGATGTGGATTTATTTAGAGAGAAACATACTTCACAGACCGAACATGGGTTATCTCAGAAGGTGAGAGCGACCTCGAAATGTAGTGTGGTTAGCTTCAAGGGCTGGGTGACTTTACAAACTAACATGTGGGAGGATCATTCCAACTATTTTAGGGAAGGGGCAGAGATTTCCAGGAACTGGGCCGTCATCCACAATTTGGTCACTGATAACCAGCCTTGTAACTGTCCCCGTGCCTGTGGGTGTGCCACTTAGCTTGCCAATGTGTTACTGTGAGTGTGTTCTGAGGCTCCAGGTCTAGCGGAAGCCGACTTGTCTGCCATCTTGGACCCATTTGGTTCTAATATCTGTCCTCAAGCTATGTCATTTTTCTTCAAAGGTTGAAACTGCTCCCTTCCTTCCTCTTTCAAAATGAAATTAAGAAATTTGAAGGGGTCTAGAATCTGTCTCCCAAATGTGCCACTTTGGCAAAATAACTATTTTGAGTTGAAGGCAACTGAACTGAAGGCAGTTGAGAACAGATATAGGAAGAGTTCTTTACCTTCCCTTAATCTGCCTAAAACAGATGTTTCCAACCATTTCCCCAAACTCAGGTTCAACTGCTTGTTGCTCAGAGGCCAACACTTGAGAGACAAGTGTTGATTGGAAAGGGAAGTTTGCTTTATTCAGGAGCCTGGCAACTTGGGGAGAAGCTGGACTTGTGTGCAGACTCCAATTCCTAAGATTCTGAGAAAAGAAGAGAAGCTAAAGGCAAAGGAGAAAAGGAGAGATATACCCATTTCAACACAGAGTTCCAAGGAATAGCAAGGAGAGATATGAAAGCCTTCCTCAGTGATCGGTGCAAAGAAGTAGAGACCAACAATAGAATGGACTAGAGATCTCTTCAAGAAAATTAGAGATACAAAGGGAACATTTCACGCAAAGATATGCACAATAAAGGACAGAAATGGTATGAACAGAAGCAGAAGATATTAAGAAGAGGTGGCAAGAATACACAGAAGAACTGTACAAAAAAGATCTTAATGGTCCAGATAATCACGATGGTGTGATCACTCACCTAGAGGCAGACATCCTGGAATGCGAAGTCAAGTGGGTCTTAGGAAGCACCACTACAAACGAAGCTAGTGGAGGTGATGGATTCCAGCTGAGCTTTTTCAAATCCTAAAAGATGATGCTGTTAAGTTGCTGCACTCAAAATGCCAGCAAATTTGGAAAACTCAACAGTGGCCACAGGACTGGAAAAGTCAGTTGTCATTTCAATCCCAAAGAAAGGTAAAGCCAAAGAATGCTCAAACTACGGCACAATTGCATTCATCTCACACACTAGCAAAGTAATGCTCAAAATTCTCCAAGCCAGGCTTCAGCAATATGTGAACCATGAACTTTCACATGTTCAAGCTGGATTTAGAAAAGGCAGAGGAACCAGAGATCAAATGGCCAACTTCCATTGGATCATTGAAAAAGCAAGAGAGTTCCAGAAAAACCTCTCCTTCTGCATTATTGTAGGACTTCCCTGATGGCTCAGATGGTAAAATGTCTGTCTACA
The DNA here is from genome assembly GCA_006410875.1 of Neotragus pygmaeus. Lineage (NCBI taxonomy): Eukaryota > Metazoa > Chordata > Mammalia > Artiodactyla > Bovidae > Neotragus > Neotragus pygmaeus. Next base: position 31,997 of record SJYV01051634.1, read on the forward strand.
ATGTAGGAGACCTGGGTTCGATCCCTGGGTCAGGAAGATCCGCTGGAGAAGAAAATAGTAATCCACTCCAGTACTATTGCCTGGAAAATCCCATGGACAGAGGAGCCTGGTAGGTTACAGTCCATGGGATCGCAAAGAGTCAGACATGACTGAGTGACTTCACTCCGCATTATTGACTCCACCAAAGCCTGTGACTGTGTGGATCATAACAAACTATGGAAAATTCCTACAGAGATGGGAACACCAGACCACCTGACCTGCCTTCTGAGAAATCTGTGTGCAGTTCAAGAAGCAGCGGTTAGAACTGGACACAAAACAAGAGACTGGTTCCAAAATGGGAAAGGAGTATGTCAAGGTTGTATATGGTTACCCTGCTTATTTAGCTTATATGCAGAGTACATCATGAGAAATGCTGATTTGGATGAAGCACAAAGTGGAATCAAGATTTCAGGGAGAAATATCAATAACCTCAGATATGCAGATGATACCACTCTAATGGGAGAAAGTAAAGAACTAAAGAGCCTCTTGATGAAAGTGAAAGAGGAGAGTGAAAAAGTTGGTTTAAGACTCAACATTCTGAAAACTAAGATCATGGCATCTGGTCCCATCATTTCATGATAAATAGATAGGGAAACGGTGGAAACAGTGACAGATTTTATTTTGGGGGTCTCTGAAATCACTGCATATGGTGACTTCAGCCATGAAATTACAAGACACTTGCTCCTTAGAAGAAAAGCTGTGACCAACCTAGACAGCATATTCAAAAGCAGAGACATTACTTTGCCGACAAAGGTCGGTCTCGTCAAAGCTATGGTTTTTCCAGTAGTCATGTATGGATGTGAGATTGTACACCTGTGGTGGATTCATGTAGATGTATGGCAAAGCCAATAGAAGATTGTAAAGTAAAATAAATTAAAAAAATAAAAGTGAAAAAAAAAGAAAGCTGAGCGCTGAAGAATGGATGCTTCTGAACTGTGGTGTTAGAGAAGACCCTTGAGAGTCCCTTGGATTGCAAAGAGATCCAACGAGTCAATTCTAAAGGAAGTTAGTCCTGATTATTCATTGGAAGGATTGATGCTGAAGCTGAAACTCTAATCCTTTGGCCACCTGATGCAAAGAACCGACTCATTGGAAAAGACCCTGATGCTGGGAAAGACTGAAGGCAGGAGGAGAAGGGGGTAACAGAGGATGAGATGGCGGGATGGCATCACCTACTCTATGGATATGAGTTTGAGCAAGCTCTGGGAGTTGGTGATGGACAGGGAGGCCTGGNCACTAGCAAAGTAATGCTCAAAATTCTCCAAGCCAGGCTTCAGCAATATGTGAACCATGAACTTTCACATGTTCAAGCTGGATTTAGAAAAGGCAGAGGAACCAGAGATCAAATGGCCAACTTCCATTGGATCATTGAAAAAGCAAGAGAGTTCCAGAAAAACCTCTCCTTCTGCATTATTGTAGGACTTCCCTGATGGCTCAGACGGTAAAATGTCTGTCTACAATGTAGGAGACCCGGGTTCGATCCCTGGGTCAGGAAGATCCGCTGGAGAAGAAAATGGTAATCCACTCCAGTACTATTGCCTGGAAAATCCCATGGACAGAGGAGCCTGGTAGGTTACAGTCCATGGGGTCGCAAAGAGTCAGACATGACTGAGTGACTTCACTCCGCATTATTGACTCCACCAAAGCCTGTGACTGTGTGGATCATAACAAACTATGGAAAATTCCTACAGAGATGGGAACACCAGACCACCTGACCTGCCTTCTGAGAAATCTGTGTGCAGTTCAAGAAGCAGCGGTTAGAACTGGACACGAAACAAGAGACTGGTTCCAAAATGGGAAAGGAGTATGTCAAGGTTGTATATGGTTACCCTGCTTATTTAGCTTATATGCAGAGTACATCATGAGAAACGCTGATTTGGATGAAGCACAAAGTGGAATCAAGATTTCAGGGAGAAATATCAATAACCTCAGATATGCAGATGATACCACTCTAATGGGAGAAAGTAAAGAAGAACTAAAGAGCCTCTTGATGAAAGTGAAAGAGGAGAGTGAAAAAGTTGGTTTAAGACTCAACATTCTGAAAACTAAGATCATGGCATCTGGTCCCATCATTTCATGATAAATAGATAGGGAAACAGTGGAAACAGTGACAGATTTTATTTTGGGGGTCTCTGAAATCACTGCATATGGTGACTTCAGCCATGAAATTACAAGACACTTGCTCCTTAGAAGAAAAGCTGTGACCAACCTAGACAGCATATTCAAAAGCAGAGACATTACTTTGCCGACAAAGGTCGGTCTCGTCAAAGCTATGGTTTTTCCAGTAGTCATGTATGGATGTGAGATTGTACACCTGTGGTGGATTCATGTAGATGTATGGCAAAGCCAATAGAAGATTGTAAAGTAAAATAAATTAAAAAAATAAAAGTGAAAAAAAAAGAAAGCTGAGCGCTGAAGAATGGATGCTTCTGAACTGTGGTGTTAGAGAAGACCCTTGAGAGTCCCTTGGATTGCAAAGAGATCCAACGAGTCAATTCTAAAGGAAGTTAGTCCTGATTATTCATTGGAAGGATTGATGCTGAAGCTGAAACTCTAATCCTTTGGCCACCTGATGCAAAGAACCGACTCAGTGGAAAAGACCCTGATGCTGGGAAAGACTGAAGGCAGGAGGAGAAGGGGGTAACAGAGGATGAGATGGCGGGATGGCATCACCTACTCTATGGATATGAGTTTGAGCAAGCTCTGGGAGTTGGTGATGGACAGGGAGGCCTGGAGTGCTACAGTCCATGAGGTTGCAGTCGGACATGCCTGAGCGACTGAACCGAACTGATGATTCTGCTCAGGGTTTCCTCATGGCCCAGTTGTAAAGAATCTGCCAGCTATGCAGGAGCGTGGGTTCCATCCCCGGGTTGGGAAGATCCCCTGGTGAACGGCACGGCAACCCACTCCAGCATTCTTGCCTGGAAAATCCCATGGACAGAGGAGCCTGGTGGGCTGCAGTCCATGGGTCACACAGGATTGGACTTGACTGAAGTTGACTGAGCACAAGATTATGACAGTTTTTAAAGGGAGAATCATTTGGGGAGGGGGTTAGAGTCTTTGTTATTATCTTTTACTGCATGCAGGGCTTTTTCTGATATTATGCTCAGCCTGAAGTTACCATTCTCCTCCTGGGTGGGAGTCTTAGTTCATGTAGATGATCTGAGAGATAGTGTTATGTATATTCCTTGAGGAGAATCTGGGGCCCTGATTTACCTTTGCAGTATTGTTTCTTCACAGCTCCTTCTTTGTTTCTCTTGCATGATTAGCAACTGTTTAAATCTGCCCTTTGGAACACAGGGAAGGTCATGGAGGCTGAATGAACCCTACTTCTTACAAGGAAGAATTGGAGGGCATAGAAAGGATTTGTATCCAAGAGTGCCCCACAGCCGTAACAGGGAAGAGTCTACTTTTGACTTCTTGTTGGGTCTGTTTCTTTGACCATAATCCTCATTTTTTGGTTGCTTTTGTTATTACAGTCATATATAATGCCCTACCTCAAAGGACCCTGCCTCTCTGCTTGACCATTAAAATAAAGGGCTTTTGTGTAACTCTCAGGGAACAACTCTGACCCTGCCCACCTGTGAGTGACTCTAGGAGAGAAGCAAGGATGCAGCCCTCTCCCGGCTGGACCCTGAGGAGACGTTTGGAGGCTGAAGGCCCTTCCACTCTGCTTGCTCACCTCTCCCTCTCTTCATTCTACATCCTCACTGCCCCTCCCTCTCTGTTCTGCCTTTTGACCTTGGTTCCTTATTGCCTCTCTCTCTGGCTATGTAACAGAACCTAGCATCCAGACCTTGACTAGATGGTTACTTTGAGATATTAGTCTGCTCTCTTCTCGGCTTTCCAAATAAAGTCATATTATTTGCCTCAACACCTCGTCTCTCAGATTCACTGGCCTGCCATTATGGCAAGCAGACTGACCTTGGACTTGGCACCTGTTCAGTTTTAGGCATAACTTTTCCTCTGTGAGGGACTGCATTGAGATGAATTGCATCAACAAAATTATTAAAATAACACTTCTCTTCCATTAGTTTCCCCTGTATATTCCCTAGTAACTTTTCTGTAGTTTATTTTTCCTCAAAGAATAACTGCTTTTCCTTTATTAAAATGGTATATAAACACTTCAGTATAATTCCTTTGAACACCTGTGGATGCAGAATATTAATACGTCTTTTTTTAAAATGTTAATGTGTCTTTGGTCAGTTAAATTTACATGCCTCCAGTCACTGAATCTGAGAGGTAGAGGAAAACTTCTTCCTCCTTAACAATTTTAACTTTACTAAAACTTAAAAGAAAAAAATTCATAAATCATTTTAAAAGAAGAAAGGAAGAAATGAAGAAAGAAGGATAAGAAGGTAAGATATGAAGTATGTGGAAAGTCTGAAACATCAATAGAAATGGAATGAGAGTTTTTAGGAATTAGCTATTTAATCATCTATTTCATCTAATTATTACTCAAGCTGTCAATGACTGCAGGCACACTGTATGAAGAGATTGTTATTGTCGCACCCTAAGCCTGCAGTGAGGTCAACTATTGGATCGATAACAGCTCTGCTTCATCAGATAGGGAATCTAAATGAGAATTGCCACTGTTAATCAGATATCTTGAAATCCTTGAACAGGGCACTGTGATAAGTGATTGCAAACTATTCTTCTCCCTTTAACCTTAGTGGACTTTGCTCACTCATATTTTTAACTAATTTAGATCAGGGCATTTAAAATGCTCAAATCCTTTCAAAATTCTCCCTGGGGTGGTTATTCCTGGAATAGACAGGAGGAAGAATGTCTTTCCTTTCTTTGTGGTGATATATTTGGCACATTTAATTTTTTTTCCTCAGAGGCACATGTTTTCAAGGAAAACTTTGGTTTCACATTTCACTTAGCATTTAGTTCTTTACCTTACAGAGTGGTAGAAGTTTAAAATTCAGCAAAAATGTACAGAATTCTTTACAGGTTAGTAAAAGTTAAAGCTATGGAAAATTACAACCTTTGATGCAAAAGAGATAACTTTTGCTTTTTTGAGAGCTAATCAGTAATGAAAAATCTTTTTTTAAGATTTTTATTTTTACTTTATTTTACTTTACAATACTGTATTGGTTTTGGCATACATTGACATGAATCCACCACGGGTGTACATGTGCTCCCAAACATGAACCCCCCTCCCACCTCCCGCCCCACATCATCCCTCNAGAAGGGACTTCCTTGGCAGTCCAGCTTTAAGACTCTGTCCTTCTTCTACAGGGATGAAGAATTTGATCCTCCATTCAGGAACAAAGATCCAATATGCCACATGGCCAAAGATTCATTAAAAAATAGTGGTTAGAAGACCTGAATAGACATTTTCCCCAAGGAGGCATTTAAATGGCACAAGAAAAGATACTAAGCATAGGTAATCGGAGAAGTGCAAATCAAAACCACAGTGAATTATATACCTTTTCACCTGTCAAAAGGACTGTCATCAACAAGAAAACAAATAACCAATGTAGGTGAGGATACGGAGAAAAGGGAACACTAGTTCACGATTAGAGAGAAAGTAAGCTGGTGGAATGACTGTGGAAAACAGCATCCAAGTTTCTAGAAAGCTAAAAAGAGAACTACCATAGGATACAGTAATTTCACTCCTTGGTATATAGCAAAACAAACAAACAAACACGCACTAATTCAAAAAGATAACATGCACCCCAATGTTCATCAGTTCAGTTNTGGTGGAATGACTGTGGAAAACAGCATCCAAGTTTCTAGAAAGCTAAAAAGAGAACTACCATAGGATACAGTAATTTCACTCCTTGGTATATAGCAAAACAAACAAACAAACACGCACTAATTCAAAAAGATAACATGCACCCCAATGTTCATCAGTTCAGTTCAGTTCAATTGCTCAGTCATGTCCGACTCTTCACAACCCCATGAATTGCCGCACGCCAGGCCTCCCTGTCCATCACCATCAACCCGGAGTTCACTCAGACTCACCTTCATCGAATCTGTGATGCCATCCAGCCATCTCATCCTCTGGCGTCCCCTTCTCCTCCTGCCCCCAATCCCTCCCAGCTTCAGAATCTTTTCCAATGAGTCAGCTCTTTGCATGAGGTGGCCAAAGGACTGGAGTTTCAGCTTCAGCATCATTTCCTCCAAAGAAATCCCAGCACTGATCTCCTTCACAATGGACTGGTTTGATCTCCTTGCAGTCCAAGGGACTCGAGTCTTCTCCAACACCACAGTTCAAAAGCATCAGTTCTTCAATGCTAAGCCTTCTTCACAGTTCAACTATCACATCCATACAGGACCACTGGAAAAACCATAGCCTTGACTAGATGGACCTTTGTTGACAAAGTAATGTCTCTGCTTTTTAATATGCCATCTAGTTTGGTCATAACTTTTCTTCCAAGGAGTAAGCGTCTTTTACTTTAATGACTGCAGTCACCATCTGCAGTGAGACCTAAACATAGGAACATAGAATGCTTCCTTTCCCCATACACCTTACTAAAAGCCTATTTGTCAATTTCTTTTACCCAGTACATCATATCATATCTACCTTTTGACAAAAAATTACAAGACATATTAAAAAAGCAAAAGACACAGTCTGAGGAGATACAACAATTACCAGAACAAGACTCAGATATTGGCAGGAGTGTTGAAATTATCAGACCATGAATCCAAAACAACTACAGTTAATATGCTGAAGGTTCTAATGGATCAAGTGGACAACATGCAATAGTAATGTAATCCGAGATGGAAATTCTAAGAAAGAGTCAAAAAGAAAAGAAATGAAAAAATGTCTTTGATAGGCTCATCAGGAGACTGGACATGACTAAGGAAAAAACCTCTGAGTTTGAGGGCATGTCAATAGAAACTTCCAAAACTGAAAAGCAAAGAGGAGAAAGGACTGAAAAAAACATAGAACAGAAAATCCAGAAATAGTGGGTCAACTGCAGAAGGTATACCATATACTTAATAGGCAGACCCAGGAAGCTAAGAGAACATCAAGCAGATTAAGCAACAAAATACTACACCTAGGCACATCATATTCAAACTGCAGGAAAAAAAAAAAGATAAAGAAGCTGAAGAGAAAAACACCTTATGTCTACAGAAGTAAAAATAAAAATTATACCTGCCTTCTCAGAAACTGTGCAACCAAGGAAAGAGTGAGGAAAAATGTAAGGGTTTAAGCATCCACCTTTAACCCTCTCACCAACAGAACTCCTCAAACCTAATTTTTCCTAACAGAAGCACCTCATAACTCTGAATAAGATCCTCTGGCCTGAATGCCTATTTTGGCTGAATATTTCAAGATGCCCTCTAGTAAAGAACAGGGATATCCTACATCCTTGTAGGAAGAAGCATATACATCAGATCGTTGGTTATCAGTTTCCATTCTGAAGAGCCATTCTGCGGAGGGACTTTGACTGCAGGCTATTTTTGCCCCATTTCCNGTTTTCCAAATTTGCTGGCATATTGAGTGCAGCACTTTCACAGTATCATCTTTCAGGATTCGAAATAGCCCAGTGTTCATGGCAGCATTATTTACAGTGCTCAAGATATGGCAGCAACCTAAAAGTCCATCAACAGATGAATATATTAAAGAAGTATATTATATACACAGACACTTACAAAGGAATACCATTCTGCCATAAAAAGAATGAAATTTTGTCATTTGTATCAACATGGATGGGCCTGGAGGGCATTATGTTTAATGAACTAAGATGTAGAAAAACAAATACAGCATTATGTTATTTATATGTAGAATCAAAAAACAACAACAAAGATCAGAAGCAGACTCACAGATATACAGGGTCATGGTCTTCATAGACTGGCACTTGCAGACTAGAGTCGACAAGAAGGATGCAGGGGACCCAAGTCTTGTGAAACAAGGGTACTTTATTTGTAGAAACGCATGCTTATATATTGTCAATAAAATGATTCAGTTCAGTTCAGTTCAATTCAATTGCTCAGTCATGTCTGACTTTGCTAACCCATGAGTCTTAGCACACAAGGCCTCACTGTTCATCACCAACTCCTGGAGCTTACCCAAACTCATGTGCATCGAGTCGGTCATGCCATCCAGCCATCTCATCCTCTGTCATCCCCTTCTCCTCCTGTCCCCAATCTCTCTGAGCATCAGGATCTTTTCCAATGGATCAACTCTTCACATAAAGAGGCCAAAATATTGGAGTTTCACCCTCAGCNCGGTCATGCCATCCAGCCATCTCATCCTCTGTCATCCCCTTCTCCTCCTGTCCCCAATCTCTCTGAGCATCAGGATCTTTTCCAATGGATCAACTCTTCACATAAAGAGGCCAAAATATTGGAGTTTCACCCTCAGCATCAGTCCTTCCAATGAACACCCAGGACTGGTCTCCTTTAGGATGGACTGGTTGGATCTCCTTGCAGTCCAAGGGACTCACAAGAATCTTCTCCAGCACCACAGTTCAAAACCATCAGTTTTTCAGTACTCAGCTTTCTTCACCGATTACTCAGCCATTAAAAAGAATGAAACTCCACCAGTTTGCAACAATATGGATAATCATTTAAGTAAAAGATCACTGAAGAGAGTAACTGAAGGGAATCCAAGCAGGTGCTCTTTCCCATGATCTCAGTCCTAATAACTGTGTGCAGCTCTGCTCGTTCCTGTTTTCCAGGAACTGATGAGGAACAGAGTCTTTGAGTAATGGCACACAAAGAAAGGAAACGTATTCGATCCCTTAAAGTTAGAAGTCCCCTGACAATACAGAAAGAAGAAGTGGTTACCGATTGGGGGAGGGGAGAGGGGAGAGGCAGGATAGGGCAGTAAAGCACAAATGATAAAATATATATGCTACAAGGATATATTATATGACGCAAGTAATATAACCAGTATTTTACAATAACTTTAAATGGCGTATGTTGGTGGAAATGCAAACTAGTACAGCCACTATTGAGAACAGTGTGGAGATTCCTTAATAAATTGCAAATAGAACTGCCTTATGACCCAGCAATCCCACTGCTGGGCATACACACTGAGGAAACCAGAATTGAAAGAGACACATGTACCCCAATATTCATTGCAGCATTGTTTATAATAGCTAGGACATGGAAACAACCTAGANCCCTTGGACTGCAAGGAGATCCAACCAGTCTATTCTGAAGATCAGCCCTGGGATTTCTTTGGAGGGAATTATGCTGAAGCTGAAACTCCAGTGCTTTGGCCACCTCTTGTGAAGAGCTGACTCATTGGAAAAGACTCTGATGCTGGGATTGTCTCAAAGAATCGGACATGACTGAGCGACTGAACTGAATGAGTGGGAGGAATATTCCAACTATTTTGAGGAAGGGGCGGAGAGTTCCTGGATTTGGGCCATGACCCACTCCTCGGTCTCTTAACAGAGCCTTGGAACTGTCACGGCACCTCTGGGTGTGTCATTTCATTGCTGATTCCGGATCAAGGTCTAGCCGTGTCGTCCATGTTGGTCCCCTTTGACTCTCATTGGTTTCCGCTGTGTGCTTGGACTTTGTCCTTCTTTCAAAGGTTGTGCCTTGCCCCTTTCCCTCCGGTTACAGTTTGCTGAAGGCAATGCTATCATGTTGATCTACACAAACACAGTCAATATGCATTGACTTATGTTCTAATATTCATGAAACAATGGCTCAGTTCAAAAACAATCCTCTGCATTTGGGTCTGTTTTGTGCTACGAATGAACTGCTAATAGAGCTATAGTTAATGATGGCTACATCAGAAAGAACACTAATGCTTGACTACAGTGGACCTCAGAAGAAACATGAGTCATTTCAGTCACTCAGTCATGTCCAATTCTTTGTGACCCCATGAATCGAAGCAGGCTAGGCCTCCTTGTCCATCACCAACTTCCGAACTTTACCCAAACTCATGTCCATTGAGTCGGTGGTGCCATCCAGCCATCTCATCCTCTGTTGTCCCCATTCTCCTCCTGCCTTCAATCTTTCCCAGCATCAGGGTTTTTTCTAATGTGTCAGCTCCAATACTTTTTAACTGTGGTGCTGGAGAAAACTCTTGAGAGTTTCTTGGACAGCCAGGAGATCCAACCAGTCAATCTTAAAGGAAATCAGTCTTGAACATTCATTGGAATGATTGATGGTGATGCTGAAACGCTAATGCTTTGGCCACCTGATGTGAAGAATTAACTCATTGGAAAAGACCCTGATGCTGGGAAAGATTGAAGGCAGGAGAAGGGGACGGCAGAGGATGAGATGGTTGGATGGCATCACTGACTCGATGGACACAAGTTTGAATAAGCTCCAGAAATTGGTGATGGACAGGGAGGCCTGCCATGCTGTAGTCCATGGGGTTGCAAAGAGTCAGACACGACTGAGCAACTGACCTGAACTGAAAGACTGAAAAGTATATGGAAGCAAGTTTGGGGAAAGAACATCAAGAATTCATTTTTGGACAATGTAATGCTTGAGGTGATATTAGACATCCAAAGGGATACTATTATGTAGGCGAAATGATTACAGTTTATAGTGAAGTTACTGATACGATTCTTTGGAGAGAGGTCCGTGTGAGAGATACGATACAGAGATGGTAGTAAAAGCCGGGAGACAGACAACATCGCCAGAGAAGTAGGTATACACAGGAGAGAGGGCTAGAGATTAAGCTTGCAGGCCTCCTGTTAACAGGTCCAGGAGAGACTAACAGTTAACTTGGAGGGAAAGAGGAGCATGATACCTGAGTCCAAGTGAGAAAGGATGACGAGGCGGAGGAGTGGTCAGACATCAGTGTTCCTGTTGCATCACGGTGCTGTGGACTTAGAACAGATCATTGGTTTTAGCAATCTGGAGGACATCGGCCACTTAAATATGCATGGTTTTGGTGGCATGTTGGGGGTGAAAGTCTGACCAGAAGTAGTTCAAAAGTGAATTAGAGGAAAGGAATTGAAGCCAGCAATTATATGATGTTTTCAAGAAGCTTTGCTACAAAGAACAGTGAACAAGCTGGAAAGTAGGGTCTAGTAAAGTATTATTTTAAAATTTTTGAGAATATTTAGCCTTGATTTTAACCAATAAAAGTAAATTTAAAGGTAAGACTAGATTAAAGTTAAGTACTTTTGTCAATAATACTTCATGGGTGATGCTATGTATTCCATATTGCATTTCATTAGGAAGCATGAATATCAAATGGTCTTAGGGATTCTAAATTTCTGTTTTATTTGGTTAAGATTGTTTCCAAAGGGTATTTCTGTTTAAAAGGTACAGTTTCTCTTTGGCAATTAGCAAACAATCTGTGTAGTGATATTTTGGCTCTGTGTGTGTGATACTCTGTTTCGGTATTTTATTTAGTGCCTTAATCAGTTATTTAATTGGTATAATTTAAATTATGATTTTCAAATTTTAACATTTCCCCCTACATTTTTAGCTGACTTTTTGTTTTGTTTTGCTGTTTGGTAGAGAATAATTTTTATTAATTAACAGATGATCAATTGTACTTTCTCCTTAAAACCTAATTCTTTCCCTTTAATTAACAATTATCAAAATAAGTTATTTCCAATTATGGAAAATGATTTTTTTATGTAAGATAAGGTTTGTGTGTGTGTTATTATTGTTTATCAAGGAGCTGAAATAACAACTTGTTGACAAGTTGAGGGGCATGATCCAGCAAGAGGGACTCATCAATGATACAGGAAGGAGAACAGAAAACTACTGGTGTGAATCCTTGAAGTGGAAAGGGAGATAGACTTGGTTACAAAACGAAGGGGCTATCTGTCAGATTCCTTTAGAGTAACATTTATAAATGAAGAGGAGACAGTTCCGAAACTAGTGGGTAGTTAGATGTGGTTGGGAAAAAGCCTCTGGTAGTTCTGTCTAATGGAGAAGGCAATGGCACCCCACTCCAATACTCTTGCCTGGAAAATCCCATGGATGGAGCAGCCTGGTAGGCTGCAGTTCTTGGGGTTGCTAAGAGTCGGACACAACTGAGTGACTTCGCTTTCACTTTTCACTTTCATGCATTGGAGAAGGAAATGGCAGCCCACTCCCGTGTTCTTGCCGGGAGAACCCCAGGGACGGGGGGACCCTGGTGGGCTGCCGTCTATGGGGTCGCACAGAGTCAGCCATGACTGAAGGGACTTAGCAGCGGCAGCAGTTCTATCTAAATTGCTTCAATATTCTCAGTGAAATATGAAGCAAGGCAGCAAGTGGGATGCATAAAATAGAGGTATGGACTGGGCGAGTTGTTGTAATGACAAGTTCTAGGCAGGCCCACTGCAGCAGTGGGGGATATAATCTATGATAAAGAATTGGTCAAGGAAATGAAAAGCCAACAATGAATGGGAGAAGACGTTTGCAAATGATTTAAGAGATAAGGGGTTAATATCTAACAGAGGTTAATATAAATAGCTCACACGACTCAACGTCAAAAAAAAACCTGGTTAAAAAATGGGTAGAACTCAATAAACATTTTTCCATAGAGGAAATTCAGATGGCAAACAGGCACATGAAAAGATGCTCAGTATCACTAATCATCAGGGAAATGCAAATCAAAACCACGATGAGATATCAACTTCACACCTATCAGAATGACTACAGTCAAAAAGAACACAGATGGCAATGTTGGCCAGAATGTGGAGCAAAGGGAACCCTCCAGACCTCTTGGTGAGAGTGTATTGAATAGACTGATGCAGCTACTGTTTAAAGTAGTGTGGGGAGATTTCTCAGAGAATTAAAAATAGAACTGCCACATGACCCAGCAGTTCTACTCCTGGGTATATAACTGATTAAAAAAAAAAACCTACTAATTTGAAATTTTATATGCACACCAATGTTCATAGCAATGTTAGTTACAGTTGCCAAGGTATGGAAGCAACATAAGTGTCCCTCAGCATATGAGTGGATAAAGAATATATGTGTGTGTGTGTGTGTGTGTGTGTGTGTGTGCGCACATACATATACACTGTATACATAGCATTCCATTTCATCCACAGTATAATGGAATACTATTCATCCACAAAAGGATGAAATTTTGCTAACTGCAACAACCTGGGTGGACTTGAAGGATATTATGCTAAATGCAGCAAATCAGACACAGAAAGAGAAATAGTGTATGATTTCACTTAAATGTGAAATCTAAAAAATATGCAAATTAATGAATAAAACAAGGAGACTAAAATGGGGAAAAAAGATGCTGGGAATTAGAAAAGGTTATGGGGTTATATGAGATCACCTGTGTGAAATTTTGAAAATTGTGAACCCTATAGAATTTCATTAATTTAAAATAAAAGATTTTCAAGAAATTGAGAGGTCGAAGTGTTAGATTATTTATATATTGACATTGCGAAGAAATAATGCACTAGCAGTCTTGGGGAGAGGCACAGTGAACTGAGAGCTGAAAATGTTAGGAAGTAACAGGAAGACAACACAATTCTGTAAAGCAACTATCCTTCAATTTAAAAAGTAAATTACTTAAAAAAAGGGAGTATCCCATGGGCAATAAATGACACAATATTGAGGGTTAGCAGATAATTTACTGTGACAACATAAAGTTCGAAGCTGAGAATTCTAGGGGAAATGTAAGAGCGAATGGTCCAGAAGTGACCGTGAATGATAAGGATGCCTTTCCACTTGCAGTTTTTCAGTGGTTTGGTTATGATGTGCCTTGGTGTCGTTTTCCTCAGGTTACTTGTGCTTCGAGTTTTTGAATTTGAATCTTGGGTTTTTCATTTTTATCAAATTGAGAAAAATTTTGGCCAGGTATTTTTTCTGTCTTTACGCTCTTCAGCTCCTTCAGGAACTCCATTTGCGTGTATATTACACCCCTGAAAGGTTTCCTAAAGCTCACTGGTGCTCACTGTCTGTCTCTCTTTTATGCATTCTTTTGCTGTCTCATTTTAGATATTTTCTTTGTTATATCTTCAAATTTACTAGTTTTTTCTTCTGAAATGTATAATCTACCTTTAATTCCATTCATTTTATCTTTTATCTCTCATATTACAGTTTTCATTTCTAGAATGTTGATTTGAATTCTTTTTATACCTTTGATATCTCTTCGACCACGTATGCTAATGTCTTGAACATGTGGAATATTGTTACAATAACCGCTCAAATGTCTTTGCCTACTTATTCTACCATCTGTGTTGTTCCTTGGTCATTTGGATTGACGGACTTTTCTCCTTGCTCTGTGTCATATTTTCCTGATTTTTGCATGTCTGGTAAGTTTTGAGTGTATACTAGACCCTGTGAGTTTTACCTTCTTGGGTGTTGTATGTTTTCCTACTCTTGTAAATATTTTCAAGTTTTGTTCTAGAACTTGGTATAGTTACTTTATAAACAGCTTGATCTTGTCAGGTCTTGCTTATAGGGTTTGTTAGTGGGGTTCCAGAACAGTGTTTTGCATGGAATTAGTTTTCTCTAGTAGTGAGGTAGAACCTTTTGAATACCTTACGGACTGCTCAGTCACTTGTGGAGTTTTTCAGTCTGGATAAAAGAGTGGGCTGGAGTGATCAGGTGCTGTTTCTGGTGCTGTGTGAATACCAGCCTCTACACTCCTGATCCCTTTAGGTGATTCTTTCCCTGGTGTGGACGGTTCCTTCACAGGGATATGCTGATGAGTACTCAGCTCAAGACTGGAGAACCCCCTGGAGACCCCCTTAGCTCTCTCTCGGTGTGGTCCTCTCCTCTTGGTATCTGCCGTGTGGCTCTAGCCATCTTGGTCTCCCTGGACCCACAACTTTGACTTCTTTTCCTCAGCACAGCATCCTTTTTCAGTTCACCTCTGCTGTACTTGGAGTCTCTCTCTCTGGACCATGGTCTGAAAACTTACTGTAGGCAGTAATCTGGGGACCTACTCCATGGATGACATGCTCGTTTCTCATCTTTCAGAGACTTTTGTCTTTTGTTTCCTGACGACCACTTCCGGTCTTTTGTTTTGTTTTTGGTTGTTCCAGGCAGGAGAGTAACTCCAGTCCCTGATGCTCATCTTGGCTAGAGTAGAAGCCCAAGTCAGTCGGTTTCAATTCAACTCTTTCTTAAATAAGAATATTATATCAAAATGATTATGATTAGCTAATCAGGTTATGTGACAGAAAGCAGGACTGTGAGGGAATAGGGTCTAGAAAGGATAATTCTGGGGAAGACAGTAAAGCTAAAGGTAAAGGTGAGTGTCGCTTAGGTCAGCGCAAGCTCTTTGTCAGTGGAAGAGGGCCAGTATCACCAGTCTACATGCCATTAGGGCATACTGGAAAAGAGCATGTATTTCTAAGTCTACTCATTTGCAAAGATTAAAGTATTAATGCAGCAAATGAAGTCGCTAGTGTTAAGATGTTCGCATATCTTTTATTTGCCTACCTCGAATCCAGACAGACAAACTGTCATTTTTTTGGTTTGGTTTTAGCAGTGGTCTTTCAGTGGTATGGTGAAGAGAAGTATTGCAGTTATAATCCATATAGTACTTTTATTATAATCCATATAATAGTATATAAACCTGCAAGAAACAATTTTCATGAAATGGAATAAATTTAAGTTTTTAGATAGTAAGAAAAAAAGGTTGGATTTGTAGTAGAGTCTAATAATTTAATAGAAAAATAACTACTAGAAAAAGTTCTACTGATGAAGAAAAATGCAGTCACAAATTTACATTGTGTTTCTTTAAATTTTTTTTAATTGGACGATAATTGCTCTACAATGTTGCATTGGTTTCTGCCGTACAAGGCAAATCAGTGCTAGATCTCCCCTTCCTCATGAACCTCCCTTCCAACCTCCCCACCCCATGCATAAAGTGTTTCTAACCAATTATTTCTGTTGGGATAAAGAACCTTTTCTCCTAAACCCCATCTTTACACTTTTATCATTACTATCAACTAATACCTTAGGAAGATTAATTATAAAATCCAATAAATCGCTGGATTTTCTTTGTAGACCTCGGTGTCACACAGAAGGATTGGGGATCGTGTTATATTTACATGACCAAAGTCTGCCCAGAGGACTATAGCATGCGTGCTCTCTTCATTCTTCTCTGCCCATATTTCTTTAATATCAGGACTTCCCATTCATATGTTATATTAATAATTCATAGGAGAGAGTTGTGATATGGCATCTTCCTTTGGTGAACTATTCCATTTACTTTTGTAGTAGAGGAATAGGACAGAAGGGAACAGAAACTAGAAAACTGGATTGAGGATACCAACACATAATTTTAATGATGCATTAATAAATATGTTAAAAATGAAAGTTAAAAAGTACGGGCAAAAGTACTGGTTTCCTAACTCATAGTTTTATCCTTGGTGAAGAGGAAGTGCTCAGACTGATACTGATCAGGATTCTTGGCCTTTCCAACTATCAATAGAAATTGACTAGAGTTCAGACAAGAAATTCAGGCAAGACTTTATGGGGGCCCCTGCAGCAGAGAGGAGTGGGGACAAACAGCAGGTTCCCCTGGCTGCTTGCTCCCTGGGGTAGGGCGAACTGGCTCCTTAAATGGTGTGAGGGCAGAGGTGTGTGGAGGGGTGGGGCTGGGGGGGGCAGCTGAGGTGGTTTGCCCACCCCTCGAGCTGTACTGAGTACAGAGGGTATGTGCGGTTTCCTGCCTTTGGTCTCAGCATCCAGTGTTTCGCTCCAGGCCCTTCAGAAGCGGCAGTTGGATTTCTTAGTCTTTTGTATCTTTGTCCAGACTTTGCCCTAACTGTGCATGCATGCAGTTACTCTTAGCCCCACGTAGTTCCTTGTGTTTTGCTGCTTGAGGAGAGGCGTGTCCAAGTGCAAGCGCTGCAGTGGACGTCCTGGGCCCCAGCCTGTCCCAAGGCCATGGAGATGCCACGTGGCAGGTGGCTGAACTGGTGGTTGCCACTGAATGGCTCCCATTCCCACTCAGCAGCATGGGCCTCGTCAAAGAATGTGGAACTCTGGATGAAGCTGGACATCTTGAAATCTGGTGATATAGTAGCTTGTGATGCTGGTATGGAAACCATTCTGAAAAAGAATTGCCAGGGAGATTTTCCAAGGCAAAGACGGCCAGACGTATATGATCAGCATCCTCCACTACGTAAACAGAGGGCTTTTGTATCCAGTGGGTACCACGAGGGCCACGCCTCCACTTCTACACAGGATATGAGGCAGCATTACATGGGGCAGATGCTGGGTTTGAGCAGTACAAACATTGTGTACCACGTGATGTTCTGGCCTGGGGTTGATGGTATTCAATTCATCGTCATAAAAGTATTGCGGTCTCAGCGTGAGGCCCTTCTGTTCGTTCCGAGCTGACCTGCTAATTGTCGGTGTTCTCACACCACCAAGTGCAGCGACCGCGCTGGGAGTAGCTCTTCTGCCAAGGTCTGTGTATTTGCTTTTACCTTTTTATTTTTATTTTTCGATGGTACCACATGGCTTGTGGGGTCTTAGTTCCCTGACCAGGGACTGAATTTGGGCCCTTGGTGATGAGAGCGTGGAGTTCTAACCTCTGGGCTGCCAGGGAATTCCCCAAGGTCTGTATATTTGATGTAGAGGAAGGATGCAGTCTGTGGGGAGTACCATTCAGGCATGAAAAGCTGTAGCACACCTCAGGAAGCAGTGTGATGGTGTTTCTTTCTCTTTAAGTTACCAAGTTTACCTGATAAAAATTCCTGATTCTGTTGAAATATTTTTGTATGTATGATAAATGCTCATGCAAGTTCTATAAGAAATGAAGGTTTGGTCTTAGGTAACCTCAACCTCAAAAATGTCTAATTATTTTGAAAAATTGCCCAGGATGTACACACACACACACACACACACACAGATATGGGATTTCATTAGTCATTCATTCAGCTATCATTTATTGAGCTTCTATTTTTGTACTGTGCTAAACATTAGGAAAGGACAGATGCATAAGACACTGACTTTTAATGTTCTGGTGTGAGGTTGGATGGAATTGGAGTAGTAATTTTCATTTGTTACATGGATTTTGAAATTACATTAGCTTCACTGATCAGAGTCATAGAAAGGAAGAGGGTATGAATTATGAAGTGAGTTTCAGACTGTCTTCAGGGAGTCAGGACCAACAAAGATGTGAGAAAAGGCCTGGAAAAACTGTTTTATTAAGAAGCTGAATTCTCATTGACTTTTTCCTTTGAGGGCACAAATAATTTGCTTTCAAGGAGCGGGAACAGACTCACCTTCCACTCTCCTGAATTTTTTTTTCCTCCAGGCCGCTCAAATCACTTTAAAGTTATGACGAATGTTTAAGTGATGCTTTTCACATCCCAGATGCCACCAGAGGTCACACGTTCCCTGTCAGGGTGGCTTGGCCAGTAGTGGTTTTATTTCCAAGTTAGACTGACATTCAAACAGAGCAAGCCACTCGTTCAGGGTCACGAGTCAGCGACTGGGGGTTGGAGCAAGGACTCAGTGGACTTGGATGCCCAAAGCCCACTACTCGTGTGAAACGAACCACCGTTTTCTTGGGCAGGCAGCTTTTCAGGGCTGCTTTTGCCCTTTCTAAGAGCAGCAAACAAGCGTTCCTCCTGCCATACCTTACCATCTTCCAGTCTGCAGACAGCTCAGGATGGGCAGGGTGGGCGACAGGAGGGAACATGACGAGCCCAGAGAGCTTGGGTCTTGCCGCGGCATTTTGGTTCTGCAAGGGGAAACATTTTCTCAGCTGTAGACACCACCGAATGTCCCCACGCCCTCCCTGCCTCATCTCACTGTGAAGAGGGAGGCGGTTGAAAGAACTGACTTGTGGTCCCACAGCTTGTAATTGGTCATGTTTATTGAGGTTACATCAGCCTCGAAGGTCCATTATCCTTTGGTACTCTGGGCTGTTAAGCATGAGTGCAGCAGATAGAATATGAAGATGGCTGGGTGGTTCAAGGGTGTGAGAAGAGCTGGGTGAGCGGGCGCTGGTCCGTGACAGCGAGAAGGTGGGGGGAGCTGCCGAGGCGGGGTCGGGCCTGCAGAGTGCCTGTGGTCTGTGTGAGTGCCGGGCACTGCGGCTTCTCCTGCACGCAGATCCCGTCTCTCTTTAGCTCTTCCCTCACCCTGAAGGCTGTGTAGTTCTCTCTGTGCTCTTTACGTGAGCATAATTGCAGCAAACTTCTTAAAGCTACAATTTATGGGAAGAAAAATTAAATCGTATTTTTGTAAAACATACATTGTCTTAGTGATTAAGTCCTAAACGTGAAGTTCCGATGAGGGCTTTCATGCACAGTGATAGCAGGACTTTCCACATAATCTGGCACTGCTTCTCATGGCTTGGACCCACATTGACCTTTTTAGTCAGGAACTCAACTTATTCCGGTGGTTGCCTCTGAGCAGCACAGAGGGTGGGAGCAGATGGATTATCTTTGAGTTCTGGCTCTTGCACATGTAACCTTGGGCGACGTTCTTAACCTCTTTTAACTTAGGTACTTATGTATGAGTTGAGAGTAATTTCTACCACACAGAGATGTCATGAGGATTAAAGGATACACATCATGTAGGGTTCAATACAGGGCCTTGTGTCAAATGAGAGGTCAGAGAACACTAGCTTTCTTCCTCTTCCTCCCTGCAGGACGGAGCATTGGCTCAGTCTTGTTGCCCCATTCTGCATATGGAGAAATGCACAAAAGCGAAAGAGTTACCAAACTTTCCAGGAGAGTCTGGTCCTATTAACCTTCGGTTTGCTGCTCTCACTGCCGACTATTAATCTTGGATCTGCAGGAGGGACTTGCCCGTGCCGGGACGGCCGGCAGGTGCTGGTGCTGCCGTACGGACATCCTGGGGTTGCATGGGAAAGCAGTTGCTGGGCTCTCGGCCCTCTCAGCGGGAAGCTGGGTGCCTTCGGTCAGGTCGTTTGACCACCCTGGGCTTTGATGCTTTCATAATGGCTGGATTTTTACCTCTCCTCTTGGACTTATGCTTTTTTCTTCTACCATCATTATGAGTCTACTTGCCCGCCTCCACTGTTAGATCCCAAGTGTGTGGAGCACAGAGGAGCATCTTTCCTCGGAAGGACTCTGTGTCTCTTCCAGTGCCTCATTTACTGCTGGTCAGAGAAACTAGAGCAGCTTTTCCATGAGATGGTATGACCAAGTTGCAATGTAATGACCATAATGAAGTGATACGTCTATTACAATAACTGAATACACAGACAGGCACACACTCACGCACTTACCCACTCAAATTATTGCCATGCAAAGGCAGCATGATTGTCTTTCTCAAATGAGTTTTAGGGTGAAATCTCTGGCATTATGAAAATAGCCTTGTCAGATGTATTTGTTTGCTTGATACTGTTTCTCTTTCCTGCTACTGTGTGAGCTCCATGAAAATGGAACCTCTCTGTCTTTTGTCCACTGTAGCTGCTACTGAACTCAGGTCCAGCCACTGACCCCTTGAAAGCTGATGCTCAAGAGGAAAGTGTTGGTAGGAAAGGAAAGGTCACTTTATTCAGGATCAACTTGGGAAGAAGGTAGACTCATGTCCGAAAGCCAACTGCCCTCTTCTGATCACAGGGCGGGAGTGTTACAGGGATGCACAGGCCGAGGTGGTGGTGGGGACCACATGCCAAACAGCAGTCAGCTCCGATCATCATGAAGGTGATTGGTCAGCTTGATCTCAGTTGTTTAAAGTTCAGTTAATCTTCAGTTCCAGAGTTGTTTTGTTCCCATTTCCTTGAGACCAGTTCTCAGAATTGTGTAAGATGGAGCAGCTTGTTCAGTCGCTCCGCCATGTCTGACTCTTCACAACCGCATGGACTGCAGCACGCCAGGCTTCCCTGTCCTTCACTGTCTCCCAGAGGTTGCTCAGATTCATGTCCATTGAGTCTGTGAATCTATCCAACCGTCTCATTCTCTTCTGCACTCTTCTCTTGCCTTCCGTCTTTCCCATCATCAGGGTCCTTTCCAGTGAGTCAGTTCTTTGCATCAGGTCTCCGAAGTATTGAAGCTTCAACTTCAGCATCAGTTCTTCCCATGAATCTTCAGGACTGATTTCCTTTATGATGGACTGGTTTGATCTACTTACAGTCCATCATATGGTTAACTTCTCCCACTTAATGGGGGTTTCAGTATCTGCAAAAACAGCTTACAGGACATGGCTCATGATACTATCTACAGCCCTTGAGGAAGAATTAGAGGTTCTTGACTTTGTTTAGTTACTATTTGTTTTTGACTGCTTTCCATTGCTTCTGCATTATCTCATTTGTCTGAATAAATTTATTCCTCGACAAAAGTTTTTCTGCAAACAAGAGGCAGACAGAGGACTTGGGGATGGAGGAGTCTGTCCTGGGAAGGCTTCATAGGGTCCAGCTCGGTGGCATAGGCCCAGTGCTAGAACCGTGTCTAGACGTGGTGAGGCATCAACCTACATTTAATGACTTGTAATGAATATAAAAAATCATCATTCCCTTCATAATTTTTTTGCTTACTTGGCAGGAATACCAAGAAGATGACAAGGTTCTAGCCATTGTTCTTCATAGAAATTACTCGATCCCTTGTGAGGAAAGAAGGGTCTGTGAGGACTGTTACGGGTAGTGGGGTCTACAATACGTAAAAGTGGCCACCTTAACAAGTGAAAGAATTCCAGGAAGATCCCTGTTATGGGGCTTCCCAGGTTAACACGAGTTGGGTTCAGTTGCTCAGTCATGTCCGACTCTGCGACCCCATGGACTGCAGCACGCCAGGTCTCCCTGTCCATCACNGACTCTCAAGAGTCTTCTCCAACACCACAGTTCAAAAGCATCAGTTCTTCGGTGCTCAGCTTTCTTTATCATGGCAACTTTAAAATATGTAATACAGTTAAAAAGTGAATACCCGTACACCTCCCTCACTACAGTGCTGCACAGCGCTCATCTGATTGCACAGGCGTCCACTTATTCATCCCTGTATTCATCCACCTAGTCATCTTATTTTGATACATTTTGAAAATAAATTGCAGACAATCTGTATATGTCCATATGAACACCTCAGCATGTATATCATTAACTAATGTTCAGCATATGTTTGTGTTTTTATTGTAAAATTTACATGCAATGAAATGTACATATCAGATGTACTTACATTGAGTTTTGTGAAATGCATACACCTGTGTGATCCAAAGTCCCATGAAGATATAGATATCATCCAAGAAGTTTCTTTCATATTTCTTCAGTGTTGATTCCTACAACACTTGCCTACAAGAACCAACCACTTTTTTGTTTTATTTATCCAATATAGGCCAGATTTGGTTTTCTAGAACCTGAGATAAATGAAGCCATCCAGTACGTATTCCTTTGTGTGTGGATTCTCTTACTTAGCATGTTTCTGAGACACACTTTGTTGTTTTATGTGTCATTAATTCCTTATTATTGATGAGGCGTATTTTCTTTTATGACTGTAGCATATTTTATCTTCTGATGATGGGTGTGTAGACTATTTTCTGTTTTTGAAAGCTTCTGTCTTGGCTTGAGCTGAAGGGAGAAGCTTATTTTAACCCTTCTGTCTTAGTGATGGGAGAATAAACTGGGGCTGAGTTGCAATATGAGAACAGTTCTCCCCAAATAAGTTTCCTCACAAAGTCCATATTCTCTAAGTTGCTCCATCCTTTTACGTCTTCACTGAGGGCCAGTCATCAGATTGATTCTATGCTACATCCTTTGAAAACAACATTCGTTCTGTTTGACAGCCCACCTTTGCACCTGATATGGTATCTTGGTTCCTCAGTTGAAACTTCCCATTTAGCAAATTCTGGGCCTCATTATTCCTTGAGTTTCAACAGAAATACAGAGCTGCTTTGGCAGAGAGGACTAAGGAGGGTGCAAAGGCTGAGTGTTTCAGAGACGCTGGAGAGGGGGGATTTTCTCACAGCTGGCCGGGGCTTTCAGGTTGTGCTCTAGGCATGAGCTTCTCACATGACGTCAAACGACAAAACCACCTGAGGGGCTGCTCTCACACCCAGTGTTCTGCTGGAAGAGGCTGTTGGATTCCTTGCATCACGAGTTTTTTGATGAGAATGGCCCCCATCAGTCACTGCCAGGGGAGACAGCCATGAACTTGGGGTGGCGGATTGCATGATGTGCTTTGGCCCTGTGGCGGGCGTGGAAGTGGTGCTCTTGCGTAATTAATGGCTGCAGTGCTGCTCTGGAGATGAAGATCTGTGGAGGCACAGATGCAGGCATCCTCGATGGTGCAGCGCACTGAAGGGACCGTGTTGAGGGAAGTTTGCAACATTACCATCTTATTTTAAGTTAGAAGAAATTAAAAATTCACGTCCCATCTTAGCGTGTAAATTTGCCAAGGATTTCAGTTAACCTTGTAAATTGGGTTCACTAGTCCTGAAATATTGGGATAGTTGGCTAAAGTATATTGAATATAAAGAAATACAAGAGAGCATTCAGCTTTAGATGTTCAGTAAAAAGAAGAGATGAAGAAAGGTGAACAAAGTCAGCTGAAAAGCTAATAAAATTATATTTCTTCTGTGATAAGATACAGGAAATGGAATGAGACTTTCAAGCCACTGGAGGATGGGATCAGAGGCTTAACTGCTGCAAATACTCAGCACATTTGCTATTGGCAGAGAAGAATGTGGTTCTCTTTAAAGCCCAGTTAATATCAAGGAAATAACTCAATAATTTTCTCTTTTTCTTAGTCCCAAATTCGATCTGGCGAACCTTTGATCAAAACTTGAGTTTGTCTCTCAAAATTTCCCTCAGTCATTGTGGAACAAGATTTGATTTCATTTATTTTTGTAAGTTATGGTTTATTTTTTATAAATATACAATTAAATAAAAATGTACTTAATATGAAAATCATGACTCATATAAACCTATGTTTCTTTCAGGGAGAAACACTAATAACATTCTAAATATTCCCAGTGTAGCTTCCTTTATAATCTTGAAAATCCTTAGAGAATTTCTTATTGTTTTTGCTATTGATGAATGCTTGCCTGGGTTTAAAATAAATGTCCAGATCCTCAGTAAGATATTTGGATTAAAAGATAAGTTATAGAAAAGTTATCATAGTGCCTAAGAAAACGGTATGAAAATAACAGGTGCTTAGTTAAGTGAATTGTTATTTTTAAAATCTTACCTTTCTCAAAATTAGAAATATTGACAACAAATTATACAACAGATGGAAGTAATTAATCAGAGAAAACCACAGCAGCAATAAAAATGAAGGTATAAATATAAGGTTAAGCTCAGTGTAAAATTAAATGCAGAATGTACACTGTAAGGTCCTGGGTGAATGGTACCAATATTTACCTCTGAACTGTCTGGCAACCAAAAAAGAGAAAAACAATCAAGGCATAAAGTTCATGCATCTGTCAGACAAATCAGTTGTTCAAAGGAAGAAATCTCTTATTAATTGGTGAGATTGATTTTTACCCACAGGTTATTCTTAAATTGACATAAAGTACTGTTATGAATGATGTTCTCAACAGTAACTGTATAAAACATTTCTCAGTGTGAGGGGATGTATAATAATATGTGACTTAGTAAAACAGTTTTTAATTTTTTCTTTGAGGAAATAAGGTGCAGAGAAGAAGTTGGCATATACATATGAAAGTTGTTCAGTCGTGTCTGACTCTTTGTGACCCCATGAACTGTAGACTGCCAGGATCCTTTGTCTATGGAATTCTCCAGCCAAGAATACTGGAGTGGGTAGCCATTCCCTACTCCAGGGCATCTTCCTAACCCAGGGATAGAACCTGGGTGTCAGGTATTGGAAGTTCTTTACCTTCTGAGCATCAGAGAAGCACCCCCACACACACACACAGTGTGTGTGTGTGTGTGTGTGTGTGTGTGTGTGTGTGTTTGTACTTCTGTAGCGGTATGGTTCAGCCTGAGGATAAGTTGTTTTGAATGTTAGAGGAGGAGATGGTTTACTTTTTCTTCATGCAATTTTCTAGAAATACTTCCCTTGACCAAAATTTTGGTAAGTCCTGAGTGTCAGTGAGTTTGAGTTAATACTTTCTGACAAGCACGTGGACTGAAAATAATTTTTCATACTTAACTATGGTTTCAGGGTTTTGCTGCTCTTTGGATAATGTTGACATTCTCCTATGAAATTTGAAATAGGCGAAAACCCTACTTCAGCAGGCTGAGAAGAGACCTAAGGGCAGCGACATGATTTTCCTTGGTAAGGAAAACAGAACCCACACCATTTCATGAACGAATGGCTACCTTGGTCTCTCAACTTCGCTTCACAGGTCAAATCCATTCTAACTTTGATCTGCTATGAAGAATAACCAACAGAGTTACCATGGAATGTTTGAATTTTTATAGAAAATTTCTCAGTTGAATTATTCAAGACAAAATAGTTTTTAAAATGTACCGATAAGTAGCTGAATTGGGTTAATTTGCCGTATAGAATTACTAATTGTCAATATTGAGAGTGATTACCTTGGTTCTTAAGCTTTGGAGAAGTTGCTAACCTGCCTTTCTTGCTAACAGATATCACAAACCAGGCATAATGACTATGAAAGTCATGCTTAGAGTAAAATAGTTTGGGAAGGAAGCTTGACTATTTAAAAGTGTGAAAATTTTCCACTAAAAGAAACATTTATATCCCCTCTGATAAGCAAAGTTACCAGACAAACTCCGTTTAAAGATAGATCTGATCAAGGAACAGTTTTAAAATGTGCTTTCTTCTTGGACTCAGGTAAAATAACAAAGTCAGGTTTAGGACAGATATTTAGGATCAGCCTCAGTCTTGCTGTCTGAGAAACATTCATAGTAATAAGCCAGCTAAACAGTCAATCGACTACCACACTAGTCTCAATTTCTCTTTTCCTTGGTCTCTAAATATGTGATAAATGATAAATCCTACTATTATTATTTTTAATGCCAAAAAATGAAGTTGAATCCCTATCTTATGCTATTCACAAAAATTAGCTCAAAATGGGTTAAAGACATAAACATAAGACCTGAAACCATAGGACCTACAGAAGGGAAACACAGGGAAAGGCCCTTGACACTATCCCTGGCGATGCTTTTTTGAATATGACACCAAGAAAAAGACAAGAAGTGAAAGCAAAACAAGTGGGACTCCTGGGAACAAAAGCTTTTGAAAAACAAGAACTTCAGCAAAATGAAAAGCAGCTCGTGCAATGGGAGAAAATATTCCCAAAACATATCTCAGATAAGGGATGATATCCAAAATACGTAAAAATCAATAGCAATGAAATTGAATCAATAATGAAGAAACTGTCACAAAGATCAGGACCAGACAGCTTCACAAGATAGTTTTACCAAACATTTAAAGAAGAATTAATACCTATCCTTCTCAAACTCTTCCAAGAAATTGAAGAAGAAGGAGTACTTCAAACTCATTCTATGAGACTGGCAGCAGTTTTCTGATAACAAAAATGTCACAAGAAAGAAAATAACAGGCTGATGTCCTGATGAACATAGATGCAAAAATAGTCGAAAATATTAGCTTACAGAATTTAGCAATATAATAAAGGGTTCATGCATCATAATCAAGTATGTTTATCCCAGAGATGCAAAGATAGTTCAGTATCTGTAAATCAATCAATGTGATATACCACATTAACAAGACAAAAGGCAAAAATCATGTAATCATCTGAGAATACAAATAAATCATCTCAGATACAGAAAAAGCATTTAATAAACATCTATTTGTGGTTATTAAAAAAAAAAACAAACCTCTCAACACAATTGATATAAAGGGAACCCAGCTCAGCATAATAAAGGTTTTTTACTTACTGGTGGGTCAGACAGTAAAGAATCTGCCTGCAATGTGGGAGACCCAGGTTTGATCCCTGGGTTGGGAAGATCTTCTGGAGAAGGAAATGGCAACCCACTCCAGTATTCTTGCCTGTAAAATCCTATGGACAGAGGAGCCTGGTAGTCTGCAGTCGATGGGTCACAAAGAGTCGGACTGAGTGACTAACACTTTCACTTTCATATGACAAACTCACAGCTAACATTATACTCAATATTAAGTTGAAAGTTTTTCCTCTAAGGACAGGAACAAAACAAGGATGCTCACTGTCATCACTTATATTCAACATAGTACTAGAAATCTTAGCCACAGCAATCAGAGAAGAAAAGTAAACCATAAAAGGAAGCCAGATTGGAAAGGAAGAAGTGAAACTATTTGCAGACAACGTGATACAACTCAACATAAAGATCCAATTAAAAACTTGGAAGGCAACCTCAATATCTTCCATTGAAGATATACAGACGGCCAATACACACTACTACTACTTCACACCTGTCAGAATGGCTGTCACCAAACAGACAACAGATAATGAGTGTCGGTGAGGATACAGTGAAAAGGGAACTCTTGTGCACTGTAGGAGTTTAAATTGGTGCAGCCACAATGGAAAATAGCATGGAATTTCCTCAAAAAACTAAAAGTAGAACTACCATATGATCCAACAGTTCCATTCTTGCATAAGCCTTTGAACAAAATGAAAATACTCCTATAAAACATATATATGCACTTTGGTGTTCACAGCAGAATTATTCACAGTAGCCAAGATATGGAAGCAACCTAAGTTGTTTGACAAATGAACAGATGAAGAAAACGTGAATTCGTATATACCCAGCTGCACAAAAAGAATGAACTCTTGTCATTTGTAATGACACAGACAGGCCTGAAGAATATTATGATGTGTGTTGTATTATACGAGGTGGAATAAGTTGAATAGAGAAAGATAAATATTGAATATTTTCACTTATGTATGGAATGTAGAAAAGGCCAAACCAATATAACAAAGCATAAAAGACTCAGAGATGCGGAGAACAAGCCAGTTGTTGCTGGAGGGACTTAGGAGTGAAAGTGCACGTTAGATAGGTGAGTTAAGAGGTACAGCCTCCAGCTATGAGAGATCAGTCACACTGACGTGCAGCGCAAGCAATACAGGTGAATGATATTATGATAGCTTTCTGTGGTAATTTATAAAAACACTAAATCAGTATGTTGTAGAACTGAAACTAATATAATATTGTAAGCCCTTTATACTTCAATAAAAATTAACTGCTACAACCTAATAACAAAAAGCCCCAAACAGTCCTATTAAAAATGGGCCAAGGAACAGAGACATTTTTCCAAAGAAGATACACAAATAGCCAACAGATGCATGAAAAGATGCTCAATATCACTAATCATCAGGGAAATGCAAATCAAAACCATAATGAGATATCACCTCACACTTGTCAGAATGGCCATCCTCAAAAAGACAAGAGATGACAAGTGTTGGTGAGAATAATGAGAAAAAGAAATCCCCGTGAACCTTTGGTGGGAATGCAAAATGGTTCTGCCACTACAGAAAACAGTATGGAGGCTCCTCAAGAAATTAAAAATGTAACTACCATATGGCCCAGCGCCTGCTTCTGGGGAGAGATCTAATGAAATGCAAACAGGTTATCAAAAGGATATCTTGAAACATGTATACTATCATGTAAGAAGTGAATTGACAGTCTATGTTCGATGCAAGATACAGGAAGCTTGGGGCTGGTGCACGGGGATGATCCAGAGGGATGATGTGAGGTGGGAGGTGGGAGGGGGGTTCATGTTTGGGAGCTCATGTACACCCGTGGCAGATTCATGTCAGTGTATGCCAAAACCAATACAGTATTGTAAAGTAAAATAAAGTAAAAATAAAATTTTTTAAGAAAAAAAAAGGATATCTGCGCTCCCATGTTTATTCTAGCCTACGTCACAGATACCAAGATATGGAAACACCTTGAGTCTATCAATGAATGAATGGACACAGAACTTGTATAGAATATATATTTAAAATATATTAAATGACACAGATAAAATTATACACACACACATACTTGAAAGAAGGAAATCCAGCCACTTGTGACAACATGGATAGGCCTTGAGGGCATTTTGCTAAGTGAGATAGAGAAAGACAAACAGTGTATGATCTCATTTGTATGCGCAATCTAAAAATGCTGAACTCGTAGAAACAGAGAGCAGTGTGTTGGTTACGAGGGGCTTGAGCTGGGATGCGGGCGACTGGGGGGTGTTGGTTAGAGTGTACAAATGAACCTGCAGTTGGACTGATGAATCATTCTGGGGACCTAATGCCCAGTATCATGATTATCTTTACTAATACTGCATTATATACTGGATAGTTGCTGGCAGACCAGGTTGTAAGTGTTCTCACCAGGGGAAAGGAAGGGTGATTATGTGCTATGGTGGAGGTGTGAGCTAGCAC
The DNA here is from genome assembly GCA_006410875.1 of Neotragus pygmaeus. NCBI lineage: Eukaryota > Metazoa > Chordata > Mammalia > Artiodactyla > Bovidae > Neotragus > Neotragus pygmaeus. The sequence continues at coordinate 61,106 of SJYV01051634.1, forward strand.
TGTGGCGGTAATGGTATAGCAATATATAAGTTTATCAAATCAACAGGCTGTACACGTACACTTGCACAGTGTTATATATCAATTTATTCTCAATATTAAAAAAGATATAAAACATATTTATCTATATTGTCCTTGGAGAAGGAAATGGCAACCCACTCCAATATATTCTTGTCTGGGGAATCCCATGGACAGAGGAGTCTGGTGGGCTTCAGTGCATGGGGTTGCAAAAGGGTCAGACATGACTTAGTGACTGAAAACACCAAATCCTGTCTTTAGGTGACAACTCTATTGGCTTATGCTTATTGATACTAATTAGCATAATAAGGACTGACATTAGAGAAAGCTAAGATTTTTTTCCCATTTTCCTAGTCCTTTCCCAGGGGGCCAAGCGTTAGTCCAGGCTCTTTTAACCACAACTGGGTCTGTAGCCAAGAAAATTGTAGCCTCGTAAAAATTCAGGAACATTGAAGTAGAGATGTTGGTTGGAAGTAGTTTTATTCTCCTTTCTTATATCCCAGGGAAGCTACTACATGGTACTAAGAAGAATGATTTCGCTGGAGGAGCAACTGAAACTTCCTGTTATGAGGACACAAACTTCCTGTCATAAGTCAGTTGGCCTGAGCCTGCCTCATGTACTTCACCTGTGGGCCCTTCCCTCCTTCTGATCCTGCATTCAATGTTCTTTCTTCAGATGTGAGGCTGGGTAATAGCCATGCTCTGCACCTGTCCAGCTAACAGTCTGCCTTGACTTCATTTGACTGTGTGCCCCCTTAAAGTTGGACTCCCCCTGAATGGGAATATATAAGGTAATGAAGTTATTGCATGGTGCTTCAGACATGGGGAGGGCATCTACATAGATGAAGACGTGTGTTTACCAAAACACAGTCCACAAAGATGTGGTGGTGGGGGAAACGGGAATCTTACATGCAGACTCTAGTCAATTGGTCAATAGTTAATCCTTGAAAGACAAGGTGTCTGAAGTATTTTATATGTTATTCACATTTAGTTGCCATCAACACAGGTCTTTCTGAAACACATCCAAACTTGCTTATTAATTTACATGTTCTTTAAAAAAAATTATTGGTGCATTATTGTTTACAATGTTGCATCACTTTCAAGTGTACAAAATGTTTCAGTTATACATATATCTACTCCTTTTCAGATGCTTTTCTCATATAGATTATTAGGGAATGCTGAATAGCATTCCCTGTGCTATACAATAGGTCCTTATTGGATGTCTCAAGTTTTTAGATAATGAAAGCTAAGGGTAAACTACTCAAAAAGCCAGCGGCACACTGGAGCTGCACACCTCATGTCTTTCCTTCTGTCGTCGGTGGAGTCCATCCCACCGTCTTACACCCAGGATCAGAAATGAATGTTTCTGGGCCTGAAGATTTCTATGACCCAGAGGAGGTTAGACGTTGTTAACCCCTGGAGGGAGAGTTGGCAATTGGGAAAGCCAGGAGAAGTGTGGATTTCAGAAAGAAGGGAGGGATATAGAATGAGAGGCCTTGTGTAGAAGGTCTTGCTCAACTGAAGCCGTGTCCGGCTAGACGGGGCAGTTCTGTGAGCTGAGACGCCAAGCTCTTCTCAAGGCACTAGCGCGGTCAGAGCCCCGGGCCCAGAGCCTGGCCTTCACTGTCCCGAGTTTTCTCTGCTTGGGATGTTACTACATGCAGAGCACCCATCAAGGGAAACCAGTTCATTCTGTGGGGTGTGCCCCCCTTCCCAAATAAAACACTCAGTAACTCACCTTTGAGAGAAAGGGCCCAAAGCCCAGGATACCCGAGGTGGAGCGAGGGCAGAGACCAGCACCACCCTGCTATCTGCACTTTCTGGTCTACAGTCGTCATTAAGAGACTCCCCCCTCATTGCTGACTCATGAAAATCGGTGTACCTTTTTTTTCTGTCTTCAGATTGCAGCCTCTGCATTGATGGACTCACGCTCATAAGGCACCCCGTGCTTCCCATCTTTCCCCTGGCCGCGCTGTCTGTCGCTGTAACTCCTGTGTCGCCGAGTTTTGAACCGTAACCCTTACACCTCATCAGCTCCCAGATGGTTCCGTGGTCTGCCAGCAGTGATCAAGGCGGTGCAGTGAGTCACAACCAGGTGTTTCCAAGTCATTCTTCAGGGAGGACCCAGGAGGAGAAAGCTGAGCCTGGGGACGTTTGACTCGTTCTCCCTTGAGTCATGCTTGTGAAGTCCTTAGAGTTCCTGGTGTGCGTGTTTGTATCTTTATTTTATATTTTAATGTTTAAATTTATTGGTTTTACTGCAGGGCATGTGGGATTGTCATCCCCATCCCCGCATTGAATCTGTGCCCACTTCATCAGAAGCGTGGAGTCTTAACCACTGGACCACCAGGGAAGTGTCCCGTGTGTGTGTGTGTGTGTGTGTGTGTGTGTGTGTGTTTTAATATCTGGAAGCAAAAGTTTGTATGTCTAAGCTTACTCTGCATGCCAAGGTGCTGCAGTCGTGTCTGACTCTATGCAACCCTGTGAACTGTAGCCCACCAGGCTCCTCTGTTCACGGGATTTTCCCAAATGAGAGTGCCTGGAGTGGGCTTTCCTGTCTTCCTCCAGAAGATCTTCCCGACCCAGGGAGCTCTGTGTGTCCTGCAGTGACAGATAGGCTCTTTACCAACGTGCTTCCCGGGAGGGTGACAGCGATGGAAACGCGCTGTACGAAAGCCTGGCACATAAGCCACACAGCCAGGGGAGCGCCCGCCTGGAGGNAGGGAGGACCCAGGAGGAGAAAGCTGAGCCTGGGGACGTTTGACTCGTTCTCCCTTGAGTCATGCTTGTGAAGTCCTTAGAGTTCCTGGTGTGCGTGTTTGTATCTTTATTTTATATTTTAATGTTTAAATTTATTGGTTTTACTGCAGGGCATGTGGGATTGTCATCCCCATCCCCGCATTGAATCTGTGCCCACTTCATCAGAAGCGTGGAGTCTTAACCACTGGACCACCAGGGAAGTGTCCCGTGTGTGTGTGTGTGTGTGTGTGTGTGTGTGTGTGTTTTAATATCTGGAAGCAAAAGTTTGTATGTCTAAGCTTACTCTGCATGCCAAGGTGCTGCAGTCGTGTCTGACTCTATGCAACCCTGTGAACTGTAGCCCACCAGGCTCCTCTGTTCACGGGATTTTCCCAAATGAGAGTGCCTGGAGTGGGCTTTCCTGTCTTCCTCCAGAAGATCTTCCCGACCCAGGGAGCTCTGTGTGTCCTGCAGTGACAGATAGGCTCTTTACCAACGTGCTTCCCGGGAGGGTGACAGCGATGGAAACGCGCTGTACAGAAGCCTGGCACATAAGCCACACAGCCAGGGGAGCGCCCGCCTGGAGGAGAAGCAAGGGAAAGCGTGGAATGCATGACAGAGGCGGGGTGGAGGTGGGGTGTGTGTGTGTGTGTGTGTGTGTGTGTTTGCACGTGAGTGAGGGTGAGGGGCTTGGGACATAGTTTACTTTGAATGGCAGAAGGTTCAGAGGTGTGGATAGGAGGAAGGTCATCATCGCTGATCGTTTAGAATCTGCCGTCTTAGATATTAGGCCAATCGTTGTGCATCCATTGTCTTATTTAACCCTTAAAAACATTCATGAAATTAAGCAAGAGTAGGCTTAGTACCAGGATTCCTACTGCCCTTGTTTTGTTTTTTACAGATGAAGACATAAACTTTTTTTTTTTCAGACAAAGAGATTGAATCTTGCTCAAGGTCATGCCTGTGACCTTGGAGAACTGAAGCTAGGCTGTATGCTATTTCCATAGCAAATGGAGGGTATGTGTACCAAGATCTGTCAGCTAATCTCTTTGAACCCCATATTCCCCAGAACAGTTTTGGGATGGCTCCAATTCTCAGAAGCTATTATCTCAATTTACCCAGCAAGCTCTTTTCCAGTCTTACTCCCTATCATTTGAAAAATATTCATCCTCTCTGTACCACTGCAGCAGTCTGCAATGTCTCATTTCCTGCTGTAATGGAAGGTGGGCTAGGAATTACCTGTAATTTGTTTCTCCATCCAGGCACGTCAAACTAAGTTACGATGAGAGTGGAGCGGCAACCTTGATCACCTACCATTTTATAGCTGATGGGATTGTTTTGATGAAGCCTATAACATTTTTAACGCTGTGATTGTGATGATCCAATTCTTGTCTCAGCAGAACAATATTGCAAGAGTTGAGTCCATTCTGGCTGCAGAGAATGGCAGTGTGGCTTGCTAGTGACGAGGTCAGAGAGAGAACTGCACAAAACCCGCTCTTGTCTCCCTTCCCCCAAGACAGATCACGTTGCAACCTTTGACCAACATTCTGCTGCCTCCATGAATTATGCAGCTTTCTTCTTGGCAGACGGGAAAAGAGTTGCAAGCAAGTCATTTTCCGATAACTAGATATTTAAGATGACATTCTCTCCAGGCTGTTATGTCCAAAGAGAAGACGTGGGTGAGGGCTTCTGGGGGAGCCGTCCTCCCCTTGGGGAGGTCCTGGAGGAATACACCACAGCTGTTTCCCCTTGGCCTCTTCCTGTGAAGGAAAAGGCATCTGAGTAGGCACAGAATAGTGTTAGCATCCTAGTCGTGGTCCTTGATATCTACTTTTACTTGAACAAATATTTCTAGAATGTTCATTCTTTGTCATACTTTTGCTGGAGTCCGTCAAGAAGACAAGATGAGGCCCCATGCCCAACAGCGTTTAGGGATGCTGACCCTTAAGAAGGTAAAGCCTTGTTGGCAGGTCATGCAGTAATGGTACAGAAATAGGGGTGATGAGAGTCTTAGTAGGGGAGACACTTGAGAAGGGATCCTGTTTGAATTGCTTCATCATCACTGAGTGATGGATTCTACCAGGCCAGATAAGGATAAGGAGGAGACAGCATAAAAGCCACAGGGACCTCTGCTCAATATTCTGTAATAACCTCAATGGGAAAAAGAATGCGAAAAAGAACACACACGTGCGTTTGTATAACTGAATCACTTTGCTGTACACCGAGACTGCCACCACGTTGTGAATCAAGTACACCCCGATATAAAATGAAAGCCAGCCTGGAGATCAGCACAGAAGCATGTTACGTGCCGGTGTGTGGGCAGAGGGTGAGTGGGAGTGAGGCCTGGCCTGCTGAAGCTGGAGCGGCACCGTGGAGGCCTTGGAGAGCCTCGCTGAGGAGGCGGAGAGGCGCTCACAGGCCGCGGGCGCGCGAAGAGCCTGGAGGGGAGTGTCAGAGAGGGACTCTGCCTGGAGGGGCCCCTGGTGACCGGGGCGTGGGAGCCCTCCCAAGGGAGGCAGCCGCTCCAGGGGTGGCTATTCTAGTGTCCGAGCACTGGATCGCCAGGCATCTCCGTTCTCTAGGAGAAGCCTGGAATCTCTCACCTGTGAGCTCTCATGGTGCTTAAATGCTGGCAACTCGAAAAAATAAAAATCATTTTGGAAACACCTGCGGGTCACGAGGGCTTCCCTGACGGCTCAGTTAGTACAGAATCCGCCTGCAGCGCAGGAGACCCTGGCTCGATTTCTCGGGCGGGCAGATCCACTGGAGAAGCGATAGGCTGCCCACTCCAGTGTGCTTGGGCTTCCCCGGTGGCTCAGCTGGTAAAGAATGGAAGCCAGCTTTAAGGGAGTGTCTGCGCACAGGTCATGGCTCTACAGAGGAGACAGATGGGAACTCAGCACTCATGCTCAGGGAGCCAGTTCAGTCCTGGGGAAGGTGACCCTGGAAGGGAGGAGATGCGGTGGGACCGCTGCAGCCTGAGGGGTGGCGAGGCTACACCCCCTGCCCTTTGGGGGTTGGTGTGGGGGGCCGGAGGAGTGGGGACGAGACCACAGACTCCTGGAGACCCCTGCGTGTGGGGAGGGTGTGTGGCCTTCAGCGACACTCAGGAGGCCGTTAGCTGTGCTGAGGGGCAGTAGCAGGAGCCACTGTCATGGGCCTGCTGGGCAGTGATGCTGCTTTTTGCTGATTCTACATATGCTTTTCACTGTGTATTTTATTCCTGCACCTTCTCTGTATTTCTAGAAGAAATTATTTGGAGTCAAAAGAATAGATTTCTTTTTCTTAAACCAAATAAATTACCCTTTTCCCTTCCCATTGACACTCCAAGATGAACCGTGAGCATTAGCTGCTGGGTTTCAGACTCATTCCCTGTACAGCATTAAACACACTGATGTGGTGGAAGCAATGAGCTGAAAGTATTTTAATCCTTGATGGATAGCAGAAGAGGAGGAATTTATGAGTCCAATTCTTTTCAAGTTTGAAGATAATGATTTTTGTCTTTCCTGCCTCTGCTTTTTTCTCTTGTATTTTACATTTTGCAATAGTGAGTCAGACACACTATTATTCCGTTCAGCAGCCTTGGCGTCAGCAGCAGATCTACATGAACTAAGAAAGGGATGCTTCTATATTACTTTTTCCATTCAATGTGGTATTTTACTGTAGTGTAGATTTCAGGTGGTCTCTCCATTAGAACTTCCAGTGCTGTGGGAGGGTCTTCTATATCGCCTATTCATTTGCTTAAAGGATCACTGGTGTTAGAAGTGAGCCTGACTTTTTTTAGATGCCAAGTGTGACTCAGAGAGGTGAATGGATTAATTCAACGCTGCTCACTGCACTTATGGAAATGCTGAATCTACATGATGCAGTCCTCCCAGACGTTTTGTTTGCAGAACGTTTCCATCCGGATTCAGTGACCGAGGCCAGGACCCGGGACCCTGAGGTGCTGCTCCTGGACTCACCACTTCCCAACAGCAGGATACAAAGAGGCTCTGCTGGGCGGAAAAGTGACTGTGCGCGTGTATAGTTAGGACAGATTCCGGCCAAAAACACACGAAAGACCAAAAACCCAGCTCCCACTTCTGAAGAGCCCAGAGCAAAACCCGGGCATCAGAAGCAAAAGCAGAGTGTTGTGCATGCCCCCTGCACTCAGCACACCTGAGGGGTTGGCCGACCACCTAAGGCACCCCTGTGACCCAGCCGCTGGGCAGTGCCCTACCCTCACCCCTATAACGAACAGGCTCCCCGCCTCCCCACTTCAGGGGGCAAGCAAGCAAACCTGTGGCCTGCTTCTGCTTCCCGCTGCTGCGGCAGGGGCCCCAGGGGAGCCTTGCCCGAATTTCCTGTCTGGCCTCTAGCTAATGTCCGTTGACTGAGAACGGCCAAGAACCCTGGTTGGTATCATTAGGACCCCTGCTCGTCCTTGCCGTTGTCAAAAGTGGAGCTTATTCTTCCTTTCCTATCGCTCTATACTCAGGCTTTTGCCAGGTACACGATAAACTCTCGTTAGACTGGCAAGGTCGCTTTATTCTGATAGAGGGGTGTGGCTGACTTGCAGCAGTGGGAGCAAGTGGAGGGTCAGCCGGCTTCCCGCGACCCCGGGAACCGCCGAGCAGCGCAGGGGCCGTCCCGTTGCAGCTTCTGCGAAGCGCTGCACCAGGAACCCCCGACACCAAGGAGTCTCTCGCGTCTGTCCCTGAGCCCCCGTCCTCGTTCCTCCGCAGGCGGTTATTCAGGGGCTGGGCGCTCGTGGGCTGCATGTTCCTTTAATGTTTTTTCATTCAAAAAAAGTTTTTAATGGCAGCGGTTTTTTTTTTTTTTTNATGAGATGGCTGGATGGCATCACTGACTCGATGGACATGAGTCTGAGTGAACTCCGGGAGTTGGTGATGTGATTCATGAGTCGCAAAGAGTTGGACACAACTGAGTTGACTGAACTGAACTGTAACCAAAACAAGAATATTGCATAATTTTTTTGGTTGCAGTACTTCAGTAAAAATGTTCTAAAAGTGACAGAAGCTTCAGATAAAGGAAACGAAAACTTTATTTTTCCTGTTTAGGACATCTGAGAACAAATTTAAACACACACACATATATATGCATGAAAACTAGATCACATATGGAATGATCGTTATCAGACAGAGTTTAATTTCAGCCTATAATGTTCATGCTATTTTAAGCGTCAATTTATTAGAGATAATTAAATAATAAATTATAGAATCTTTGGGAAGACTGAATAAATATAATCTGTTTACCTTCTTGGAATGACTACCAAAGACACACCATTCAATTCCACCACAGAGGTGGGAAGTACCACTGCTACTGTTAGGAAGCTATCACATCCAGAATCACACTCTCACAGCCAAAATCAGGAACCTGACATAGGAAGGTTGCATAATAAGGAAGCTCTGGCTGCTAGAGATGCTATTTTACATAACTACATCTCACTTATAAATCACACTGGTAAAATGGATGTCCCACACTATGCCTCTTGACACTCAACATTGTTCATTTGCTTTAGTAAACTAAACACCTTCTTATCTGCACTTGCCAGCAGAAATGGTATTTGCATCAAAAGTTGGTTTCTTCTCACATCCATTTAACAATAACATGTAAGGCCAGTTTTTTAAATTTAAATTTATTTATTTTAATTGAGGCTAATTGCTTTACAATATTGTATTGGTCTTACCATACATCAACATGAATCCGCCACAGGCGTACATGTGTTCCCCGTCCTGAACCCCCTTCCCACCTCCCTCCCCGCCAGTCTTATTGCCTGAATTTANATGAGCTTTCTGGGATAAATGTGACCCGAATACATTTCTTCATTGCCTAACAATCTCCTTCTCTTGGTTATTTCTTCCTTCCTCAATTAAGGAGTTTTCCTCAACTGCTAAAGCAGTGCTTAAAAACTTCACACCTACTGGCAGTTTTCTCTATTACTGTTTCAAACTCATACATGTTAGAAAATACACACCTTTCAAATCTGAACTTATATTTTTAATTATTGGATAACTGAGGGTGTAATATGCATATAGCCCTCACATTTGATAATCACTCAAGTGAACTAAAGTAAAATAAAGCATGAGAAGATCACTTTAAAAAAGTAGCATGGAAATGCAAGCAATTGCTCTCCTGAAGGTCATAATCAGTGATACAAGTTGGGATTAAGCATGTATTTAAGTTCGCTTATTTTTTAAATATAAATTTATCTATTTTAATTGGAGGTTAATTACTTTACAGTATTGTATTGGTTTTGTCAGACAGCAACATGAATCCACCACAGGTATTTTTTGATTTTTGGTGGGCCCACTATCTTGGTAGTACTTTTGATATTTACATTCTGAAGTTTTAATGTTTCAGTGTTAAGAGTAAGAATGAAAATAATGGTTAGAATCATTATGACAGTTTAATGAATTTTCAGGGGTGCAGGAGAGTTTTTTACGGTTATGAAAGTGGTAATTTGAAGCCAGAATCTCAGTGTTTACAGTTCTGTTTCTTTAACATACACAGAACTGGGCTATCAGTTGTTTGTCCTCTTTTGAACTGGCAGGTTTAGAGATGATGATGTACAAATATCTCTGCCTTGGCCTTACTTTGAAGACTTTAATGGAATATTAAAAACCAGCTGACCTGAGGAAATGGGGAATAAAATCCAAGTGGAGGAGGCAACGGAAGTGAAAGCATCCACCTTCTGTCACTGTGTACAGACGACTTTCCAGCGCTTCCCATCATGGGTTCCGGGGCAGACAGACCCCATTTATGTCATATCAGAACCGTGGATACATATCCTTGTATTTCTGGGTGACTCATAGAGATGGGGGTTAGAGCAGAGGATATAGGTTTTGGAGTCGGAGATCTTGAGTTCAAATCCCAGTTCCACCAGTGACCGCTGGTTGATTCTTTAAGTCCCTTACTTCGTGAGTCCCTGGTACCTCTAGCTCCTCTGTTTGCTCTTTATTCTCCAAGCTTACTGTCACTTTCACAGTGTTCTTTGCTTTGCCATGTACCCAGGACTCCATGGCAGGTCACTCCAGCCCCTCTTGTCCACACCAGCAGCATCTGTACCTGCTTGGCCTTCTTCATTCAATCTGCAAACCCTAGCCCACCCACTCGGGCACTTCTTCAGTCCTGGGGTGCTCGCTGTAGCCAGAGGGAAGAATCCAGGCACACTACATGCTCCAGAGCTTGCTGCTTCTCTTCTCTGCTCCCTGACACCAGTGGGATTCCCATCACCTGAAAATTCACCTTCATATTTCAGTGACTTCCTGCTCCCATTATTGACAGTGGGTTGCACTCCTAAACATTCCCTCTTCTTCCAAATTTCCTGTTCCTACTGCTTCACTTTCAGTTGATTGTTTTGCCTTTGCTTGTTTAGAATGTATGGAGTTTTCAGGCAGAAACTCCGTAGCCTTCTGGGTAAGCACATGAAAGAGTCTGTCTGAGCCACATCAGCCTTCCAGCTGCCTTTGGGGGAGAGGTGGGCTAAGCCCTTCTGGATAGCATCTCCTTTTTCTTTTTCCCTCCAGAATAATGTCCACTATCCTTCCCCATCTCCTATTTCCTCTCTTTTTCTACTGGCATTTCCTCCACGTTCATCTTCACAGAAAGGACTCTCTCATCAGCTCTGTATTCTTCTGTAGCTGCAGTCCTGTCTCTCCCATNCTCCTTTTTCTTTTTCCCTCCAGAATAATGTCCACTATCCTTCCCCATCTCCTATTTCCTCTCTTTTTCTACTGGCATTTCCTCCACGTTCATCTTCACAGAAAGGACTCTCTCATCAGCTCTGTATTCTTCTGTAGCTGCAGTCCTGTCTCTCCCGTCTTGCTCAGAAGCAGAGTTGGCTCCCAGCCCAACAGGCACATGAAAAGATGCTCAACATCACTAATTATGAGAAAAATGACAGTGAGGTACCACCTCACACTGGTAAGAATGGCCATCATCAAAAAAAAAAAAATCTACACCCAGTAAATGCTGGAGAGGGTATCTAGGAAAGTGAACCCTCTCATAATGCTGTTGGGAATGCAAATTGATACAACTACCATGGAGAACAGTGTGGAGGTTCTTAAAAAATTAAAAATAGAAATACTGTGTGACTCAACAATCCCACTCCTGGGCATATACTCAGAAAAAAGACATAATTCCGAGAGATATTTGTACCCTAGTGTCCATTGCAGCACTGTTTACAATAACCAGGACATGGAGGCAACCTAGATGTCAATCAACAGAAATGGGCAAAGAAAAGTGGCGCATGCACACAGTGGGACATTGCTCAATCATGAAAGGAAATTGTGTCATTTGCAGGTTGATAAATGGACCTAGAGACTGCCATAAGTGAGTCAGAAAGAGAAAAACAAATAGAGTATATCAACAGATATATATGGAATCTAGAAAAATGGTATAAATGAACCTATTTGCAAAGCAGAAATAGAGACGCAAACATAGAGAACAAACACGGGGACATCAGCGAGGAGAGGGCAGCGGCGTGAACTGGGAGGCTGAGACTGATGTGTGGACAAGGGAGGCCTGGCGTGCTGCAACTCACGGGGTCGCAAAGAGTCGGACACGACTGAGCGACTGAAGTGAACTGACTGAACTGACTGATGTATATATTAGCATAGTGCTGAGACTGTGTGTAGAATGAACAGCAATGAGAACACGCCCTATAGCACAGGGAACTTAATGCGCTGTGGCAACACAGAGGGAATAGACGCATAAATAAACTGACTCACTTAGCTGTACAACAGAAACGAACACAACACTGTGAAGCAGCGGTGCGCCAATAAAACTTCAGAAAAGAAGGGTCTGTTGGGGCCCAGAGAGGCAGTAAGGCCACGAGCGAAGGCCTGAGTCTGAGGCAAGCCCGGGCTCGCCTTTGCTGAACCTGGCGCTCTGTGCAGCCCTCCGCTTTTGGGCTATCATCCCAATCACCTTTGTGTTCTCAGAACAGGGATCCAGTTTTACCAAAGTCTGATTTTCTTTCCTAAGAAAATCAGGTAATCTGGATTTCTTTTTTTTTTTTTTAGATTTTTATTTTATGTTTGAGTGTAGTTGATTAACACTATTGTGTCAGTTTCTGGAGTTCTGTTAGAAATTTCTCAATGTTTAAAATCACTTTACAGTCCTAATAAAAGTACATGTGTGGGCTGAATTTGGATTATTGGCCCCTGTTTTAAACTCAGCAGACACTATCTTGGTGTCTCATCTCATGTAAGCAACTTACTACAATCAGTCTTCTGTGTTTACCAATCCTTGGAAACTGCCTCATATAGCACTTTTCAAAGTTTTATGTACCCATGAATCTTCTGGGGATTCTGGTAAAAGACAAGAATGAAGTCTGATTCAGTAAAATTGGAGAAAGACCTGAGTTTCACATTTCTAGCAAGCCCCCATGTGATGCTACTGGCCCATAGCCCACACTCTGAGAAGCAAGGCTTCAGAGGACCCACTCATCTTTAGAGATTTATCTCAAGATAAACCATTTTAGCCTCTGCTCTCTCCCCACCATCAGTACACCTGCTGCATCTTAATCCAACCTGTGTAAGGTGACTGTCAGTCTCCATCTCACTTACACATCCGTGTGCTTGTCTGTGGATCTTTATGCTCCTTCACGGCAAGGACCAAGTCTTACCTGTTCCCCCAAGCACTCCTGCAGTGCTAGGAACAAGGTAAGTCCTTAACAACTCTGTTCCTCTGATTCGTTCAAAATCAGACAGTCTCTCGGAGTGTGTGTGCATGTGTTTCTTCTCTTAGGAATTAGTTTGAAATGTGGAGGGTTTGTTATGTTGAAAGATAGAGTCTGCCTTAAAGTGGGTTCCCACAGGAGGACCTGCTGCCTCATTTTGATGGATTTTTATGCTCCATGTTCCAATTGGTCTCATAGTGTCGTCTTTCCAATTTGTATTGCCAATTAAAAAAAAAAAACTAAATTCTTTTTGTTCTTCTCTTTTGAGTGTTTTCAAAATTTCCCTTCCCTTTCAGTCATCTGTAAGTTGTATGCTGTCTCTCATTCTGGCTTGGTAGACATCATCCAGGGGTTTTCTGCTCAAAAAGCATCCTGCTAGATATTTAAAGAGACCAAGCTGGCTTAAAGCTCAACATTCAGAAAATGAAGATCATGGCATCCGGTCCCATCACTTCATGGGAAATAGATGGGGAAATAGTGGAAACAGTGTCAGACTTTATTTTTGGGGTCTCCAAAATCACTGCAGATGGTGACTGCAGCCATGAAATTAAAAGATGCTTACTNGAACCAACTGGAACTATTGAGATTCATTATTCAATTCACACTTTTTGGGGGGTGTCACTATCTATTGCCACATACAATAACAGAAATGTACTCATCCTATCAGCTACCAACTTCCATTTGAGCAGCTGCAAATTTGATAGCAGTCCTGGTGAAGGATTGTAATAAGATTATGATCTGACCTTGCTTTTTGAATTACATGTGCTCTATGTAATGAGGGAGATAATGAATATTTATATATTTAATCATGATGTTAATCTATTAGAACTTCAGAGAGGTGTACCTAAAAATGGGTTCCAACACTAATAAAAACCTACACATGAAAATCTGAATAATCAGGGCAAATAGTAAGATACATTTGTCAAAGTATTGCCTCAGAGCATTTATTTCTCCTTTCAGCACCTATAAGAAGCTAGCCAGAAGGATAATTAGGCCACATAATTTTTGCACATTTGCTTACTTAAAGAGACCACTCAGTTCATGTCCTTTTCTATTGGGAGTTCTTGGTGGTTCATGGGACTTGAAAGTTTAAGCTTTACCCTGTAAAGTCTTTGATTTCAGGCAAACATCTTTGAAGGACCACTGATACAAAGCATAAGAGGACAAAAATCAAGGAGCTGTTAATGTTCAAATTGCGATAACCTTGTATTTAGTGATAGTCATTAAAAATGTACGACCTAAGAAACTAAAAATCAAGTCTGATGAACAAAGACAACTTCTCCCCAGGTTCACACTGTCTGTTTAGAGAGCTACTGGACTTGGAGATGGAGGCTGGCAGGACGTGTTTGCTGATGGACTCGTCTAAAGATAGCTCTAGGTTTCCTCTCCAATGTGTGTTTGACCTCTGGTCAAAGTCATTGAAGAAGGGAGAAAAAGAGCAAAGCAATTTGTCCTTCTTTAATTTTTAAGTTAGATATTAGATTTATCTGAAATATATAAGAGATCAGGCAGACATGACCTTCTTCAAGTCACTTCTTTTTTTTTTTCTTCTATTTTGCACGTGTGTTTTAAGAAGAGGAAGTAGGAGGAAGACATCAGACAGACGTTTGAATAACTCAAATCCTGGGATGAAACTCTATCTTAAGGGACTGCCGTTGTCCTTGAAATAATACCAGTTGTTTAAGACAGAGTCCCTGGCTTCAGGCAAAACCAAGTTTTGAGCTGCAGTGAGTATGAGGAGCGTGGATGGGCAGCGGGAGATGTCGCACCATAATCTTACAGCACGTAGGGAAAATGTTCTTTTTCATGCCCGCTTTGTTTAAGATCAACTGTGAATGTATGCTGGCAAACTAGATCAACTCACTGTTGCACCCGCGTGTAAGACATTATGGAGCCAGGAACTGAAAGATGAACAATGTTTATAAATCACCATTGGTAAGAAAGATGCTGTTTCTTTTTTTAACTATTTTATTCAAGTACAGTTATTAAAAATGTTGTGTTAACTTCACAAGTGTACAGCAAAGTGATTCAGTTATATCTGCCTATCTACATATACATACACATTTTTTTTCCTATTCTTTCCATGATGGTCTATCACAGGTTATTAAACATAGTTTCCTGTGCTATGCAGTAGGGCCTTGTTAACTCACTGGATAAGTGAATTAATAAGTAAACACTAAATGCATGTGCTGATCCCACACTCCCAGTCCATCCCCCACTCAGCCCCCTTCCCCTTAACCACAAGTCTGTTTTCTATGTCTGTGGGTCTGTTCCTGTTTTATAAGTTAGTTCATTTGTGTTGTATTTTAGAGTTCACATATACGTGATATTACTAATATTTGATATTCGTCATTTTCTGACAGACATCACTCAGTATAATCACCTCTAGGCCCATCCATGTTGCTGCACATGAAATTATTTCATTCTTGTTCATGGCTGAGCAATATTCCATCACATATATGGACTGCATCTTCTTTATTTATTCATCTCTCGGTGGGCGTTGAGGTTGGAGAAGCATTCCATTTTGTTGCATTCTCAGTCCATGGTGGAAACTTCCTTTTGTGTGTGCTCATCTCCGTTGCGGGGACTGCTTGCTTAGCTCTATGCTCCTCAGCCCTGTGTTTACCTGTTCAGTGTCTGCTTCTCTTATGCTCCTCTGGTATTCCTCTCAGCCGGCTTCTGGCCTCAGATTATTGTTTATTAAATGTTCTCCAGGGTGTACTTTGCACCATCCTGCCTTCACTTCTTCCTTGTCTGCACATTCCATCCCCATCTTTAGCCTTTGAACAAGTACTAGTAATACATAGTGACTCATGATAGCAGAAGGAAAAATATCTGACATCTTCATGAAATTCTAATTAATGACTCCATCACTTATTGTCCTGACTATAAGTTCTCTGACCCCATATTTCTTAGCATCAAAATTTTAGTGCCCACAATGGAAAACATCATTTAAATGGTCTTCTTTTCAGAGTTGTTTGAACAAGGCATGTACCATTTTTGTGACTGTGAGTTATAAATAAATTTCTTATTTCTGGAGCTATTTGAGCAGACGTATCTGAGCTTCCATCAGGGATGATATAGAGAAGACTTTTAGCACAAAAGAATCTTGAGTCTGATCGCCTGTCATTGGATCATATGTGAACCGTGCTCCCCTCTGCCTTCCACCTGGACTGCTGATTGCGAAACTACAGAGAGCTCCAAATGCTTCAGGTCATGCTCAGTTGATAGTGTACAACTTGCTGCGTTCTTTGCTCTTTTTCCAAATCCTCCTACCGGGGGAGTTTTCTCTTTTGTGCCACTTAAACCAAAACTACTGCTCTAGCCTTAGACTGTGTTCCATGTCCATGCCTTGCACTGCCTGTTATAGGAGGCAGGATCGAAATGTGCCTCTCACTGAATGATTTGCCCCAAGTGACAGAGACAGTTAGCCACTGAGTCAGGATTTGATTACAAGGTAGTTCATTTCCAGATGTTAATTGCTAGACTAGTCTGCTCTGCAGCAGTGATATGTTTTACTCATAGGATTCACATGCAATTAAATAAAATAATGTATGTAAAACTCTTAGCATTAGTTGCTGGCATAAATTAACTGCACCCTTCCAAAAAAAAGAAAAAGAAAAAGAAAAATACCCCAAACAAAGAAAACAAGACAACAGCAACAGCAAATGTGTAACTCATGTAACTCACTTCTGTTCTCCACATCAAAACTTCTATGCATCCCCTCACATTTGTGCTAAAACAGAAGCTCCCCACCATGGTCTGTGGGCTTCCCTGGTGGCTCAGAAGGTAAAGAATCTGCCTGCAACGTGGGACACCTCGGTTCGATCCCTGGGTTGGGAAGATCCCCTGGAGAAGGGCATGGGAACCCACTCTAGTATTCTTGCCTGGAGAATCCCATGGACAGAGGAGCCTGGTGGGCCATAGTCCATGGGGTCACAAAGAGTCAGACACGACTGAGCGACTAAGCTCCATGGTCTAGAATAGGAGGCAGCAAACTTTTCGGTTAAGGGAAGCCGCTGTAAAGGGTTACGAGTTAGTAAATATTCTAGGTTTTGAGAGTTAAGAGACTATTATGTAGATATTTCTATTACTCTTCAAAATGTATGAAAATACAGAAACCGTTCTCAGCTGGTGGTGCTATGGATCCAGGCAGCGCTCCAGGTTTGGCCTGCGGGCATTACTTCACTGGCCCTTGCTTGAAAGTGAGTGAAAGGGAAGTTGCTCAGTCGTGTCCGACTCTGCAACTCTGAGGACTGTAGCCTACCATGCTCCTCCATCCATGGGATTTTCCAGGCAAGAGTACTGGAGTGGGTTGCCATTTCCTTTTCCAGAGGATCTTCCCAACCCAGGGATCGAACCTGGGTCTCCTGCATTGTAGTCAGATGCTTTACCACATGACCTAGCGGGGAAGTCCCATGAATTAAGTCCCTAAGGATTAAGAAGACCCTTAATTCTTAGTCTGTTTTTAAATTTATTTCAGTTGGAGGATAATTGCCTTGCACTGTTGTGCTGGTTCCTGGTGTGCAGCCTGTGGACCAGCTGTTGGGTGTGCACGAGTCACCTCCCTCCTCCCACCCTCTGAATCGCAGTGTTTCCCTCTTTCTCACCATCTGCAGACCTCCTAACCTTTTTTTGTCTGATTATCAAGCATCCCAAGCTCACTCTCCACGCAGGCCTCCTGCACCTGCTTGTGTTCATGCCCAGGAAACCCTGTCCCTGACTCTCCCACAAGTGCCTCTGCCTCCCCGCCTCGTCTCCTGGGAGGTGTCACCGCATGAGAGGGGTGACCTGAAGGGAGGATGCTCCCTCCCCCTGCCCCAGTGGTTTACCGCCTCATCCTGTATCACAACCACAGGCCTGTGACTGCACCTGTCACTCTCAGATTAACCTGTTTGTTCGTATATTTCCTGATTTATTGTCTTTTCTCCCACTAGAATGTGATCAGCATGAAAAGAGAGGGCTATTCTTGACTTATTCTTTACTGTGATTTTGTTGCTTTTGGTTTCCAGCTCTGGATATTACAATACACCACTTCCTTGGAAACAGTGGAGTAGTCCAAGACTTAAAATTCTGGACAGTGCACTTTTTGGTTTTAAAATATTACTCTCAAAAATTTAAGTTATAATAATTTTTGCAGGTGCATTTTCTCACTCACATTGTACTATTCCTTGAACATCAACACACATGCAGATTGGGCTTCTGTGGCAGTGCAGTGGTTAAGAGTCTGTCTGGCAATGCCAGGGGCACCAGTTCACTCCCCGGTCCAGGAAGACCTCACATTTTGCGGGGCAGCTAAGCCTGTGTGCCACACCCGCTGGGGCCCGCCCGCCCTGGACTCTGCACCCTGGGGCCTGTGCCCTGGGGCCTGGACTCTGCACCCTGGGGCCTGTCCCCTGGACTCTGCACTCTGGGGCCTGTGCCCTGGGGCCTGGACTCTGCACCCTGGACCCTGTGTCCTGGACCCTGGGCCCTGGGGCCTGTGCCCTGGACGCTGTGCCCTGGGGCCTGTCCCCTGGACCCTGGACCCTGTGCCCTGCGCCCTGGACCCTGTGCTCTGTAGCTTGCAGTGAACATCCAGTGCCTGCAGTGAGAGAAAGCCCAGTTCAGCAGTGAAGCCCCAGCATAGCCACAAAGACCCACACAGCCAAAAAGAAAATAAACCATGAACATTGTTTTTAAAGATAGCATTCTATCAAAAAATGTATGTAGATTCAAATAGTCATAGTAAATTACCCTTTTGGATGTCCACTGTGATGCACAGCCATCTTTATGCAAGGCTCATTATCTTCAGGGATGAATTTGATTGTATTTTATATAATGTACTTAATAGTTACTATTTGTATTTTGGATTGCCATCCATTTGCCCTTCATTTTTTAAAAGATGCTTCTTTCTTTTTGTCTGAATCCTATATGTGTGTGTGTGTAATATAAAATTCTAACAAAGGGTTTCCAAGAATTTATACAGGTATAGAGCTGTCAAATAAAACCTTGGGAACCACTGAAGGGGACCGCAGAAGGTTGCTCTCTCTGGTATTTGTGTGATAAAAATTTCATATTTAACTGAAAAGTGAAGATAAAGAACACACAGAGACCTATATATAAAGGTGTTTGTGGAAGCATTTGGTTATGATAGCAAAAGTTTGTAAAGAATCTCAAATGTCTGGCATTAAGAGATTGATTTTATTTTATTTTTTATTTTAAGAGATTGATTATATTTGGCACAAATATACAATATGGTACATTGAATGGTGTTGGAGATCTGTACTATTAATGTTGAAAAAATGTCCACTACGTGTTATGAAGAGTATAAATGCATTGTATGCAGTACGTTTACCGTGATCCTGTTTTAGTGAATTTAGTGGTATATATACACCACTAAGCCCAGTATAATCATTGTTGACATGTTAAAGTAGGAGTATAATCTCTGAGATATTTTTGCTTTTCACATACATATGCCTGAAAAATATCTGGATTATTCCCCTCCTTCGTCATGTTAACAATGATACTGGGCTTAGTAGCATTGCTGTTACTTAGTCCCTAAGTCATGTCTGACTCTTTTTAAACGCAGTGGACTGTAGCCCACCAGGCTTCTCTGTTTGTGGGATTTCCCAGGCAGTGGTATTTGAGTGGGTTGCCATTTCCTTCTTCAGGGGATTCTCCTGACGTGTCTCTTGCATTGGCTTGCAGATTCTTTACCCCTGAGCCAGCAGGGAAGACGTGGTGCTATTAGGGAGGCTGTTTGTTATGATACCATTTTTTATAAAACTAGTTACTACTTTTAGTAATAGAAATAGTAGAAACAAATAAATGTGATATTTATAACATTTATATGCATAGAAAATGAAATGTTCTGTCAGTTAAGTCCAAATTCCTATATACTCTGTTTTATTCTATTTCCAGATGCAAGCTGTAAGATTGCCCTGTGGTTTGTGAAGGAATAAATCGGGGTGTGTATTTAGCCAGTTTTACCAAAATCAGTCCTTAGCTTATGTAAGGAAGGTGACTTGTGCATCTTAAAGAGCTGTGCTTGGTTCTGGGAAGCACTCTGGTGGCTAAATTGAATTTCAGTAGCTTGTCCTGTACTGTGGTCTCTGTACTGAAGAGTTGTTAAGGCCGTGGGTTTGTCTTACGTGTTCACTAGTGTCACGTTGATTCACAGCCACGAATGCAGGTTACTGGATGAAGACTCTCCTTTTCTCGCCGTAGCTCACTCTTTCTTGCATCTAACCATAATACTTTTCAATACAGTGTATTCAGTCGTGTCTCAAGAGGGGAATCTCGCTCTGATTCATACACACATCCGTTTCTGTTGTCACTCAAATACTGAAATACCTATTGCTCCATTTCAGGTTTTATTCATCTCTTTTAAAAACTCCATTTCAGTGGAATTCTTCACCAAGATCAGAAACATTAAGCGGGGTCAAGGAAGGGAGCAGTCAAGTGGGGCAGAGACGGAGGAGACAGGCGGTCGCAGCAGTGAGCCGCGGCTTTCCTGACTCTGTTACATTATCTCTTTTACTTTCATGGACTTATGAGATTTTTACTTGTCTTTCATCAGCATGTATTTCTCTATAATTATGGTATTTCGACGGGGTGGTTTCTTTTCTGTTTTAGTCGAAAGTCTCATTTTTGGTTTAATCACTGTAGTAAAAATTTTGTATGTTTATCATCCCTTCAGATATGAGAACATGATTTTCTTTCATTAAAATATATCTTTTTGTACTTATAAATTATTTTTATGAAAATAAATAAATCTATACATTGCTAGAAATCCCTTGAGCAACTGAAAACAGAGGCTTTCTTTTTAAGCTAAAAGACGGTTTTATTGAGGGAAAAGGGGAACGAAAGTGTCGGGAGAGAGTACCTGAGGAATAAGAAAGGAGATGGGAGAAGGAAAAAGGTTAAAGTGTGTTTCTGGTAGAGACTGAGGTTGGTCGTAACTTAAGAAGTGGAATTAATCTCTCCTGAACCATCATTGGGTGGCTGTTAATTAAATGATACCACATCTTCTTATCTTCAGACTTTCATAGCTCTACAGCTAAACGCTGAACTTGCTTTTTTGACAGATAAGATTTTCCTTTGGCAGTTACCTGTAACTTTTGATGAAAGCTTAAAGCTTCCACTGCTTTAAAGTTCTCTTTGTATTCACTTGCCAAGCAAATAAAAGTTGCTTAATTTTGCTGACTGAAATTAGTTAGGCAGAAATGGAAAAGATTAGGAGCTTTTTTACTCTCTCCTCTCTACAAATTCAAAGGAGTGGGATCTGAAAGCTTGTGTGTTACGCTGCAGGAAGGTTCAAGCCAGAGCCCCTTGACACATTTTCTTGATGATTATGTTTTTGGGGTTTGTTTCTGTTTTCTGCCTGATTGGCTGTATTTTTAATTCTGCCTTCTTCTCTGTTTTCTTTCCCATATGGACCAAGCATCACGTATTTAATAAAGTTAGTGTTTAGTAAACCCTTCACCGCATCTGATGGAAGTTGTCACTAGGTCCCTGGAGTCACGCCTCCTCCAGGACTGAGAGGCAGGTGTCATGGTGTCAGGTCATCTCTGCTGGTTCCCTCTGGGGGTCCGGAGTCCCTTCTGGGGACCCGAGGTGCAGGCGTGGGAGGTGTATGATCCTTCGAGGGAAGGGGGATGGGGGATACAATGGCTGTGTTTGTTCTTCTCTGATTAGTATAGAAGCTGGAATCCACACTCAGGAGTGAGGACTGTGTCCCTCTCCAATGCAGTGACCCTGAAGAACATGCAGTGTGTCCTTATACTTGCCTCTGGGTCATCTTGGCTAAGGAACCACTGAGATACTGGGCAAGGTTTGAAGTAGCCTGGATTCTCTGCTGTAACTGTATTCCATGTTAGGAGACTTTATTATTATATATTTTTCTTTCTTTCTTTTTTTTTTACATTCTCTGAAATTATCTTTCTGGTTTTTCATCAAATTTTTGTCCACTCCCTCATGCTATTGTCTTGCCCCATGCTTTAAAAAATTCCTCACTTAGGATGCATTTATTTACTTATTTATTTATTTAAATATAAATGTTTCAAGGGGTCAGTTTAAGTCTAGCAGCTTCACTGGATCCTATATACTTATGCAACCTATATTTACATGCTGGTCCTTGTTCTCTTTGAAATCAAAGCTTTATAGACACACACACACACATACACACACGTAACTGAAATAAAGGCACATAGTTACAAATGACATTCTAGATATTGTCTTGGGCAGGAGCTGGAATCAACATTGCCTGGAGAAATATCAATAACCTCAGATATGCAAATGACACCACCTTTATGGCAGAAAATGAAAAGTAATTAAAAAGCCTCTTGATGAAAGTGAAAGACGAGAGTGAAAAAGTTGGCTTAAAGCTCAACATTCAGAAAACAAAGATCATGGCATCTGGTCCCATCACTTCATGGCAAATAGATGGGGAAACAGTGGAAACAGACTTGATTTTGGGGGGCTCCAAAATCACTGCAGATGGTGACTGCAGCCATGAAATTAAAAGATGCTGACTCCTTGGAAGGAAAGTTACGACCAACCTAGATAGTATATTCAAAAGCAGAGACATTACTTTGCCGACTAAGGTCCGTCTAGTCAAGGCTATGGTTTTTCCTGTGATCATGTATGGATGTGAGGGTTGGACTGTGAAGAAAGCTTTGCTCCGAAGAATTGACACTTTTGAACTGTGGAGTTGGAGAAGACTCTTGTGAGTCCCTTGGACTGCAAGGAGATCCAACCACTCCCTTCTAAAGGAGATCAGCCCTGGGTGTTCATTGGAAGGACTGATGCTGAAGCTGAAACTCCAGTACTTTGGCCACCTCATGCGAAGATTTGACTCATTGGAAAAGACTCTGATGCTGGGAGGGCTTGGGGGCAGGAGGAGACGGGGACGACAGAGGATGAGATGGCTGGATGGCATCACCGAGTCTATGGACATGAGTCTGAGTGACTCCGGCAGTTGGTGATGGACGGGGAAGCCTGGTGTGTTGCGATTCATGGTTTTGCAAAGAGTCAGACATGACTGAGCGACTGAACTGGACTGAAGGAAATAGAGGAAAACCCCATCAAATAAATTTTTTTACATTTTTACTCTGGGTTAGACATTGGCATTAAAATGTAAGAAACATTACGTAGGTTTCCTTCTTTCTGGGAGATTATATTACAAGGCACAGATACAGAAGCCATCATAAATCATGGCAGGAAATAGCAAAGAATCAACGGTGGAAGCAAGCGGGGTTGAAAGACTTGGGAGAATGGAGGGTGTGAGTCAGGGAAGAACCCTTCCCAGAAGATTTGAACTTTTATGGATGGTTGCACCGAGGGAGAATAAGAGGGTGATCTGCACAAAACATTGCCGTTTCCCTGGAGCAGGAAATGGCTATCCACTCCAGTATTCTTGCCTGGAGAATCCAATGGACAGAGGAACCTGATGGGCTATGGTCCATGGGGTCCAAAGAGTCAGATATGACTGAGCAACTAACTCTTGAGCAAACGTAAATAGTGAATATAAGCCAGTCAGTGAGGCTAGAATATTCCTTTACTCTGCTTTCATAGTCCCTCAGACAAAATGGAGGAGGCATTTAGGAAAGCTTGTTTGTGCTTCCAAAATAAAAGCATGTGAAAACTCTCATTATGTTCTCTTTCAGACTCTTTACTTGGAACTCTTTCCAGGACAGCAAAGTCAGCCCAGATACTGCATGGGAACAATCACCTCCCTAACTCGAGTCTTCAGCACGAAGAGCTTTTTTTTTTTTTCCTGGTGTGCAAAATGTCTTTTCCTGCAGGGATTTGTTTTTCGGATGACATTAGTGGCTGTTTCCCTTCTGACTCCTGGTTGTCTTGAGGTTAAGCATTCCAGATGGTTGCAATGAGGGCATTCCATTTAAGTGCCTGGGTCACAGGGAGCAGGGCTGGAGGAGACTGGGCTTGTGTACACCTGTGGTGGATTCATGTCGATGTATGGCAAATCCAACAGACTATTGTAAAGTAAAATAAAGTATTTTAAAAAAAAAGGCATCTGCCATTTGTAACAACACTGTGTTGTTTACTGAGAGATGGAGCAGCTCAGACTAGGAAATAAAGACCGAATGCCTGTCCTCATGTGGGAGAGAGAAAAAGAAATGGATTCAGAAAGGAAACGTAGTCAACAGAGACCTGCTAGACTGGTGCCAAGTAGGAGAAAGGAGTTTATTGCCTGGGGGATAATATCAGTCATTGGAAATGACTCAGCCAAATTCATAATCATCATTCAGTTCAGTTCAGTTGCTCAGTTGTGTACGACTCTTTGCGATCCCATGAATTGCAGCACACCAGGCCTCCCTGTCCATCAACAACTCCCTGAGTTCACTCAGACTCATGTCCATAGACTTGGTGATGCCATCCAGCCATCTCATCCTCCGTCGTCCCCTTCTCCTCCTGCCCCCAATCCCTCCCAGCATCAG
Source organism: Neotragus pygmaeus (assembly GCA_006410875.1). Taxonomy (NCBI): domain Eukaryota; kingdom Metazoa; phylum Chordata; class Mammalia; order Artiodactyla; family Bovidae; genus Neotragus; species Neotragus pygmaeus. Next base: position 84,989 of record SJYV01051634.1, read on the forward strand.
TCTTTTCCAATGAGTCAACTCTTTGCATGAGGTGGCCAAAGTATTGGAGTTTCAGCTTCAGAATCAGTCCTTCCAATGAACACCCAGGACTGATCTCCTTTAGGATGGACTGGCTGGATCTTCTTGCAGTCCAAGGAAATCTCAAGAGTTTTCTCCAACACCACAGTTCAAAAGCATCAATTTTTCAGCACTCAGCTTTCTTCACAGTCCAACTCTCACATCCATACATGACCATTGGAAAAACCAGTCTTGACTAGACAGACCTTTGTTGGCAAGGTAATGTCTCTGCTTTTGAATATGCTATCTAGGTTGGTCATAACTTTCCTTCCAAGGAGTGAGCGTCTTCTAATTTCATGCAGTCACCGCTGTCGTTACAGGACTCACGTCAACTCTGCTCTGAGATGCCAGCCATGCTGTGTAATGGGACAGTGTCATACTGCTAAAAATAGTTTTGTTGAGTGCAATGAGGCATAATAAATTATAAGCAAATAGCAATGTGTTAAAACATGAGAAGAAAATGATTTGCCATAAAAGCCAATTATTCAGTCCAGGAAAGAGATGCTAAGTGAAAATAAGTGCAAGCCTCACGGGTGGAAACAGCAATGGGCCTTAGGATAAGAAACTGAAAAGCCGTGTGTCAAGTGGCTGTGGAGAAGGCAGTGGCACCCCACTCCAGTACTCTTGCCTGGAGAATCCCATGGATGGAGGAGCCTGGACGGCTGCAGTCCATGGGGTCGCTGAGGGTCAGACACGACTGAGTGACTTCACTTTCAGGCATTGGAGAAGGAAATGGCAGCCCACTCCAGTGTTCTTGGCTGGAGAATCCTAGGGACGGGAGAGCCTGGTGGGCTGCTGTCTATGGGGTTGCACAGAGTCAGACACGCCTGAAGCAACTTAGCAGTAGCAGGAAGTGGCTGACCTCTTCTATAGCAGCTCTTGGCCAGTCTGACTTTTCAATTTTAACCGATGGTGTTGGTAAAGGTTTGAGGCTTATCCAGAAGGTAAGAGATTGGAACTTTGACCAAAAAAAGAAGCTCTGAGAAAATTTTAGGTAAAAGGTAAACTAATCTGTCAGTCTGTAAGTGCTGAATACAAAAAAACAAAAACACCACACCTTTCTGTGTCAGGTGCTATGAGAATAAATTTCAGTCATAACATAGGTGGAAAGACAAGGCAAACTTTGGGAGGATCCATACGCAAAGGCAATGAAGAGGGAGTTCAAGCATCTGTTAGAGAAAAGACTCGCCACGGGTCAGAAGGTGAGGGCATGGCTGGGACAAGCTTGGCAGGGGCCCTTGGAGCAGAGGTCTGTGACTCTGGGATCTAATGCCTAATAAGGTCACAATAAACGAAACGTGTTTGAATCGTCCTGAACCACTCCCCACCACCCTCCCTAGTCTATGGAAAAGTTGTCTTCCATGAAGTCTGTCCCTGGTGCCAAAATGGTTGGAGAGTGCTGTCTTAGAGCGTGTTTTACTTTACAAACAAGACCCAGGTGGGCTTTGCCAGGTGAAAGTGTTTGCTGTTGTGCTGAAGCACAGACTTGTGTGCGGTTAATGGGATTTGGGAGATTTTGATGAAATCCATACTGTGAATAGCTTTGCATACCAGGCTGAGGAGTTGGGACTTTTTCTCTGTGTCTTTGGGATACCAACAAAGATTCTGAAGTGAGAGCATGTTTCTAGAAGGTTTCTATCTTATGTAGAATCAGTTGTGAAGGAGTTAGTTGAATCTTATAGCACCTGTTAAAAATTTCTTGCAGAATCTGAGACATGACAGGGAAAGTTGAAAGAAAGGAACAGATCCAAAGTAACAGTGAAGGGGGGTGTTGTGGTTTGTGAACTTAGGTTCCTGCTTCTCCATTCTTTGGCCATTCAATAAAGCTTGTGTTGTTCCAGCCTCAAAAAGCCAAACCAAACAACAGCAACATAATAGTGCAGGATAACGTCACAGAACTTCTGACTGGAGCACAAAGGAAAAAGTCCAGGAGGATGCTGGTGTGCTAGGTGAAGCCGTCAGACACAGAAAGACAGATGCTGTGTATTCCATTAATATGAGGCTCCTGCTGCTGCTGCTAAGTCACATCAGTTGTGTCCGACTCTGTGCGACCCCATAGACGGCAGCCCACCAGGCTCCCCTGTCCCTGGGATTCTCCAGGCAAGAACACTGGAGTGGGTTGCCATTTCCTTCTCCAGTGCATGAAAGTGAAAAGTGAAAGTGAAATTGCTCAGTCGTGTCTGACTCTTCGTGACCCCATTGACTGTAGCCCACCAGGCTCCTCCGTCCATGGGATTTCCCAGGCAAGAGTACTGGAGTGGGGTGCCGTAGCCTTCTTCATATGAGGTTCCTAGAAGAGTCCAATTCATGGAGACAAAAAGCAAAGCTGTGGTTACCAGAATCCGGTGAAGGAAGATACAGGTGAAAGTATATAGTAGGTTCAGGGTTTCAGTTTGGGATGATGGAAACGTTCTGGAGATGAATAATGGGGATGGTTGTACAACAGCATCAATGTACCTAATGCCACTGTGTTGTACGTGTATAAATAGCTAAAATAGTAAATCTTGTGTTATTCATATTTTACCTCAAGGAAAAAATTCTAAATAAAGGAAAACACTTTCGGTTTGGGCGTGATGGTTAGAAGACTGATGGGCTGAAGGAGTAAACAGTGAGCTTTGGGGACCTCGGTGTGACTGGTTTCAGTCGTAAGTTTGAGGAAAGAGCATATCCCAGGAGAAACACTTGTGAGGAGTCTGCAGAGCTCTCCAGTGGTCATGGCGAGCTTAGAAACATGTCTCAATCATGATGGGAACCTGTCAGAACAGGTGTGTTTCTAGTCAGCGTCTCTCACGTACAGGGCGAGTCTAGCTTGGGGATCGACCTGAAAATGAGGTGTCAGCGTTCTTCCTTAGAGCTCCATCGAGGAGGGAGGAGAAGCAGTTTGGCGGGAGCTGCGGTAGCAGTTTGAGCCCTTCGATAGGTTCACATGTTAGCAGGAAAGGGTCAAAGCAGGCATGTCAGGACAAACAGAAGGTACATGTGGAGACTTGTTTCCTTAGAGTATTTATATCTGGTGCATTTTTCTGTACATCTTATGTGTATACTGATTCTTAGTGCCTGCATTTTAAGATGCTCTTGGTATGTCGTTTTTCCTCTGTATGTGAATAGTTGGTTTGTATATGAATAGGAGCTCATTCTCCTGAATGAGCTAGGGTTATTCCTTCAAGTATAGGCAGATGATTCCCTCTTGGATCCAATCTTACTGAAAAGGGAAATGCATATTACTGGAGAGAACCTTGGGGTCAACTTCTGAGCTGATTCAGGAGATTCAAAATCTTGAAACTTCTAATAGTTGTAATGTCTCCTAAAGTAATCATAGAAAGAGATATTCAGCAAAACAGATGACTTATAATTCATGACTTTTTATCATTTTGTTGAATGTTTGGAAAGGCATCTCTTATTTATAGAATGTATTGCTAAGCATTGTATCACTGAGTCAGATTTGTTAACTGTCTTATGTGACCTCTTAGAGGATACTGCTTTTAAATATGTATGATGTGCATCATATCCACATTAGATTTTAAGCAATAAATATTTTTGTCACTAGGAACCAAAAGAATACACTATTCTAACACTATGAGGAATGTTGATTTTAAGTCGAACTTTAGATATATTTGGTGAGTTCTTTTACCTTATTTAATATCCTTGTATTTTCACAATTTTGCAATAATTGTTTTTATTTTTATTGACAGTTAAAACATTAATATTCAAAAGGAATTTGTTTTTACAAAATCAGCCCTTTGGCTAGCTGCATCTGTAGGAAATATTTTAGAAAGCAAGTTGATAATACACCACAGATAAGCCTAAAACTCTTAGTTTAAATAAATTTCCTAAGGTTAGACAGTTCTATGCGGCAAATTCAAACACTGCCTCCTAAATTAGCATTTTATCTGGTTTGTTTGTTTACTTACTTTTGACACTATTAATAACTGGTGAACTGCAGAGTCATGAATGTCTTTGTTGATACTAAGGAAAGGTCATAAACAGATAACTCATGAGCTATAGCTGATCCTTAAATATGTTTTCTTGGCCCACACTGGTATTTTTGTAATTAACTTTAAATATATAAAATCTATACACACACGTCACAACCTAGCTTATGACACTCTCTGGAGGTCAACCGTAGCCGACAACACCGTCCGCATTCCTGGGTGGCAACACCGGGCTGGAGCTAAGTGAATTCACCTCTGGATTACTGGATTCTCCAGGGCCTTTTCCCCAACCTCCCTTACACATTTTATTATATGTTTGGCCCCTGAAGGTGCCTTAATTTATGATCCTTGACATGAATAGTGTAGAAACAGAAAAATAAGGACTGCTGACTAAGCTGCGGCCTCAGAGTTTAGAAAGGACATTGGGAAGCTCTTCACCAAAGTCTGGTTCTCTTCTGTTCTCAGTGGTAAAACGAACTGGTGATGTTGTTGTGGCTTTAATTCCTCGAGTCATTTCTCATTGAGAAGAGAATGGGGTTGAAGGCATCACAACATATTCATTGTTTTCCTGTGGCTTCACTGGTCAAAGGGGAGAAATTACAGGTGGATTTGGGATGTCAGCTAACAGTCCAGAAAATTCAAGCCAAAAGCTGATGGCTGGGTTCCAGGTGGTTTACCACTGTGGCCTTCCACTAAAGGGAGTCCATTAAAGTGGGGTCAGTGGGCTGTCCACACTGTTTGTGCTCTCTGAATGAGTTAGAGCTATCACAGGGCATTTCTGGATAAAAAGAGCAGTGATGCTTTAAGAACACATCAGAATGTGCCAATCAAATAGAAAAGGGCATGGTACCAAATTTTTCCCAGGGGGCACTGATCACTTGTGATAAGTTGGAGTTTTATCCATGACACAGCTTATGTCAGCTCTGATGAAATCTGGAAACACTCTTTTAGAAAGAGAAAGAAAGGGGAAAGGAGGCTGGAAGTGTATGTGGTCATTCGATTTGTTCACTTTTCTCCCCAAAGGGCAGTAAACACGCCTCGCTTGCTTTCTGGCCGGTCTTTCTATATCTGTGCAGCTCTATCGCCAACTCTCCCTTGACACGCGATTCCCCTCCGTGCTGCAGGAGCCAGGTGGTGCTGCTGGCGTTGATATGGCTGCTTCAGACATAATGATTTAGCTCCTGTGTTTATAGCAGAGTCAGAAGTTTTCCCTTCCAGAGAAGGGGATTATGTGGGATCAGGCACCACTCCAACGCTTTATCTGTGTTATCTGCATTTTGAAATAGATCTCAAAAGTTTGGATCTCTGTTTGAAAGTGGAATAGAAACCTAAGTGAACACTCTTCTTTCACAGTTTCTTTGGACTTGCTGTGTGGCATTTAAAGAAGCTGATTCTCTTTCTTGTGTGTCAAAGTTCCCCAAGAAAATGTAACAAGGAGAATGAATAAGAGATAAAATATAAGCTTTAGAATATGCCTTAAAGCAAAAGATAGCTGGACTATTTACATACTTTCCATCCGGTGACATTAGCATGGTACATTGGCTTGGAATTGAAAATAGATTCTTGGTGGCATCTATATTACCTTATTATTACCTTATCTATATTACCTCTTATTTTGAGGGTTACCTGTACAAACTCTCTCAACACTCTGCCTGATGTCACCCAACCTTCATACCATGTCTGGGATTTTCATCTTTGTGTTTTATTTGTTTGGTATAGACAATCATGTCTTGGGCAGCAAACATCTTCCCTTGCTAGTTAGGTCCAAGAATATAGGGAAAATTTCATTCTGTAGGGATGCCCATTGCCTTTCACTTGTAGGCACTCAGTCTGTGAACTAAATAGTTCAGATATTATTACGAAAATATAGTATTAGCAAGCACTGGAGTTGCAGGCTCCGTAAGTCTGTCTCTGGGCCTGTGTTCCCTTAGCTGCCTGCATGCTGACCTAGGTTGTTCCTGTCTTCCGGCATGAGGAATGTGACCGTCCCGTGTCCTACTCTTCTCGTCCACTTCTCCTGTAGATGGATTTGTTACCATTTTCTACTCTCCTGGGCTGGAGTCCTCTTCCTGAGAAGAGTTTTTGAGGGTGTTCTCATTCATTTGATCTTTTAATTTATGGGGGATCAGCCCAAGGATAGTCCATGGATCAAATCTGACACATTACCTGTTCTTGTAAACAAAGTGTGGTTGAAACACAGTCACCCACATTTGTTTACATATTGACAATAGCTGATTTTTCTCTACTGTGGCAGAGTTGAGTGAACTTGCGTAGACTTCCACAGCAGAATTTCTAGAGACCAAATGGCTCATGAAGCCTCAAATATTTACTGCCTGGAGCTTTGCAGAGCAAGTTTGCCGACTGCTGAACTTGGCATTCATTTAAGACACTTTTATTGAGTGTGTAAGATTTTACTCTGTGGTTGATACTATAGATTTAAGTCTAAACAATGTAATCCTTTCTCTTAATAATCTTCTGGGAAAGACAGACACATCAGCAATATCTTAACCATAAAATAAAGAAAAAGGCTCTAGCATGAATTTAGTGAACAGTAAGTATAGAAGGCAATGGCATCCCACTCCAGTACTCTTNTTCCAAATATTTATCCTAAAGAAATAATCCTGATGAGAACTATGAGTTATCTCTAAATCTGTAGAAATACCATCAGGGGCAGGAATAAAGTTCACTGATTGAGTGTTTTGCTCTGGCTGGGACCAGAAATTCAAGTCCTAGCTCTGCAATTTACTGGATGTGTGACCTTGAGCAAATTATTTAACTTATTCTTGTCAGAGCTTCCTCAGTTTCTGAAGGGAGGCTTGTCCTTGTCCCTGTTTTGCAGAACCACTGTGTACGTTAAATTAGTTAAGAGTTATAAATTGCTTAGCACAATGCATGCCATATATAAGCACTTGAATAAATATTAGTTATTCCTTTATTATTATTGTTATTGTTATTAGGTTTATCACAGCATTGTTTATAACAATGAAAAACTGGAATGGCATAACTATCCATTGGTAAGAAACAAAGAAATCATTAATGGTTCCATATAATATGAAACTGCATAGCTATTAAAGATGATGTTTCTGAAGGCTCATTAGTGCCATGGAAAAGCACTGCTCAGTGGAAAAGAAGTTACCATTATTGCATTTACATGTCTATATTTATAAAAATATGTGTAAATTATATGCACATAAAGAGGATGGAAAATATACACACAGCATGACCCACGTAGGGCCACAGATGATTTATTTTTGTTTTTGTCCTTAGCTGTCTCTTCTAACATGAGCAAGTGTTCCATTTGCAATCAGAGACAAGCATATGTGTTTTATTAAAGCAACAACAGTTTGGTTTCAGTAACTTAATCATCCTGTTTGTGAACCTGGGGGCAAAACGACGCTCTGTCGTGGGATCACTGTCACTGAGACGACACGGGGCCTCCTCCTCATCCTGTCTGCCCCCCCCCACCAGCTGGGGGTAGCCCCACAGTCCTCCTCCTATGCATTCTCCAGCCTCATTCTTTCCATCCTTGGTTCCTCCCTGAAATTAGCCTGTTTGTGAATTTGTATGTTTTCTTTTTAAAAACCTAGTCTCTCTGGAATGAAAACTTCCTATCTCGAGGACCTTACTGGTTTTCTTCACAGCTGAGGAACTTAAAATACTGCCTAGCAGCACAAGTATGCAATAGATAATTGTTGAGCGAATAATGAATATCAATCACTTTGCAGAGTGCTCCAGAAAATTTTAATTAACTATTGCAATTAGAGGCAGAGATGTGTTTCACTCCAAATGCCTAGTTTCACTCCAAAATAAGCTAGAGCAAAAGGCTTGTCTTCAGTGAATGGACATGTAAAATGTAACATGCAGAGCCGGATTCACCAAATATCTGGCCTCAGTTTTCGGAATTGATTAAAGTAGCTATCTAGTTTAAGTAGTGACCTAGTTACCTTGTTAAATCCTCACAGCAATACTTTGAGGTCAGTTACTTGTTTAAGAAATTATTCTGATATTTCGCACCAGAAGTGAATGAGACCTAGAGAGGCTGAGTAACTTGCTCCGGTTTACGTAACTAACAGGGCCCAGAACGGGGGCTGACACCTCGGAACTCTGGCTCTACAGCTGGCGCTTGTAACCAACACGTTGCAGTACCAATGCTCAGGAACTCAAACCATCACCTGCACGTGCAGTTCCGTGTGCATCTGTGAATGCAGAATCAGGTGCTCAGATGACTGCCCGTTCAGTGTTCAGTTCAGTTCAGTTGCTTGGTCATGTCCGACTCCTTGTGACCCCATGAACCGCAGCACGCCAGGCCTCCCTGTCCAAAACCAGCTCCTGGAGTCTACCCAAACCCATGTCCACTGAGTCAGTGATACCATCCAACCATCTCATTCTCTGCATCCCCTTCTCCTCCTGCCCTCCATCTTTCCCAGAATCAGGGTCTTTTCAAATGAGTCAGCTCTTTGCATCAGGTGGCCAAAGTATTGGAGTTTCAGCTTCAACATCAGTCCTTCCAATGAATACCCAGGACTGATCTCCTTTAGGATGGACTAGTTGGATCTCCTTGCAGTCCAAGGGACTCTCAAGAGTCTTCTCCAACACCACAGTTCAAAAGCATCAATTCTTCAGTACTCAGCTTCCTTACAGTCCAACTCTCACATCCATACATGACTATTGGAAAAACCACAGCTTTGACTAGACAGACCTTTGTTGGCAAAGTGATATCTCTGCTTTCGAATATACTGTCTAGGTTGGTCATAACTTTACTGTCAAGGAGTAAGCGTCTTTTAATTTCATGGATGCAGTCACCATCTGCAGTGATTTAGGAGCCCAAGAAAGTAAAGTCAGCCAATGTTTCCACTGTTTCCCCATCTATTTCCCATGAAGTGATGGGAACAGATGCCATGATCTTAGTTTTCTGAATGTTGAGCTTTAAGCCAACTTTTTCAGTCTTCTCTTTCACTTTCAGTGTTAGGGTTTAATTATGTCAAAAGAAAAATGAATCAGAAATCAAAGATTTGAAAATCTAAAGAAAAAAACCCCAATAATTCTATAGCACTTTATGCTTAAAAACAACTTTCACATATAATAACTCCGTTTACTGACCCTAAATATCCTGACTCTGAAATTTTATATGCAAAAGGTTAATAGCCTAACTGTATAAAGGAAACTTAAAAACCAGTAGAAATGAGACTAATACTCTAAATAGAAAAATGAAATAGGCATACGAGTTCAAATAAAATGTAAGAAATGCAAATTATTTTTAAACATGTGAGGTAATTTTTGTGTTTACTATTAGTCAAAAAATTAAACCAAATTAATACAACACTGCAGTGTCTTTTTTTGTCAAACAAATTGTTAAACATTTGAAAGGTATAATTCTCTGTGTACAGAGGAGTGAGGAAACGGTACTCTCATAAACATATAGGAGTAGAGATTAGGGTAGACTTCATGGCAATTATAACAATTAACCAAGGTTGGTACTTTAAGAGTCCTACAGCATCCATCATTTCCTTTGTTAATTCTTCTGTGAAATAATCAGAAACGCGGAAGCTATTTCTGCTCATCCTAGTATTATTTATAATCATAAAAAAGAGTTATCAACCTTAACAATATTAGAGAAATAAATGACTGTATACATATTTAAGGATATATTTTATCTTCTAGAATATTTCTCATGATTAAATGTTGTGTGAAGAAAAATGCAGGGGGGCTAGGTACTAAAATCACATTAAGATGTATCAGTTCTGTTCAGTTCAGTTGCTCAGTTGTGTCCGACTCTTTGCAGACACACAAAGATGTATAAGATGTATAGGGATGCCAGAAAAAGAGTCTGGATTTTCAAAACAGTGACCATATTAATTCCTTCTGAATATAAGATTGAGTGCTTTAATTTTTATCCTTTATGTGTTTACTATTTCTTATAGTTTTGAACAACAACCAGAAAAAAATTAAGCATCCCTAAAAGTAAGCATGTAGTGCCAAGGCAGTGTGAACGCTTGCTGATATCCCTCAGCACAAAGCCCATCCGGGCAGTGGCTCCGTGTTTGGCAGTGGGGGCTTTGCAAACACAAATTTGAACATATCCAGACCTTGAGATGCCCTTCAGTTAAAACAAAGTAATTCAGGCCCTAAAAATGATGGTCAAATTCAAACGTTCCAAATTCAATAAAAATTGTATTCAAGTGTTAGAGGGAAATGCCTACCAACAGAGAGATCAAGCCTTCTGCAATGCAGTTTTACCAGGCAGTCTTATACCAGGTAGCCATCACATTGGGTGGGGGGACCCTTTCAGTCTATTGTTAAATCTCATTTCTGCCTCATTGCCTTCTTTTGAAGCTTCATTGTTTTATGCTTATAGTTTTCAGCATTACCGTTACCTCTGTTCTGCCAAACATTAATGCACCATTTACCATGATTTCGGCTCCTGGCTCTCCGCTCCTCGCCACTGTGCGGCGCACACACACACACACGTGAGCAGGTGGCCCCTGCGCCCGCCCAGGGCTCAGCACAGCGCTCTTTCTCACTGTAAACGAGGGCTGTGCAGTTCCACTCCTGAGGTATTGGCTTTCCACTTTCTGTTTTTGCTTCTAGATCACTTGTACTGATCTTTTCTTTTAACAGTTCTTACTGTGTTAAAAAGGATTTGGTAGTCAGGGTAGGGAGAATAAGATCTTGCTTTTGTTCATTTTTCCATTGGTTAATATAGGTGGGGTTATAATAAAGCAATAAACAAGCCAAAAATCTCAGCGGCGTAGGCCAACAAAGACTTATTCCTGTGCATGTCCTGTGTGCGTCTCATGTCTGCCGTGGATTAGTGATGGCTTCTGTTTGTATCATCTTGAACCTCAGATCCAAGTGGATGGAGCAGCCAGCTCTAGGGATAGTGTTGCTGGCTCGAGGTGTCAGGGGTGTCTCACACCCACAGCTAGATGCTCTGACCTTGAAGTGACATTCACCTATTGTTTCTGCTCATACCTCATTGGACAGAACTAGTTCCATGACTCTGCCCAGCCACTGAAGAGGGGTCAGGAGTAGCCCAACAAATAGACTGCTGGGAATGCTAACAAGCAAGACCAACTGCGCCTCCATGTCTCCTAAAAGAAGTATTGTTGGGATTTTGTTTTGGGTGGTTCTCGAGAGCCGGTTGCCCCTGTTCAAACAAGCCTACGCATATCAGAGTTTAACTGAATGAAGATTTTTATCATCAACTGGGTACCAGATCCTGTGCCAGGTGTGCAGGACACACACATGAACATAGTGGGCTCTCAGTTTCAAGAAGTAACCAGTCTAGTGGGGAAATACCCTGTCTAGTGGAGAAGAGATATGGAGCTAGGTAGTTACAGTGCTATAAAAAGAGAGAACACCCAAATTGCGTGGAGGCACAAAGTGCTGTGGGACCCTCTTCATCCCCGCTGATCCAGGCAATGTTGTCCGTCGAGCGATGGGTGCAACAGGGAGGGCAGAAGCAGCCCCGAGCCTCTGTGTCCACCCTCAGCTGCCTCCTGCCTCCTGCCTGGGCATCTGCCTGTGGCTGTGCTGGGCCATAAAGCCGGGTGCCCTCCGAGAGGCGGGAGAGTTGACTCATATTCCGTGTCTGGTGGGAAGGCCCAACCCCACTACACGGTCGCTGTCACTTTCTGGGAGGCCTCAACTCTCCAGGCACCGCAAAGGGTTCTGGCAGAAAGTCAGCCCCAAGATGGGCCGGTAAGGACAGCGTCCCGGCGACTGTGGCCACAGACACCCTCCTCCCTCCTCGCTCCTCCCCGCCTTCCCTTTCGGGGTCAGTCCATTTCTCTCTGTGTTTTCCTGCTTCCTCCCATCTTTTCCTTTCCTCCTCCCTTCTTTCCTATCCACTTATTTATCATTCATTTCCCTGAAACAGTAAAACTTTCTGATCCAGGAAGTGTGAGCTGCTCACTGTTCCTAGAACACTGATTCTAGGGGTGGCCTGTAGTGTGGAACACAGCCTGCTGGAGTGGTACCTAAGTCCTGACTTGGGACTTTCAGGTCCAATAACTCTCCAGGCCTGTTTCCTCATTTGCAAAAGAAAAAAAGGCCTTTGAGGTTAATTTGTCTCTTGAATCTGTAAGTCTTTGAATATTTTAACAATGAAATAATTCACATTTAGATTTCTAAGCTTTAGTATTTTAAACTACTGCACTACAGTATTTTCTATTTACAGTTGAACTGTTTATAAGATAGTTACAGCGAATTTTACACATCAGAAATAGGATCAGAAGTGTGAATTACAACCCCTCCAACTATACAAAATGGGCATAAAATGAAGCTGAAGTGGGCAGACAAGCGGTCTCTCTCTTCAGTGTTTTAACACTAGCTTAAACTTTGTTAAAGAACTGTGGTTTAAGAGGCTGGCAGGGCTTTCAGCTGAAGCTTGCATTTCATTGTTGTATCCCGTGTGGGAAAAAAATAAGACAGATTTCCACCCCCGCCCCAACATACACTCTAAGAAAACCCAAAAACCTGCACCTACTGTGTTTCAGCAGAATGTTGCTTCACGTTCTCTTCCTAAAGTATGTAGACAATGACACAATGACACAAAATCTGTGAGTCCTATGAGAAATCAATCTTTGTACAGGCCAAGTCACTCCTGCTCAAGGGGAAAGAACTCTTGTCACAGACACTAGTCGGATCCTTCCTCACTGTCTATAGATTTTGAGTCTGGAAGCTTTTCATGGAGAAGGTGGGAGAAAGATTCATTGGTGGCTTGTATCTTTTTCAAAAAAGATATTAGACTTTTCGGGTAGTATGTGAAATAAACTTAGCAATAGAGATGATTTTGGAAAAAAAAAAAAAAACAGTGAAATCTCCAAAGAGAACCATTAAATACAATAGTATTTAAGTAGCTGTTGTTTCAAAACAAGTATTTTATTAAAGACCCAGCATCAGTCAGGTAGGGCTCCACTCGCGGGAAAGGAGCAAGGCGAATGGAAACACGGAAGTCGAAACATTAGTGCGAAAGAGGCGCCCCTGCGGCTGCGTGAGAGAGACGGCCTTCTGTTCTCCACGCTGTGACCTGGTTTTCCCTGCCGTCTCTTTGTGTCTGGACGTGGAAGCGCGTACTTGGTGATAATGGAAAGGAAGCGGCTTCTGCTGCGTCCTCACTGACCTGGGTTCCCACAGACTTGAGCCGATGTAAGATGTGGGCTGCATGGCCCTGTCTTTCCTCTGACACCCCAGGGTTTCTCTAACTTAGTTGATTTCCAGTCCTGTAGCAATATTATNAAAGAAACCGACTCACAAAGAACAAACTAGTGTTTTCTAGTGGGGAGAGGAGGTGAGGGGGTAAGATTAGAGTAGGGGATAAAGGATACAAAGCATTGCGTGTAAAATAAGTAAGCTGCAAGGGCGTGCTGGACAACACAGGGGATATAGTCAATACTTTATAATAACTATAAATGGGATATGACATTTAAAACCTGTGACTCACTTTGTTATACACCTGAACTTTATTTAATGTTGTGCCTCAACTATATCTCAATAAAAAGAAAACACAGTTGCACTTTCTTTGACATTGCTTCCTTTGGGAGCTGGCAACTGAGTCCTCTCACTGGCATCCGGGCAGGCCTGGGCCGCCTTGGCTCCTGGACGTGATGCTACGCTGTGTCTCAGATTAGGGCACAGCAAGTCGCGCCCTCTGCCTGTTTACGGGCACTTGCTCTAGGAGCCCTGAGCTGCCAGGTGAGAAGCACACCAACCTGGAGGCCTCCGTGTGCTGCAAAAGCCCACGCCAGGTGGACCGGTGACCTGAAGACCAGCAATAGTGCTACCCGAACCCCACCCTCAGCGCATTCTTGCTCAGCCAGACCTGTGTGAAGCCACCTGTGACTGTAGCTCCTCGTCATTCAGTGAACTCTGCCCAGATGAGACACTAGATAACGTGGAGCAAAGACAAAGCATCCTTCTTGTTGTCTAGTTGTTAAGTTGTGTCTGATGTTTTGCGACCCTGGGCTGTGACCCGCCAGTCTCCTCTGTCTCTGAGATTTCCCAGGCAAGAATACTGGACTGGGCTGAGTTTCTTCCTCCAGGGAAGCTCCCCAACTCAGGGGTCAAACCCATGTATCTTGCATTGGCAGGCAGATTCTTTGCCACTGAGCCACTAGGGAAACCCGTTTAGGGTCCTGTAGCTCTTTTAAACTACAGTTATGATGCTTCATAAAATGAGATCTCACGGTATCTGACGCCTGGTGACGCTGACGTTTTTCACTTAACCCGCTTGCTTTCTTTATGTTATGATTTGAGTGGTGCTCAGCCACTCAGTCATGTCTGACTTTGCGACCCCATCTACTGTAGCCCACCAGCCTCCTCGATCCATGGAATCCTCCAGGCAAGAATAGTGGAGTGGGTTGCCATTTCCTACTCCATATGATTTGAGTAGACAGAATATGAAATGACTGATAATTTTTTATAATGACAGCATCGACCATGGTAAAAATGTGTGCCTTAAGGCCCTCAAAAATAAGATAGTTACAATTAGTTACTTCATAGTAATCATTTGAAATCATTCTTCTATAANTATAATGACAGCATCGACCATGGTAAAAATGTATGCCTTAAAGCCCTCAAAAATAAGATAGTTACAATTAGTTACTTCATAGTAATCATTTGAAATCATTCTTCTATAAGAATATGTCCTATATTTGTGTCCCACGGAATTCATGAGCACAATAAAATGGTGGCTATTTTGTGCCACTGACTTTGGGTTGGTTTTTGATCCATTGCAGTTTTTTTGGGTGATGTATACTTCACTCTTTCATCAAGCACATACTTCTATAGTGGCACTTTGGACCAGCAAACAGATTAAACACATATCCTAATTTAAAATAGCAGAGTTCTGCTAATGATGCAATCTAAGCCATCTCCAAATCTCCCTTCCCTGTTTCAGAATATATACTCCTGATATATCCAGGGTGTAATAAAAGCATTAGAAACTCCGACGCTCTCTGAATGTTTGCATTAGGTGCTTAGAACAGCGTGTGACCATTTTACATTACACTGCATAGTGTATGTTAATAGTTTTCCAAACTTTTTTGAACATGCATCCTTCACAATAAACACGTACATCTCTAAAAATATAACATAGTGCATTGCAAAATTCACAAAAATAGAAAATAAAGTGATGAGGCTAAACTTGAATGGAAATAGAAATTCTGAAAATTTTGCTTGATACTGCAGTGGAATCTTGTTAACTCCTTGAGGTTGCCCACATCTCACTTTGAAAATCACTCAGGTAGATAGTGGGTGAAAAGGAAGCTCTAAACCCACAGACACATATTTGTGTAAATGTACAAAAATATAAGTTAGCTGCTTGGACTCATCATTGGTTCCATCCACACACTTATATTGACTTTTGTGATAATCACATCCATTATTAAATGAACTTAGCCTTCAAGACAGAATAACGAATGTATTATTGACTGAACTGTGGTCAATAGGCTATTATAATTTCTCTTAATACAGCAATATTGAAGAGTTCTAGTTTATTTGAAAGCTTACAGTTGCTGGATAACTATAAAAAATGGATATGCATAATAATGAAGACATGGGGAAAGTCTAAAAAAGGTCCAGTAATTGGAAGGAAAAGACAGCAAAATCCTGAAAGAAGGAGACTGTTTTCAAGGTTAAGTTATTTCAGAGTTTAACTTTGTGCTATATACTTTTGAGGTGTGACTCAGATTTTTAATCCAGTCAATATCTATTTCATGTTTCTTGCTTGCCAGCCACAATGGACGTTTATCTCAGATATTACTTAACCTCCCCATTATGGGCTCTTCCACTCTTTCTTCTCAGGAATTGCTTACTTTGGGAAGGTGTTTTTAAACAAATGAAGTGAGAAGAATATATATTACAGCTGAACAAAATCATGATGGAAGGTGGGGATCAGAAAACTCTTGCCTTCCTAGTTTTCTGTTTTCCCAAATAAAACTCTAATGTAACACAGTTCGTTTCCTGGCTTTGTGCTTCCAACTGTAGAGTTGAGTAGATGTAAGAGAGACTGTATGCCTGCAAATTCTAAAATATTTACTAACTGACTCTCTACAGAAAATGCTGCTGACTCATGATTTAAGAGATGTACTAAACTCACTTCTTTATCTCTGCTCAAATTTGCAAGCAGTCAGAACAGAATTCACTTGAAGAATGTTATTTTCACAGCCAAGACACGGAAGCAACCTAAGTGTCCACCAACAGATAAGTAGATAAAGAAGATGTGGTACATACATACAAATAGAATATTACTCAGCCATAAAAAATGCATGAAAAATGCCATTTGCAGCCACAGGGATGGATCGAGAGATTACCATGCTAAGTGAAGTAGGTCAGAGAGAAACATTGTGTGTCATTTTTGTGTGGAATCTAAAAAATAGTACAGATGAGCTTATTTACAAAACAGACAAACTAACCGATGTAGAAAAAAAGCTACGGTTACCAAACGGAAAAGAAGGAGCAGGGTTAAATTAGGAGTTTCAGATTAACTGATGTACACTAGCATATATAAATAAACGAGGATTTACTATCTAGCACAACAAAGCATTGGGAAAAGGAATGGCAGCCCTCTCCAGTGTTCTTGCCTGGAAAATCCCGTGGACAGAGGAACCTGGTGGGCTACAGTCTTTGATGGCAAAAAGTCGGACATGACTGAGCAACTGAGCATCCATACAAGGAGTTTAACTACATTCAGTATTTTGTAATAAACCGAAATGGAAAAGAACAGGACAAGTGCAGATATAAACATGTATAACCAAATCACTTTGCTGAGTATTTGAAACTAACACCATATTGTAAATCAACTATACTGCAATAAGAAAAGAAAAAGAATGCTATTTCACAAGTGGTGGGGTGGTTCAAGTTGTTTATAAAGGAAATGAGTGCCTTTCACCTAAGAAAGTGATAGCTCAAGATTTGTCATTGATTATTACCAACTCGGTCAAACAAATTAGTACCTCATTACTGGGATAAATCAGGTGGGAAAATAAATGAACCATGAAGTTATAAAAATAGTTTGTTTTCACATAAGAAAGTGTAGCTATTGGGTTCATGGCATTTTAGATAGAATTTAAGGCCTTGAAGCATCTTCCAAATTATTTAGAATGTGGTCCCTCTACCTCTCTGGGAGAATTGCTTTGATTTTCTCATCTTCTCAACTGTGTTTCATCTTGGCTGTTGTTCTCCTGGACTGTGACTATGTATGTTGGGGGTGCAGTAACTCAGTTTTGATGGGCTGATTTGTCAGGAGACAGAATGCGTTGGGCTGGGCTGTGGCGTGGAGCAGTTTAGACAAGTGTGATTTGGACTCTATGAAGAATTGAGCCAAAGTAAACATGATCAGTAGCATCAGTCCTGGAATCCCAAGACATATTTACATAACAGAAGCAAAGTTAGAATTCAGAAGCAGGGAAAATGAGGATAATCTTAAGAAATCCAGTGAGTACATAAATAGTTCAGATGAAATATTTCAGATTGACACAACTCAGGGGCCCTGGAGGCTTCCTTTTTGAGGCCGTTGGGTGCAAGCTACACGGCACAACAGCCTTCTATTTTGTTGCTGTTTCACCAGTCAAGAAATTAGCAAGACTCCCGAGTTGTTGGTAATGGAGCTGTGACACTCCAATGTCCACATAATCTCAAATCCTCACTTATTTTTCTGATGGTAGGGAAGAAGGAATAAGGCTTCCAGAACATAGCATTTACTCAGAGTACATTCACTCAATAAATACGAATAATTTAGCACTAGATAATTCATTTGAGCATAATTTAATGAGGTTTCCTTTCAGTTACCGTCTCAAGAGAATAATATCATATAAATGTAAAATGGGAATACACAGAAACAAAAAATCAATCCAGATTTCTACCCATAGATTCTTCCAGTGGAGTTTAATTCCAGGCAGCTTTCATGCCTATTATATTGCTGGGGATGCTAAAAATCATGAAATGTGTATTTATTATAGTAGTAATCTTGTGAAGGATTATGGGAAAGGCTAATATACTTCAAAAACTAGGTATTTCCTTAATTTTTGCCTTATTCATATTAGTTCACTCCCAACACATAGAGCCATGTTTATTGCAAAGAAGATGAAGAGGCTTTCTTCTGAGTGATAGTTCTTTCTCCTAGTGTGTATAAGAATTTTTTGGTTTTAAGTGGAATGTTTTGTCATTTATAGGGCAGAAAGTTGGGGAAGAAAATGGCAACCCACTCCCGTGTTCTTGCCTGGAGAATCCCAGGGACGGGAGAGCCTGGTGGGCGGCTGTCTATGGGGTCACACACAGTCGGACACGACTGAAGCGACTTAGCAGCAGCAGCAGGGCAGAAAGTAGAGAACTTCAAAGGGGCAGACGCTGCCTTTCTCTCCCAAAGCACGAATGTGGCCCGTTCTAGTTCTGTAGCTTGACTTACCAAACTCTGTCTTCCTAGTGGAATATTACTCAGCCATAATAAAGAATGAAATAATGCCATTTGTATCAAAATGGACCTAGGGATTGTCATACTAAGTAAGTCGGACAAAGACAAATATCATATGATATTGCTTATATGTGCCATCTAAAAATGATATAAATGAACTTATTTATAAAACAGAAATAGACTTGCAGACATAGAAAAATTTATGGTTACTAAAGGTAATTGTAGGGAAGAGGGATAAATTAGGAGTTTGGCATTAGCAGATGTATCAGTTCAGTTCAGTTCTGTTGAGTCGCTCAGTCGTGTCCGACTGTTTGCGACCCCATGAATTGCAGCACGCCATTTAGCATCATTCCTTCCAAAGAAATCCCAAGGCTGATCTCCTTTAGAATGGACTGGTTGGATCTCTTTGCAGTCCAAGGGACTCTCAAGAGTCTTCTCCAGAACCACAGTTCAAAAGCATCAATTCTTCAGTGCTCAGCTTTCTCCACAGTCCAACTCTCACATCCATACATGACTACTGGAAAAACCATAGCTTTGACTAGACGGATCTTTGTTGGCAAAGTAATGTCTCTGCTTTTCAATATGCTCTCTAGGTTGGTCATAACTTTCTTTCCAAGAAGTAAGTGTCTTTTAATTTCATGGCTGCAGTCACCATCTGCAGTGATTTTGGAGCCCCAAAATATAAAGTCTGACACTGTTTCCACTGTTTCC
>SJYV01051634.1:105058-128323 GCA_006410875.1 Neotragus pygmaeus
GACACGACTGAGCAACTAACACGTTCACTTTCACGCTGGAAACTACATAACATTGTAAATCAACTATTTTTCAATTTGAAAAAGAGAAGTGAACTTTTAAGGCAGCCAATACTTCCTAAGGAGCATGAAGATCTTCCTCTCCCAATTCAAAGGGGTTTAATCTCAGACTATGGAATTTATAATGTCAGGACACCCTGCTTTGCAATTACTTCTGAATCATTTTCTTCTATCTTATTCACAAACATAGCCTTCAAGCAAAAGTTTTAAAACAATCCATTAATCATGGATGAAAAGAATTATTTCAGGAGAGGAGATATTAGTTTTGCCACTGATTGCTGTGTAATTCTTGAGAAAGTGTTGCTATTTTAAGTGAATGGGTTTTAAAATCACGAAGTTTGGTAAAGGGAGAGTGGAAGAGGACCAGACAAATTTAAATTGTGATATTGTCTATTTTTGGCACCCCACTCCAGTACTCTTGCCTGGAAAATCCCATGGACAGAGGAGCCTGGTGGGCTGCAGTCCATGGGGTCGCTAAGAGTTGGGCAGGACTGAAGCAGCTTAGCAGCAGCATTGTCTATTTTTTGCACAACATAGCTAAAGAACTGGGGAGTCATATTACAGAAAAATTGTCAATCTTGCCAAAGTACCTAAATCTTATCAGCCCTTTAATAACTAAGGAAACAGACTACCAATGTATAACAAAATTCTATTCGATTCCCTAGTACTCTTTGAGCTGTGTTATGGCATTAATGTTACAAAAAAAATAAAGAATTAACTTTGGAATTTCCTAGACTGTATGCATAGTGAGCAGTAATTCATCCCATGGAGTGTATTATTATCTTATTGGTCCAAGTTCTCCNCCTAGTACTCTTTGAGCTGTGTTATGGCATTAATGTTACAAAAAAAATAAAGAATTAACTTTGGAATTTCCTAGACTGTATGCATAGTGAGCAGTAATTCATCCCATGGAGTGTATTATTATCTTATTGGTCCAAGTTCTCCCCAGCAAAGGGGATAACTTGAGAGTTTACTAGACTGGAGTTTGCCAGTCTGCATTCTCAGCTCCGCTCCCTTTCCCATTGCTGTGTGCCTGTCTGAATACTGTACCTGAAAGTGCAGTCCAGTCGCTTGCCCCTCACAAGTCCATAAAAAGGCAGGTGGGTGGAAAAGAAGACTTGCTTTATTCAGATGCCAGTACCCAGGGTGGGCGGGCAGTCTCCTGTCCAAAGGCCAGTGGCCCCCTCTGACCAGCAGGGGCAACAGCTTCTATCGGTGGAGGGAGGGCTCCATGAGAAACAGCAGTCACCTGACAGTCTTCTTGAAAGTGGCCATCGGTGGTCTGACCAGCACCCTCTTGTCTTAAATGCAGTGGCCATCGGTGGTCTGACCAGCACCCGCGTGCCNGGCGGGCAGTCTCCTGTCCAAAGGCCAGTGGCCCCCTCTGACCAGCAGGGGCAACAGCTTCTATCGGTGGAGGGAGGGCTCCATGAGAAACAGCAGTCACCTGACAGTCTTCTTGAAAGTGGCCATTGGTGGTCTGACCAGCACCCTCTTGTCTTAAATGCAGTGGCCATCGGTGGTCTGACCAGCACCCGCGTGCCTTAAATGCAGTGGCCATCGGTGGTCTGACCAGCACCCTCTCGTCTTAAATGCAGTGGCCATCGGTGGTCTGATCAGCACCCGCTTGCCTTAAATGCAGTGGCCATCGGTGGTCTGATCAGGACCCGCGTGCCTTAAATGCAGTGGCCATCAGTGGTTTGACCAGCACCCGTGTGCCTTAAATGCAGTGGCCATCGGTGGTCTGACCAGCACCCGCATATCTTAAATGCAGTGGCCATCGGTGGTCTGACCAGCACCCGCGTGTCTTAAATGTAGTTAACCTTTACTTCCAGGGTTGGTTTGTTTCCGTTTCCCGGAGGTAAGTTCTTGGAGTCATGGCAGCTTGTGTCTCGGCCAGTCTGGGCATCACGCGGTTGACTTCTTCCAGCCGGTGGGGGTTTCAGGATCAGGACACAGGGCTTGGTTCAGAATGTCTTCTATAGCCGTTGAGAAGAAACTAAAGGTCTTTGACTTTGCTTAATGACTAAACTACTATTATTTGGTCTCCTTTGATAGTTTCCCTTTGTTTATTCATGTTACCACTTATCTGAATAAACTTATCGTTTGGCTAAAATTTTTCCACAGATGAAGGGCAAGCAGAGGACACAGGAGCGAGGACCACAGGGCCCCGCTCTGGGTCAGTGCCACCACTGACTTCCTCAGCTCCTCGTGCTGGTCACTGTGAGAAGCACAGAACAGAACCCTGGGGCAATGCTTTCTCTTACAGAGATTCCCATCCTACCATATAAACTGAGATGATTGCTTTTTACTTTATTTCTGATAGTTGAACAGTATAGTAGCAAGGTATTATTGAAGCATTTATGTAGAATGACTTGTGATGGGATTCAAAGAATGGATTTATGAATTTTTATTTGTTAAACCAGTCGAAGAAAATTTTCCTCTATTGCTGTTTTTAAAAATCATACTGTGGCATCTGGCCCCATCACTCCATGGCAAGTAGATGGGGAAACAGTGGAGACAGTGACAGACTTTATTCTCTTGGGCTCCGACATCACTGCAGATGGTGCAGCCGTAATATTAAAAGACCTTCGCTCCTTGGAAGAAATGCTGTGACAAGCCTAGACAGCCTGTTAGAAAGCAGAGACGTTACTCTGCTGACAAAGGTCTGTATAGTCAAAGCCATGGTTTTTCCAGTTATCATGTACGGATGTGAGAGTTGGACCATAAGGAAGGCTGAGCACTCAAGAATTGATGCTTTCAAACTGTGGTGCTGGAGAAGACTCTTGTGAGTCCCTTGGACTGAAAGGAGATCCAACCAGTCAATCCTAAAGGGAATCAGTCCTGAATATACATTGGAAGGACTGATGCTTAAGCTGAAGATCCGATCTTTGGCCACCTGATACAAATAACTGACTAATTGGAAAAGACCCTGATGCTGGGAAATGTTGAAGGTGGAAGGAGAAGGGGACAACAGAGGTTGAGATGGTTGGATGGCATCACCAACTCAATGAACATGAGTTTGAGTAATTTCGGGGAGATGGTGAAGGACAGGGAAGACTGGTGTGCTGCAGTTCATGGGGTCACAATGAGTCAGACTTGACTAAGTGATTTAACAACAACAATATAAGAATATATAGAAAATATGGGAGAGAACATGTTCAATTAAAAAATTGATAAAGGGGTGAAATAAAAAGTCCTTTGGAGAGCAGTGGTCTAGACACTCGGGATCCTATATTCTATCCACTCATTCAGAAGAGTACAAATTTACCACGACCCCTCGGTCACTGTGGCTCTGAACACAACTTTGGGATTAGCCTAATGGACAAGTTGGTACAAAGCAGGCTAAAGTCACCCCACTGGTGATCCCCTCACATTGAAAGGTTGCTCAATTTAGTTTAAAAAGTTGTTTTCCCTTTTCATGTATAAATACTAGACTTTTATACTGATTTATTTGCTTGTCTTTTTAAATTTTTACTTTGCATTGGCATACAGTTGATTAACAGCATTGTGTTAGTTTTATATGTACAACAACGTGATTCGGTTATGTATGTACAGGTACCTATTTTTTTTTCTAGTTCTTATCCCGTTTAGGTTACTACAGGATATTGGACCAGCTAGATTTTGGAGGCTGCACTAACCTGCTATTTCAATTCAAAATTAAAGAGATAATACTTTTCTATTCAGTTATTGAGCTTTACAGAGAATAATCTTGAGTGACTTAACAAACCTGTTATAAAATAGAGGTGATGGAGGGCAGATTTTATCTTATGTTTCAGATTTCCCAATTTTTAATGACATCAGCATGGGTTTTCTATATGATTTATCTAATCTCTAGGCACTCTCTCTAGTGTCTATAGGATCACAAAAACCTGTTTGTAAATCAGCCATTGTTTTCAGTGAGGGAAAAAGTAATATGATTTCTTTTTTTTAATTAAAATAAATAAATTTATATTAAAAAAAAAAAGTTAACCTGTTTCTTATGACCCGACCCAGAGAGATGGTATGGGGAGGGAGGAGGGAGGTGGGTTCGGGATGGGGAACACCTGTATACCTGTGGCAGATTCATGTTGATGTATGGCAAAACCAATACAATATTGTAAAGTAATTAACTTCCAATTAAAATAAATAAATTTATATTAAAAAAAGATATTGGAGTATGGTTGATTTCCAACGTTGTGTCCATTTCAGCATACAGAAGGGGGTTTAGTTATACGCATCTGTGTATNGCAAAACCAATACAATATTGTAAAGTAATTAACTTCCAATTAAAATAAATAAATTTATATTAAAAAAAGATATTGGAGTATGGTTGATTTCCAACGTTGTGTCCATTTCAGCATACAGAAGGGGGTTTAGTTATACGCATCTGTGTATTTGGGATTCCCAGGTGGTTCAGTGGTCAAGAATCCGCTTGCCAGTGCAGGAGACACAGGAGACTTGGGTTTGACCCCTGGGTCGGGAAGATTCCCTGGAAGAATGAGTGGCAACCTCCTCCAGTATTCTTGCCTTGAGAATTCCATGGACAGAGGCGTGACGGTGGCCTACAGTCCATGGGGTCGCAAAGCGTCGGATGTGCCTGAGCATGAATGCAAACACATGTATCTATTCCTTTCCAGTTTGGATTAACACAGGGTATTGAGTAGAGTTCCCCGTGCTATACAGTAGATTCTTGTTGATTATCTGTTTTACATATAATAGTGTGTATATGTTAATCCTAAACTCCTAATTTAACTCCCTGCCTACCTTTCCTTTTTGGTAACCATACGTTTGTATTTTAAATCTGTGAGTCTGTTTCTGTTTTGTAAATAAGTTCATTTGTATTACGTTTCAGATGCCGCACATGAGTGATTTCATATGGTGCTTGTCTTTCTCTTTCTGGCTTCACTTAGTGTGATATCTCTAGATCCACTCATGGTACTGCAAATGGCATTATTTCATTTTTAAGTGGCTGATTCATATTTCATTGAATATTTCATTTTATTCTTTACCAGCTGAGCCACAAGAAAGCCCATTTCATTGTGTGTGTGTGTGTATATATATACATGTATATATATACATGAAAGTGAAAGTGAAGTCGCTCAGTCGTGTCCAACTCTTTGTGACCCCATGGACTGTAGCCTATCAGGCTTCTCCGTCCATGGGATTTTCCAGGCAAGAGTGCTGGAGTGGATTGCCATTTCCTTCTCCAGGGGATCTTCCTGACCCAAGAATCGAACCTGGCTCTCGCGCACTGCAGGCAAATACTTTACCATCTGAGCCACCAGGGAAGTCCCATATGTGTGTGTGTGTGTATATATATATGAGTATACTTATATATATGAGTATACATATATATGTATACTTACATACACACACATATATATACTTATATACATATATATACATTCTTATATATATATATAAGTATACATATATATAAGTATATATAAGTGTGTGTGTGTATCTATATATATATATATATAGATACACACACCAAACTTCTTTTTCCAATTTATTTGTCAGTGGACATTTAGGTTGCCTCCAAGTCCTGGCTATTGTAAATAGTGTTGCTATGAATGATAACATGCATATAACTTTTAAAATTAGAGATTTATCTGGATATATACACAGGAATGCAATTGCAGGATTATATGGTAACTCTGTTTTTATTCTTTTAAGGAGCCTCTATACTAGTCTCCTCAATGGCTATTAGTAATGTACATTCCCACCAATAGTGTAGGTGAGTTTCCTTTTCTCCACACACTCTTCAGCATTTACTGTATGTAGATAACCTGTTTTTATGAGTTTTGCATTTACATTAAACAAAAATCTTTAGAAATGAATAAAAATATAAAGAAAAAAGCACACTTTATAATCCAGAAATAGCTCCTTATATTGTATGTTAGGTCCACATTTTATGTATAGATTTGTATCCAACTTATTTTTATTAATATTATGTTGTAACAATATTACTTATCCTAAACTATGCCATCCATATTTTAAAAGTTAGGTGTCATTATTATTAATAAGTAATATTATGGAAGTATCTAAATATTTTAAATCATTTCTTAATTATATATTTACATCATTTCAATTTTTTCCTGTTATACTGCCAAGATGAATATCCTACTATATTAATCTTTAACTGAATTTCTGTAGTTCCTCAAGATAAATTCCTNAGGTGTCATTATTATTAATAAGTAATATTATGGAAGTATCTAAATATTTTAAATCATTTCTTAATTATATATTTACATCATTTCAATTTTTTCCTGTTATACTGCCAAGATGAATATCCTACTATATTAATCTTTAACTGAATTTCTGTAGTTCCTCAAGATAAATTCCTAGAAGTAGAATTATACTGAGTCAAATTATATGAAAGTGTAGGTAGTTCTAATAATTTCATTGTAATGCCACAAGTATTGATATTATAATTTAAAATATGTTATATTGCTTTTGTCTTTTGTATTTCTTAGCCAACTGGTTAAGTAGAAATGCTTTCAGACATTAACAAGCCTTATATTTCCCCTTTTAATAAATCAGTTTTACTTTGATATTTACTTTTATTAGTGTTCACCCTAGAGTTTGCAATATACATTTACAACAAATCCAGGTTGATTTTAAAATAACATTAAATCACTTCACAGATAGTGAGTACCTTAGAATAACAAAATCATCCTAATTCCTTCTTTGTCCTTTGTATCATTGCTATTATCCATTTTACTAACATACAGTCAGACACAAGAATATACAAAAGTACACATGATTTATATATAAGCAAGCATATTCAAGGGCTTCCCANAATAAAGGTCCGTCTAGTCAAGGCTATGGTTTTTCCAGTAGTCATGTATGGATGTGAGAGTTGGACTGTGGAGAAAGCTGAACACCGAAGAATTGATGCTTTTGAACTGTGCTGTTGGAGAAAACTCTTGTGAGTCCCTTGGACTGCAAGGAGATCCAACCAGTCCATCCTAAAGGAAACCAGTCTTGAATATTCATTGGAAGGATTGACACTGAAGCTGAAAGTCCAGTCCTTTGGCCACCTGATGCAAAGACTGACTCATTAGAAAAGACCCTGATGCTGAAAAGATTGAAGGCAGGAGAAGAAGGGGATGACAGAGGATGAGATAATTGATGGCATCACTGACTTGGTGGACATGAGTTTGAGTAAACTCTGGGAGTTGGTGATGGACAGGGAGGCCTGACCTGCTGCAGTTAATGGGGTCACAAAGAGTCGGACACGACTGAGTTACTGAACTGAACTGATTTCTGTAAAACATCCTATTGACAGTTTAGAAATTGTGTTGAAATTGTATAGAAATTGTATTGAAACTGTAGATTGATTTTAGAGGTGTAAACATTTTATTGTTATTAATTCTTCCAATCTGTAATCGTGAAATGCCTTTCCAGTTCTTTGTGTCTGCTTTAATTTCTTTTCATTAAAATCCCTTGTTCTCATTCCCCTTTCGTAACTGTAAGTGTGTCTGCCATGTCTGTAAGTCTGTTTCTCTTTTGTAAATAAGTTCATTTGCATTTATCATTTTTTTAGGTCCTACAAATGTGTGATGTTTGTCTTTATCTGACTCACTTTGCTTAATATGATCACCTCCAGCTCCATTCATGTGCCACAAATGACATTATTTCATTCTTTTTAATGGCTGAATAATATTGCAATTAAAGGAATGTCCAATATTCCATTGTGTGTATATACACCATCTCTTCTTTATCCATTGATTTGTTGATGGGCATTTAGGCTGCTTCCATGCCTTGGCTATTGTAAACAGTGCTGTTGTGAACACTGAACGCATGTATCTTATCAGATTAGAACTTCCTCTGACTATATAAACAGGAGTAGGATTATAGAATCATATGGTCATTGTTTTTAGATTTTAAAGGAACCTCCATACCTTTTTCCAAAATGGCTGTACCAGTTTACATCCCCATCAACAACGCGTGAGGGCTCCTTCTTCTCCATATCCTCTCTAGCATTTATCATTTTTATTATTTCTAAATTTTAAACATGATGGCCTTTCTGACTAGTGTGAGGTGATATTTTGTTGTGGTTGGTTTTGATTTGCACTTCTCTAATTATTAGTGATGTTGAGAACTTTTTGCGCACCTGTTGACCATCTGTGTGCCTCTTTTGGAGAAATGTCTAATTAGGTCTTCCAGTCACTTTTGATTGGGGCGTTTCATTTGTTTGTTTCATATTAAGCTGTATGACATGCTTATGTATTTTGGAAATTAATCCCTTGTTGATCATATCAAGTACAAATATTTTATCTCATTCCTTATGTTGCCTTGTTGTTTTGTCAGTGGTTTCCTTTACTATGCAAAATATTTTAAACTTAATTAGATCCCATTTGTTTATTTCTGTTTTTTTTTTTTCCCCATTATTCTGAGAAACAGAACCAAAAAAATATTGCTGTGATTATGTCAGAGGGTTCTACCCATGTTTTCCTCTAGGAGTTCTAAGGTCCCCAGCCTTACATCTAGACCCTAGCCCTTTGG
The DNA here is from genome assembly GCA_006410875.1 of Neotragus pygmaeus. Classification (NCBI taxonomy): domain Eukaryota; kingdom Metazoa; phylum Chordata; class Mammalia; order Artiodactyla; family Bovidae; genus Neotragus; species Neotragus pygmaeus. Next base: position 113,612 of record SJYV01051634.1, read on the forward strand.
CTGTGCTTCCGCACGCGATGCTGGAGGGCGCTCTGGCCGCTCTCTCGCGCGCGGCTGCCAGTGATCCTGGCGCTGCTTCCTGGCAGCTCCGAGCTCCTCGCTGTCTGCTCTGCCTCTCCTGCCGCAGCTGCTTGGCCGCAAGTGCGGACTCACTTCTGGGCTTCCTGAGGGAGTGCACGGGTCTGTTCCACTGTTTCTGTCCCCGGACAGTGCCACTTTACATACAGTGTGAAGACAGCGGTTGTGATTCCTCCAGCTCCACGTTTTTATCAAGATCGTTTTGGCTATTGTTTTGTGTTTCTGTACAAATCTGTGCATTTGTTCTAGTTTTGTGAAAAATGCCATTGGTAATTTGATCGGAATTGCATTGCCTTGGGTAGTAGTCATTTTAACAACATTGAGTCTTCCAATCCAAGAACAGGGCATATCTTTCTTGTTTGAAATATTCCATGTGAAATAAATCTTCAAATTCATTGGCATCTTAGAGTTTACAGAATTTGTGTCTGCTTAAATTTCTTTTATGAGTGTTTTTGTTTCCAGTGTACCAATTTTTCATGTTCTTGGTTAAATTTATTGCTAAGCAATTAATTCTTTTTTATGTTATTGTAAATGAGATTGCTTTCTTAGATTCCTTTTTGGATAATTCATTGTTTGTATGTGATTAATTTTTGTACACGTATTTTTTTGGCATCACTTGACTGAATTTGCTTATTATTTCCAGAAGTTTTTGGTGTTGTTTTTCGTAGTAGTGTTAATGGTTCAGTCATGTCTGATTCTTTGTGACCTCATAGACTATAACCCACTAGGTTCCTCTGTCTATAGGATTCTCCAGGCAACAATACTAGAGTGGGTTGCCATACCTTTCTCCACAGGATCTTCCCCAGCCAGGGATCAAATCCAGGTCTCCTCCACTGCAGGCAGATTCTTCACTGTTGGAGGGTGTTTTTAACGTTCTCTAAATATAAGATTATGCTGCCTGCAAACAAATAGTTTTACTTCATTTTTATTTGTATTTCCTTTATTTCTTTTTATTGTCTAAATACTTTGGCTAGGACTTCTAGTATTCATGGTGTTAAATAGAAGCAATAGAAGCAAAGTAATGCTCAAAATTCCCCAAGCAAGACGTCAACAGTACGTGAACCAAGAACTTCCAGATGTTCAACCTGGGTTTAGTTAGGGCAGAGGAACCAGAGATCAAATTGCCAACATCTGTGAGATCATTGAAAAAGCAAGAGAGTGCCAGAAAAACATCTATTTCTGGTTTATTGACTATGTCAAAGCCTTTGACTATGTAGATCACAACAAATTTAAAATTCTTAAGGAGATGAGAATACCAGAATACCTTACCTGCCTCCTGAGAAATCTGTATGCAAGTCAAGAAGCAACAGTTAGAACCGGGCATGGAACAACAGACTGGTTCCAAACCAGGAAAGGAGTACGTCAAGGCTGTATATTCTAACCCAGCTTGTTTCACTTATGTGCAGAGCACATCATTCGAAATGCTGGGCTGGAAGAAGCACAAGCTGGAATCAAGATTACTGGAAGAAATATCAATAACCTCAGATAAGTGCCAAGAACTAAAAAGCCTCTTGGTGAAAGTGAAAGAGAAGAGTGAAAAAGCTGGCTTAAAACTCAACACTCAAAAAACTAGATCATGGCATCCGGTCTCATCACTTCGTGGCAAATAGATGGGGAAGCAATGGAAACAGTGACAGGCTTTATTTTGGGGGGCTCCAAAATCACTTCAGATGGTGACTGCAGCCAGGAAATTAAAAGATGCTTGCTCCTTGGAAGAAAAGCTATGACCAACCTAGACAGCTTATTCAAAAGCAGAGACGTTACTTTGCCAATGAAGGTCCCGCTAATCAAAGCTGTGGTTTTCGTAGTAGTCATGTATAGATGCGAGAGTTTGACCATAAAGAACACTGAGCTCCAAAGAACTGATGCTTTGAACTGTGGCGTTGGAGAAGAGTCACGACAGCCCCTTGGGCTTACGAGGAGATCCAACGAGCCCATCTTAAAGGAAACCAATCCAGACTATTCATTGGAAGGACTGATGCTGAAGCTGAAGCTCCAATACTTTGGCCACCTGAAGTGAAGAGCTGACTCATTTGAAAAGACCCTGATGCTGGGAAAGACTGAAGGCAGGAGGAGAAGGGGATGACAGAGGATGAGATGGTTGGATGGCAACACCGACTCGATAGATATGAGGTTGAGGAAGCTCCGTGATTTGGTGTTGGACAGGAAGGCCTGGTGTTCCTCAGTCCATGGGGTCGCAAAGGGTCAGACATGACTGAGCGACTGAACTGAACTGAACTGAAATAGGAGTAGTGAGACTGGACATCTTTGCCTTTTTAGATCTCAGAGGAAAAGCTTTCAGTTTTCTCCATTGAGTATGATGTGAGCTACAGGCTTTCAAAATTGTGTTAAAGTCCTATGTATAATTTGGTGGGACTTTTTATTCACTAAAGGATATTGATTTTTGTCAAAAGCTTTTCCTGCATCTATTGAGATGATCATGTGATTTTTAAAAATCCCTTCTGTTTATATGATGTATCACATTTATTGATTTAAGTTGTACCATCCTGGTATTTCACTTTCATGACATAAGTTTTTTTAATGTGCTGCCAAATTGGGTTTACTGATTGCTTGTTGAGGATTTCTGTATCCATCTATCAAGGATATTGATATGTAGTTTTCTGGTTTTAGTATCAGAGATGCTGGCCTCATAGAGTGTTTGAAAGTTCCCTTGGAAAAAACTTTTTTTTTTTTTGGAAAAGTTTAAGAAAAATTGTTACCAATTCTATTTCAATTTTTTGGCAAAATTCACTTGTGAAGCCATTTATTTGGTCACTGTTAGAAAGATTTTTGATTACTCATTCAGGTTCATTATTTGTAATTGGTCCAATTTAAGCTTCCTGTTTCTTCCTGTTTTAGTCTCTTATTGTGCTAAGAATGTATCCATTTCTTCTAGGTTGCCCAATTTATTGGTGTATAATTACTCATAGTAGTCCTTTGTGATCTTTTTACAAAAATTTCCATGAGATCACTTGTCTGCTTTTCCATTTCTGATTTTGNCTGTTTTAGTGTCTTATTGTGCTAAGAATGTATCCATTTCTTCTAGGTTGCCCAATTTATTGGTGTATAATTACTCATAGTAGTCCTTTGTGATCTTTTTACAAAAATTTCCATGAGATCACTTGTCTGCTTTTCCATTTCTGATTTTGAACCCTTTTTCGTAATCCAGCCAAGATATTGTCAGTTGTGTTTATCTGTTCCAAGAACAAACTCAGTTTTGTCAGTTTTTTTTCTGTTCTATCTTGTTTATTGTGTTTCATTTATTTTTGCTTTAATCTTCATTATTTCTTTCCTTCTCCTAACTTCGGACTTTGTTTCTTCTTATTTTACTCACTTGATCTGTAATGATAAGTTATTTATGTATGTTTATTCGTCACTATTATCTTCCCTTTTAGTACTGTTTTTGCTTTATCTCAAATGTTTTTCTATGTTGTATCTAATTTTCAATTTTAAAATATGAACAAATTTCTCTTTTTATTTCTTCTTTAAAACAAGTGTTGTCCAAGCATGTGTTGTTTAATTCACAATTATTTGTGATTCCCCCCCCCCCCACCATTTACCTTCTATTTCCTACTTCCATTCCATTATGATTGGAAAAGATGCATGCAATGGCTTCAGTCTTACTACATTTGTTAAAACTTGTTTTGTGATCCAGCCTGTGATCTACTCTAGAAATGCTGCTTGTGCGCTTGAGAAGAATGTGTGTGCTGCTGATAAAGAATGTCTTTTAGGTACTCTTTTCTATAGTGTGATTTAAGTTAGTTATTTCCTTACTGATCTTCTTTCCAGGTGAGCTGTCCATTGTTACAATTGGAATATTTAAGTCTGCCACTATTATGATATTGCTGTTTCTCTCTTGAAATCTATTAGGGCTCCATACTGTAATGTTGGGTACTTATTTATTTATTCATCCATTCATTCACAGCCTAACACAATTATATTGGTGACATGATGCAGAATAGGAGCAGAATGAAAAGGACTTATCAGAGATCAGCTGCGAGTACAGTGAGGCAAAGCAAGTTGACAGACCAACCAGGTTTCTGAACCCAGGCTCATTGGAATATGCAGATTCTTGTTCCTTTCCTCTCCAGTTCGGTATAGTGAGTTATGTCACCAGCTGTGGCTGGGCGGGGTATGTTTCTGCAGAAGTCTAGGCTGGGGTATCAGTTGTGAAAAACACAGACTGCTCTGCCTTCTTCTCCATGCACGCTTGTATTTGAGATGATGAAATGTGTACCACAAACTCGACAAGTCTTGACAAGTCCTTCCTAAAGCACAATGTTATAAGGGAGCCCAATAAAGCTATTGGCCTTTGGTCCAGAAGGTCTGTTTCTGAGGCTCCACTGACTCCACCCACACAGTCATTTAGGACAAGCAGCTGTAGGGTGCATACACACTTGCAACTGTCATATCTTCATGTTGAATTGAACCTTTTGTCATTATGTAATGATCTTTGTCGCTTGTGACAGTTTTGACTTAAACTCTAGTTTATCTGAAACAAGTGTAGTCAGGCCCTATCTTTATTGTTACAATGTTCATGGAATGTCTTTTTCTCTCTTTCAGCCAAAAGTAGATCTCTATGGCCAGCATATAGTTGATGGTTGTGTTTTTTAATCCTCTTTGCAACTCTGTCTCTTTGGTGAGTTTAAAGAATTTGCATATAAACTGATTGTTAAGAGTTATTTATAGGTTATTGGTAGTAATTATTGACCTAATATTGCCACCTTGTTAATTGCTTTTTATCTGTTTTATAGTTTGTCTGCTTCTCTCTTCTCTGTCTTCCTTTGTGAGTTTAATTTTGTGTAATGGAAATGCTTTGATTATTTTATCTTTAACTTTTCTTAGTGTGTTTAAAAATGCCAGCCTTACTGAAATACATTTAATATGTACTTTTTGGGATTTTTGCATTGTCTGTACTCTCTGACTGGTGGAGTTCTTTTCTCTGAGATACATGTCTGTTTCTCCTTTATTTCCGGTGTCTGCTTAAATGTCCCCATTTACGGAGATGCTCTGTGGCCACAATACTGTCACCACCACTGGCTCTGGTTTCATTTGGCTTTGTTCTTCATGGAAGCTGTCACAGCAGTGTTTCTCTCTGTCTTCTTGAATGTCACCTTCATAACGGTGTGACTTTTTATTAACCACTATATACCCAGAATAGTGCCAGAATAGTAACTGAGATGTGGTAGATACTCAAACACTTGTTAATTGAATGAATGAATGACTAAATTATGTAAATGCAACCTGTTGCACACCACGGAGAGTGATAGATTCTGTGTTAAGGAATGTAGTCTCATTTGATAGGTGTATCACTTGCCTACTACAGCAAAATACCGTGCTGTAACAGGCCCACAGCTGCCATGCCTCACGTGCCTGGAGGTCAGTGGTTGCGGGGGGCTTGTTTACACTGTGCTCCCTGGGAGGGTTATGCTGGTCCCACTTGAGCTAACCTCCCATACCCGTGTTCTGTGTGAAGCTGATTCTGGGCTGCGCTCAGCTGGGGTTGGTGCTGCTCGACTTTTACTTCCTTTCTGGGGCCAGCAGTCAGCCCAAGAATCTTCTTCTCAGGGTGGCAACAGACTTCAAAAGAGCAAGACCTCCGAGGTCAGTAATTTTTGATCTGCTTGCATAATGTCTGGTAACATCCCATTGACCAAGCAAATCACATACCTAAACTTCAGATCAAAGCACAGGGACGTTACTCTGCTCACAGAAGAACAGGTGAGGTTTAAATCAAACCTACCATGGTTGGCAACACTTCTTGATGATTTCCAGCCGCTTCAAGCTCCTTTATAGATTATCATATAAGATTAAAAATTTTCCAATATTAAAATACATTGTTTGGAGCTAACATTGAATTAGGATCAATGGCAATTAGTCGTTGTGGAATCTGTCAGTAAAAGAAATATTTTACAATATATTTATGATGTTTTACATATGTCCTAATCACAGTATGCCCAGTAAGTAGGTCAGTAACTTGGACTGTTCAGAGATAGTTTGTCTTATACACAATCTATTTCTAAGCTTTTATACTAGAAACAACTAAGTACTCCCTTTGCTCCCATCCAATTTCCCATCATAGAAATTTAATTTATAAGACTGCTGACTTTAATTACAGATGGAAGCATGAAAGTGTTCTATCAAAATGTAATTGACTGTCATAATAGTATAGCTTTGAGATTTTCTTAGTTTCCTCTCCAATCTAAAAAGAGCAGACTCTTGAGATTAGAGTTAATGATGCTGATGGTGTACTGATTGCTGGATTATTTGTTTTCTTGCTTCTTGCATTTGAGACTAGCTTGATTATTTCAAAGACACCTGCAATTCTTTTGCAAATGTTTAATTCCAATAAGGGAAATTAGCCATCACATATGTGGATACTATTATATTACAGTTCAGTTCAGTTCAGTNGTGACTGTGGGGTGAACTGTGGGGAGACGGAGCACGCGTGATGCTCTCCTCGGGACTCAGCGACTGCAGCAGATGGTGACTGGACAGGAAAGGAGGGCCTTGACGACGTGCTCCTTACGAGTATGCTCAGTAAATATTTGCTGACTCGAAATCAATCATGGGTGCAGCTTAGCTGGAAGCTGTCTGTCTTGTTTAAGAACATGTGTGATATCCCAGCATTCTCCCAGGAGGGATGGGACCAGGGTGAGTCAACAGAACACCCACTGGGGTAGGACAAGACAGGGTCTCAGGGGGCCACGTGAGGGGGGCCATGTGGATTGACTCCTAAAATGGGGAGGTTTTTCCCAGTTACCTGCTCCTGCTGGGGCTGTCTCTCCCCTCTGTGTGAGCACATTTTCAGAGTTGTGAGTAGGGATCTGCCTCTTCCCTGTGGGGCAGTTGTCCTAAGCCTTTGGTATGGGTAGAACCTTGTGCTTAGTCCAAATCCTTCTGGGTGGAAGACAGATGCTGAGAACTTGTCCAGTCAGGAACAAGAAGGGTAACCTTGTGATATATGAAGCCCAGAAGAAAGTAGCCCAACTGATGTGGTTCAAGTGAGAGTCACCTACAAACTGAGGTTGGGCTGGAGCCCCCCCAGGAGCTGGGCACAAGATTCAGGTGGGAGTAGTCCCTCTACCAGGGGAATTCTCCAGGTTTAAAAGGCAATGTAGTTGTATGTCTGATGGAATGGATGTTCAGACTAAGCAGGAAAGACCCTGTGAAAACTGGACCATGGACTCTCTAGGAGGACAGTTCACTGCCCCCAGGGAGCAGGGCAGGTCCACCAGCCTGCAGCTCACAGACAGTGAGGGTCCCTGGGCCCTGCTGGGANGGACCTTTGTTGGCAAAGTAATATCTCTGCTTTTCAATATGCTATCTAGGTTGGTCATAATTTTTCTTCCAAGGAGTAAGAGTCTTTTAATTTCATGGCTTCAGTCCCCATCTGCAGTGATTTTGGAGCCCAGAAAAATAAAGTCTGACTCTGTTTCCACTGGTTCCCCATCTATTTCCCATGAAGTGATGGGACCAGAGGCCATGATCTTTGTTTTCTGAATGTTGAGCTTTAAGCCAACTTTTTCACTTTCATCAAGAGGCTCATTAGTTTCTCTTCACTTTTGGCCATGTTATCAGCATATCTGAGGTTTTTGATAATATTGCAGTATTTTCCAAAAAATGACAAGATACAATGGCGTGTGCATGTGTGCGTGGAGGAGGAAGTGGCACCCACTCCAGCATTCTTGCTTGGAGTGTCCCATGGGCAGAGGAGCCTGGTGGGCTACAGTCCCTGGGGTTGCAAAAGATCGGACATGACTGAAGTAACTTAGCATGCACACAAACACGTGTGTGTGTGTGCATGTGTGTGTGTGTGTGTGTGTGTGTGTGTGTGTGTGTGTGTGTAGGAGGATCAGCATGGAATGATTTTTTAGTATAAATTTATTTATTTTAATTGGAGGCTAATTACTTTACAATATTGTATTGGTTTTGCCATACATCAACATGAATCTGCCACAGGTGTGCATGGAATGATTTTAATATTGGCCAAATATCTGGGAGTTGGGTCATTTGTCCCTAGCAAAGTTCAGTTGAGCACAATTCCCTAGATTGCATTTTCTAGGAAAACTAAAGTCATATCTCCGACTTTCAAGAGATAATGAAGGGAAAGGAATGCTAAGGGGCTGAAGGTTACATTTTTGGAAGTTACTTGCTTGTAAATCTGGCCGACCAAGAAATATTTAATGCTGGCTAAAATCCTCAGTAGATTTTATGAGTTGCAGTCAGAGTGGAGTCAATTACTGACAGGTGAATCTTTTCATATTATGAACAATGATCTCTATTGCCTTTGTCCCAGGTGGGTCTCACCATCTTTTAATTTTTTTGCCATTTTAAAAAATTGTATATATTTATTCATACACATTGGCCATACTACGAAGCCTGTTGGATCTTAGTTCTATGACCAGGGGGCAAACCTATGTCCCCTGCAGGGAAGCCCATAGTTCTAACCACTTGGACCACATGGGAATTCCCTGACCTCACCATCTTAAGCGTACCCAAGAAAGTCTCTGGGCTTCCTGTACTAAAGGAAAACAGATCTACTTGTCTTATTTTTGTATCTTTCTAATGTTTTATAACATTCTCACTTCAACATCTGCCCCCAGTTCTTCACATTGCTAACTTTCTGCAATGATCTGGTAATTTCCTGATTTTTTTAGGCACATAGGATCGAAGTGACTGAATGATGATAAGGTCTACACAAGCATGCACAACCCAACAAGGGTACCCAAAGATGGGTAAAATGAAGCATGTATATTTTCTTAACTCAGTATTTCACTGAAACAGTATTTAGAATAGTCTTTATTAAAGAAGCTTAGTAAAGTAACTATTTTGCAGTTCTTACTTATTTGCTGGCATTAACACAGGTTTCTACTTAACCCCGAGCCAAACTGTGATGGAATGATGACAAATTTCCAGAAGCCTTTCCACTAGACAGTTTTGTGTGCAATTTTTTGAACTAAGTACATTTTGGAGATTCCATCACCCCATACCTGTGACATTTCCCATAATGACTCTGTAAAGCCATATTCTGACACATTCTCATTAGCAAGTTACATAGGTAGCTTATTAAAGTAGTGGAAATTACTTTTGGATGAACTCTGGGAGGTTGGGTAGATGACTATGTGAGAATGAGTTAATCAGCTAGCGTTGGGAAATGTTTTTCTAAGTGTGGGAGGCCTTGGCAGGTAATTTGGCTTTCTCTGATTTGCACCTTCTGTCACCTCTGCTATAGGTGATGGATAGGTCTGCCTGGATAGATTTGCGACCTGACACTAATGCTGATGAGAGGTTTAAAGATACTAAATTATTGATAATTTCTAAAGTGTCCCAGGAATTAAATCGGAGAGGCTGGTTTCTAGCTTACAGCTCCATGTCATGGAGATACTGTTATGGCGAATTTTCTTTGCAGGGATTTTTCAGTTAAGCGTCATATCATGTATGGTAAAAATGTAACTAATTATGCTATGGAATTTCACTAGTAGATCAAATTGCAGTTTCTGCTTTGGTAGACATATTCTTACATAAAATGAAATTTTTGCAGTTATCATGTCTCATCTTTACCTGTAACTGCTTTATGAAGGGGAGTACACTTTTCTTAACAGAAAAAAATGTAAAAGTATCATGTTTTGCCAGGGATGTCGAATGTTAGACTTATTTGGACCATTTGATCTCAGCCCAGTGTTTCTCAAAACATTCCAGTGTCAGAAGAGGGTCAATACACATATCCTGGAGTCATGGAGTTAGAGTGTAAAACAAGTTATGGAGGTCATAAAATTTTGAATATTCATTCATAATACACCCATGTTCAATGAACCAAGATTTCAGCTCAACTGAACTACTTTGTCTGCATGAACCAAATAAAATTAGCCAAGCATCCACCCCATATCCTGTAGGAATTCAAATGCCTTTCTCAAGATACCTTCAAATTCCTGGGAGCTTAAGTTCTCTTTAACACCTGTTTCTCTGATTTTCTGTTTCTACTGCATTTTCAGTCTTGGTGAAGTCTTCATCTTGTCTACACTTTCCCACTGACCCTTGCAGGTAGAACTATCACTGTCCTTCTTTTCCTCATGATGGAGCTCATCCAAGGCATATATGGAAATATCAGACATCAATAAAAATACGTGAGTGGTGAAGGGTTTGCANTTTCAGTCTTGGTGAAGTCTTCATCTTGTCTACACTTTCCCACTGACCCTTGCAGGTAGAACTATCACTGTCCTTCTTTTCCTCATGATGGAGCTCATCCAAGGCATATATGGAAATATCAGACATCAATAAAAATACGTGAGTGGTGAAGGGTTTGCATCATGGCTGCTTTCTGTTAAAGGTAAATGTTGGCCATCCCGTTCTTAAACGTGCTCTTTCTACTGCTCCAGCATCTTCTCAGCAGCCAACAATTTTTTTGGGGGGGCAGAGGGGTTTGCTCCAGGCAGCATGTGGGATTTTAGTTCCCTGACCAGGGATCAAATCCAAGCCCCCGCCTTGGAAGCACAGTCTTAATCACTGGCTGCCAGGGACATCCTTTCATTAGCGAACGTTTACGAGTGAGCCTCTCCTCGTCATGTGGTTTCTCCCATCACTCACTGTCTTCCCCACCCTGTTCTTTGGCCTTTACCCATAGATTTCTGTTCATTTATTTAGAATGGCTTAGCTCTTTCTTTGTTTAGCCCCAGAAATTTCAGGCTATTTAACTAGGCATGTCATTATAATAAACCATTTCCATCTGGTTCCTTGAACAGGATTATTTTATTCAATAGATAAATTCCATAAAGAATCTCCTCCCTTTCCCCCTTCCATGCTATATGGATATTAACTTTTAAAATTTTGTTTTCTTTTCACCTTCAAGACATTTTTCTTTACTTTTTTTTTTCTTTTTGTGGTAAGTTTCAGTTTCATTTGGCGACCTTANAAGAATCTCCTCCCTTTCCCCCTTCCATGCTATATGGATATTAACTTTTAAAATTTTGTTTTCTTTAAACCTTCAAGACATTTTTCTTTACTTTTTTTTTTCTTTTTGTGGTAAGTTTCAGTTTCATTTGGCGACCTTACTGAGTGCTGTAGGCTGGGAGACAGCCTCTCAGGAGCTATCAGGAACTGTTCCCATTTGGTGAATTTTCTGCTTTAATAACTTGTGACCATTTTAACTTATAATTTTGTGACTATCCTAACAATCCAGATTGAGAAGAAAGTGTGTATCACCTGGCAGACGAGGGTGGTTCTGTCTCAGCCTCTCTCCTGTTAGACGAGAAGCAGAATCTAGGGACACCAAGAGATGTGCCCAATGTCCCGAACTGAGAACACTTTAACAGGAAATAGAAATTTGCCCGCACCATTCAGGATAGGGTGAGTTCCTCGTTATTAGTGAAACTATGTCACACAAGCATACCTCTGCTTCCAATAGGAATTCCTTCAGTGTGCTTAATTGTTGAAGGAAAGTATTATAGTTTATAATAAAAATTTATGTTAAATCTGACATGGGGTTTCCTTTCATTTGTACCTGTTGGTGATTTCTTTGGGGAAATACTGCCTCTAGGCAATTTTAGCATTATTCTAAGTATGTGCCGTCATGTGAGAAGAGTTTTCTATCTGCCAGATTCTGTCCCAGTATTTTTTTGTGGTTTATGACCTATGGTCAGTAACCTGATTATCAAAGCGCAGCAAGACCTTGAAGAATAGAGTTTCTGTTTTGGATCTTTCCCCCACAATTTTTTTCCCTCCAAGTTTTGAGCCTTATTAATTTTCAGGATTTTCCACACATATTCTTGTGGGTATAGATATGAGTCAGCTCAACACACATTTTCTGAATTTCTACTGTGTGCTTTGTGCAAATTTTAATAGGATTAAAAAGTAAATAACTTGGTCCTTATTTCAAAAAATAAAACATTTTTGGGAAAAGGAGGCATAGATATTTGTGAAAGTAAGTAATAATATAAGATTTAAGTAGTTTTGAGAAAATGATAGAAAAAATTTGCTAAAGCTGAAGATGATATATCAGCAAAGGCAAAGGTATGTAGACAAAGGTATCTGTCCTCCTTTCAGTCTATCTGCTGAAAGATATGGACTCTCTCTAAAAAAAAGTGCACATAAACTAAGTTTCCTTACTATTTCCCAGGGTTCAGGATGTCAGGGAAGGCCATCCATGAGGGATGTGGATCTCAGATGAAGAAACTTGAGAGTAAACTGCAAGTGCTAGTTTAAAGGCAAGTTGAGCTGTTCCAGAGAGACTGGTCAGAGGAGACTTCCAGCAAGAATCGGAGGTGCATCTTGACAGCTGAGCAGACGGGGAGGAGCAAGGCTGGGCAGGGAAGGTTCCAAGCTGGGCAAACCTTGAGTAAAATGCCAACGAAAGGGCCTTAAAAGGAACGGTTTGGTTACTGTTAAAATGGGCTGGCATGAAGAGAAGCAGTAGGACAGACTGGGCAGAAGTGTTGGCTCGTGCTGAGCTGCAGAAACCGTGAATGAAGGCGCAACGGAGAATCATTTCATTTACTTACTTATTGCGTTTTATTTATTACACAAGTGCTCATTTTAAGAAATTTGAATTATAACCAAGTACAAGAAGTAGGAAATGAAAATTCTTTTCTTCTCATTGTATAGAATTAAGAGTTTGCTCTAAACATGCAGGATTATAACCTGTTTTAAGTTTAACAACATAGCATCATTTGCACTGTGGCTATCTCTCCAAGTCAGAACATAAGGATCCATTTTGTCACTTAATCTTCTTGGTGTGGTCTTTGTATGGGTGTACCATAATTTATTTAACCAATTTTCCTATTGATTGGGTTTTCTCCCTGATTTGGTGTTGCAAAAGACACCTTTATTCAGATACTTTGGGGCACCTCTTTTATGATATTTTTAGGGAAAATTTCTAAAACTGCTAAGTCAAATATGATACTGCTATAGACGAAACACTTGTGTTCCTCCCAAATTTGTATTTTGAAATCTGAGCCTCCTATGTAATGGTTTTATGAAGTGTGGGGCCTTTTGAAGGTGATTGGGTTTGAGTTAGGAGAGTAGAGCTCTCATAAAATGGGATTGGTGCCTTCATAAAACAGAACTGAGAGAGCTCCCTGACTCCTGCTGTGAACCAGGAAGCAGGCTTTCAGCAGACAGTGAGTCTTCTCAGCTGTGAAAAATGTTTGTCTTCCAGCCCCCTTAGCTGTAAGGAATGTTTTGGTATGTTTGTTATAGCAGCATGTATGGACTAAACATGTCCATCTATCTTCCCATACCTTCTGTTTCATTTCTGATCTCTTAGTGACATCCTTTCTTGGTTTGGAGCACAGTTATAGTGGCACTGGTATAAACAATGACTGCTCCGTCCTTTTCTTTGGACACAGAGATGAGAGAGAGGAGGTGGGAGTGGAGAGAGAGGAGTAAGCCTTTGTGCTGGTCTCTCTTCCTGTCTTGTTACCAGTGAAGGGCCACAGTGGGTTCTGGAACAGTGGGGAAGATGAGGGTAATGAAGACGATTATTCTGTGGGGAAGAAACTCATGAATACGAGGTAAAGGCCTGCCCTGAGGCTGTTACACTGGTTTAGTGGCAAGTGGATGAGAACTGTGATGAGAGCAGAGAGAAGAAACGGAAGAGATGGGCCTAATTAGAGAACGGAAAAAGGACACGTGTCGGTCTGCAAGAGGTGCCCTACTTCTCTGCACAGTTTGAGGAATCCTGACTCAGCCATGGCAGTACCTGGAAACCTGCTTGGAAGCAGTGATCCCGCAGGATCATACAGGTACCCTGCAGCCAGACCACCTCTGGCCTGACTGAAACTCGTGAGTCTGGCCGTCCAGTAAGGGGCGTGTGTGCAATCCCTGGCTGGGAACTGATGTCTCGCATGCTGCAGGGCGCATCCAGAGATCTTAGAAGGCTAGCATAGCTCAGCATCTCTCAGGCAGCAACTTGGCTTGGTTGGCTTTTGCTCTCACTGTGACTTCCCTTGTGTGTCCACGAGTGAGTGCACGGCGGTCAGCCCTGAGAGCCACGACGTGCGAGGTGTTACTGGCACAGTGAGTCAGCCTGATTTCCTTAGCTCCCTCTTGTGTCTTCTTCGTTCCTTCTCCTTGTCAGCCAGATCCGTGTGTACCTGCCTAACTCCACTTTCCATTTTGATATCCCTTCTATGAGTTTTGTTTTGGTAAAAATGTCCCCTCTTTTTAGGAAATCAGTGCCTCCCTGCCGCTTACCTCTTCCAGTCACAATAATTCAGGAAAGTCTGCCATGCTATCAAGTCTAAGCTCATCCTGCTTGCTACACAACAGGCCAATCATCAAGAGACAAGCTGTTGGGGAAGTGAATAGAGACTTTATTCGGAAATCCAACTAACTGAGAAGATGGTGGACTCATGCCCCAAAGAACCCTCTTGCTTGAGTTAGTATTCAGGCTCTTTTTATACTAAAAGAGGAGAGAGTGAAGTCACGCTTCCTAGTTCTCCATCAGCCTCCAGAGGGGAATGTATTCTTCCTCCCTGCAGCCATTCACAGGTGGGCAGGGTTAGGATATTTCCTGTGAGCCAAACAAAGGTGTTTTAGCTTAATACTCCTTACCTGGGAGGAAGCGTTTTCCAGAGATGGGCCACTATTTTCAGGTCAGCTGCTCAGTCGTGTCCGATGAATCGCGACCCCATGAAT
>SJYV01051634.1:132258-154041 GCA_006410875.1 Neotragus pygmaeus
CAACACCACAGTTCAAAAGCATCAATTCTTTGGCACTCAGCTTTATTCACAGTCCAACTCTCACATCCATACACGACCACTGGAAAAACCATAGCTTTGACTAGATGGACCTTTGTTGGCAAAGTAGTGTCTCTTCTTTGGGATATGCTGTCTAGGTTAGTCATAACTTTTCTTCCAAGGAGTAAGTGTCTTTTAATTTCATGGCTGCAGTCACCATCTGCAGTGATTTTGGAGCCCTCAAAATAAAGTCTGAGACTGTTTCCACTGTTTCCTCATCTGTTTCCCATGAAGTATATGGAATCTAGAAAAATGCACTGAGGAGCGTATTCACAGGGCAGGAACAGATGCCGATGCAGAGAGCAGGCTTGTGGACACAGCGGGGGAAGGAGAGGGTGGAATGAACCAGGAGGGTAGCACTGGCGTGTGTGCCACACGTGAAACATACGGCTGGCGGAAGACCCCAGCCTCATGCCCTGTGACCCCTAGAGGGCTGGATGTGGGGGGCGGTGGGAGGGAGGCTCCACAGGGAGGGGCCTGTGTGTACTCTCATGGCTGATTTGTGTTGTTGTACGACAGAAACCAACACAACGTTGTAAAGCAGTTATCCTCTGATTAAAAAAAGCTCACTTATGACAGATGAGCAGTGGGATTTTGGTTAACCACTTGTGTACAGACAAGAAGACTCATTCCACGCTCTGTCCAAAGTGCTGGTTTTCAAACTACATTCTTTGAAGTTCCTGAATTCCCTTACCCCTTACTCTCAAAGTGAACTATTCAGTGAACGTTTACACTGTTGTATGTGCTTCACCCTGGCACCTCAATAAACTTCACTTTCCCTCCTTTAGGAGTCTTTAACTCCCTATAAAAAATTCAGACATAAATCATCAGACGGAAAAGTTATTTTGCATGTTAGGTAAGGAGGATCCTAAAAAGAATTTATCACAACATAGCAGATTTACAATATTGTGTTAGTTTCAAATGTACAGTACAATGAATCAGTTGTAAATATACATATATTCACTCTTTTTAAGATACTTTTACCATATAGGCCATTAGAGAGTATAGAATAGAGCTCCGTGCTGTACAGCAGGTCCTTATTAGCTTTATCTGTTTTATACATAGTGGTGCATATACGTCAATCCCCGTCTCCCAGTTTATCCCTCCCCACTTTATCCCTGGTAACTGTAAGTTTGTTTTCTACAGACTATTTCTGTTTTGTAAATAAGTTCATTTGAGAGTGTTTTTAAGATCCCCGTGTAAGTTTTATGTTATGATATTTGTCTTTCTCTATCTGACTTATTTCACTTAGTGTGATAATCTCTAGGTCCATCCATGTTACAAGCACCATTATTTTGTTCTTAGGAAGGTCTTACCGTTTCTGAAATTATGTTTATAGAAAAAATAACATTTGGGAAACTTGGGAAAGATGGGAGTGCATGGATGAGGACACTTTGTTTCTGTGCAGAGTGATGGGATACTGTTAAGTCTTAAAAAAAAAAAAAAAAGAAGCAAAGACCTTGTTAGAAAAATTGTGCAAGTCCTTGAAATTGATGAAAGTGATTATGGGATGTCCTATAAATAAGTTGTAGAAAATTGTTACTAATGCAAANAAGTCTTAAAAAAAAAAAAAAAAGAAGCAAAGACCTTGTTAGAAAAATTGTGCAAGTCCTTGAAATTGATGAAAGTGATTATGGGATGTCCTATAAATAAGTTGTAGAAAATTGTTACTAATGCAAATGTTGCTTATTTGTAAAATTGCAAATGAATTATTTTCAAACAAGTGCAGTTGATTATTACCTAGTGGATATTGATGAATTTTGCATCTGTTTATCAGTTCATTTAGGCATTCCCAGTTGCCCACACAGGTTCGCTCTCTAAGATCTCCTTGGGATCTCTTGTAATATCTTTCTGGTTCTCTCTTTCATTATTTAAACAAAGTATTTGCCATGTGATTATTAATATGTGTGTGACATTCATGGAAATTGCCTTTAAACAATCCTAACAGACCACAGTATTTTTATTAAGACATATACATGTATATTGCTTGTGGCATACACACAGTTATATATGCAGAGCACATCTGGTTTATCTTGTTCGGTGTATCTATAAGCAGTGAATTATGTGACTTAATTATTTGTATAATTTAAGCGAATAGAAACTGGGCTCTACTTGTCCGGGTGCTTTATGTGCAAATCTGTCTTTCTGAAAAGACCTGATTGTAAGAAGCAGCTCTTAACCTTCCTTGTGCCCATGTTTCTTTGACTGTGAAATAGCTATGAAATAGGCCGTGTCCAGGCTGTGCTGAGGTTAGGGCTCAAGACAGAATCTGCGGCGACTGACGCGGTCAGACCTGCAACCAGGAGAAGAGCCTGCAGCTCCAAACCCGCCTGCGATTGTGCGTTTCCTTCCTGCCATCATTTCGGCAAAAGGCGAGTGAAGTTAATAGCATAGCAGCGATTATTGATGATTTATTTTCCTCTGTTACAGTGTTTTAGTATAAATTTATTTATTTTAATTGGAGGTTAACTACTTTACAATATTGTATTGGTTTTGCCACACATCATCTGCCACAGGTATACACGCGTTCCCCATCCTGAAGCCCCCTCCCTCCTCCCTCCCCGTACCATCCCGCTGGGTCGTCTCAGTGCACCAGCCGCAAGTATCCAGCATCATGCATTGAACCTGTTACAGTTTTTAAAGCAGAAGAAAAGTTTCCTTTTAATCTGTAAATGTGTGTACTCNCCCCATCCTGAAGCCCCCTCCCTCCTCCCTCCCCGTACCATCCCGCTGGGTCGTCTCAGTGCACCAGCCGCAAGTATCCAGTATCATGCATTGAACCTGTTACAGTTTTTAAAGCAGAAGAAAAGTTTCCTTTTAATCTGTAAATGTGTGTACTCTATTTATCTAAAATTGAATATATATACATTCATAAAAATATGTCAGATAAAATCTTTGCTTAGCTATTCTCCACAGAATCCCATTTTCTGGGTAGGAATCAGTTCAGATTAGAAAGCAACCAGCAGGCTGGCACATTTAAGGGTTTCTCTTTCCCTTGTGAGGTTGTTTGGCTCTAGCATTGTTTGGTGTGTTACTTTCAAATTCAGCAACTCTGTCCTTAAAGCTATGTTAGACTTTAATTCATGACTTTTTATAGAAACTTTTCCACTAATAGAATGGCATCATTCCCAGAGAGATGAAAACAAATTTTAGGGAAATCCAGAGTTTGCCAGCTGTGAGAATCTTTTGTTCTTTAAGTGTGATGTTGTTCTTGAAAAGTGAAAGTGAAAGTCACTCAGTGGTTTCTGATTCTTTGCAATAACATGGACTATACAAATATCATGGAATTCTCTAGGCCAGAATACTGAAGTAGGTAGCCTTTCCCTTCTCCAGGGGATCTTCCCAACCCAGGGGTAGAATCCAGGTCTCCCGCATTGCAGGCAGATTCTTTACCAGCTGAGCCACAAGACCAGGAGCTGACTGTGGCTCAGATCATGTAATCATTATTGCCAAATTCAGACTTAAGTTGAAGAAAGTAGAGAAAACCACTAGACCATTCAGTTCAGTTCAGTTCAGTCGCATCGGACTCTTTGTGACCCCATGGACTGCAGCATGCCAGGCCTCCCTGTCTACCACCAATTCCCAGAGTTTACTCAAACTCAGGTCCATTGAGTCAATGATGCCATCCAACCATCTCATTCTTTGTCATCCCCTTCTCCTCCTGCCTTCAATCTTTCCAGTATCAGGGTTTTTTCAAATGCATCAGTTCTTTGCATCAGGTGGCCAAAGTATTGGATTATGCTGTGTAAGTAAGAAAAAGATTTAAAGGATTAGATCTGATAGATAGAGTGCCTCAAGAACTATGGACACAGGTTCATGACATTGTTCAGGAGGCGGGGATCAAGACCATCCCCAAGAAAAAGAAATGCAAAAAGGCCATATGGTTGTCTCAGCCAAATAGCTGAGAAAAGAAGAGAAGTGAAAGGTAAAGAAGAAAAGGAAGGATATACCAATTTCAATGCAGAGTTCCAAAGAATAACAAGGAGAGATAAGAAAGCCTTCCTCAGTGATCAATGCAAAGAAATAGNTTGCTGATAGTAGTCTCTTATGATCTTTTGTATTTCTGTGTTGTCTGTTGTGATCTCTCCATTTTCATTGATTTGATTTGTCTCCCTTTGTTTCTTGATGAGTCTGGCTAATGGTTTGTCAATTTTATTTATCCTTTCAAAGAACCACTTTTTGGTTTTGTTGATTTTTGCTATGGTCTCTTTTGCATTTATTTCTGCCCTAATTTTTAAGATTTCTTCCCTTCTACTAACTCTTGGGTTCTCCATTTCTTCCTTTTCTAGGTGCTTTAGGTGTAGAGTTAGGTTATTTATTTGACTTTTCTTGTTTTTTGAGGATTGCCTGTATTGCTATGAACTTTCCTCTTAGCACTACTTTTATCATGNTTTCTGCCCTAATTTTTAAGATTTCTTCCCTTCTACTAACTCTTGGGTTCTCCATTTCTTCCTTTTCTAGGTGCTTTAGGTGTAGAGTTAGGTTATTTATTTGACTTTTCTTGTTTTTTGAGGATTGCCTGTATTGCTATGAACTTTCCTCTTAGCACTACTTTTATCATGTCCCACAGGTTTTGGGTTGTTGTGTTTCCATTTTCATTCATTTCTATGCATATTTTGATTTCTTTTTTTATTTCTTCTGTGATTTGTTGGTTATTCAGAAGCGTGTTGTTCAGCCTCCATATGTTGGAATTTTTAATAGTTTTTCTCCTGTAATTGAGATCTAATCTTAATGCATTATGGTCAGAAACAATGCTTGGAATGATTTCGATTTTTTTTGAATTTATCAAGGTTAGATTTATGGCCCACAATGTGATCTATTCTGGAGAAGATTCCATGAACACTTGAGAAAAAATGTGAAATTCATTATTTTGGGGTGAAATGTCCTATAGATATCGATTAGATCTAACTGGTCTATTTTTATCATTTAAAGTTTGTGTTTCTTTGTTAATTTTCTGTTTAGTTGATCTGTCCATAGGTGTGAGTTGGATATTAAGGTCTCCCACTATTATTGTGTTATTGTTTATTTCCCCTTTCATGCTTGTTAGCATTTGTCTTACATATTGCAGTGCTCTTATGTTCAATGCATATATATTTATAGTTGTTATATCTTCTTCTTTGATTGATCCTTTGATCATTATGTAGTGGCCTCCTTGTCTCTTTTCACAGCTTTTGTTTTAAAGTCTGTTTTATCAGATATGAGTATTGCCACTCCTNGAGCTGCTGAGTGCAAAGAAAGGGGTAGAGTCAAGAGGTGTTCAGGAAGGAGGACCAGACTTAGAGATGTGAGACCCACTCAGGAGGAGACGTGCAGGACGACGTCCAGACTTCTGGCCTGTAGTTGGTGGTAGGATTCCTAAATGGAGACGGTGGAGAGTGGTGGCAGAGGCGGGATGGGGGTGGCTCAGCGGGAAAGGTGGATTTAGTTTAGGACACGTTGCATTGAAGATGCCTGTGTGATCTGAATAAGTGTGTTAATCAGGGCCGCTGGAAAGCTGACTTCAAGCCTGAGCACCGAGATGAGCCCAAAACACATCTGGGGAGAGCTTTCCGGATAGAGTGACCGTCTAAAAACCAGAGTCACTCTGGGAAAAGTGAATAAAACTGGACTAGAAATGGATCCCAACAAATCTAAATAGTAAGGGATGAGAGGAAGGGGTGGGGAAGAAGGAGGCCAGAGGCAACGTAAAGGACGGGTCACCTGGGGAACTTCCCCGGTGGTCAGCGGCTCAGACTCTGCTCTCACAATGCAGGGGCCAGGCTTCAATCTCAGCAGGGAGCTAGAGCCCTTACGCTGCAGCTGAGAGGTCCCAGGCCACAGCTGAAAAATCCTGCTTGCTGTAACTAAGACCCACGATGGCTAAATGCATAAAGAAATGTAAAATATATTTAAAAGGAAAGAATGAGTACCCTTGAGGCTGGAGGAGAACCAAGGGAAGATGGCATCACAGAAGTCAAGTAGAGGTTCCCAGTAATGGAATGGCCAAAATAGTAAATGCTGCGGAGAGGCCAAGGGAAAGAAAAAGGAAAAAAAACCAAACCCAACCACAATAGCTCCTGGAGTGAAACAAAACATTACAACAGAAACACACGTGAGGGTCAAAGCCAGAATGCGGGAGCTACGGAGCCAGGAGGAAAGGAGGCTGGGGCTGCGCGGAGCTTCTCCAAAACAAGTGTTCTTTGGCTTTTGTCTCTTAATATTTCTTAACTCTTTATTCAATTTTCAAAGTTATACCCCACTTACAGTTATTACAAAACACAGGCCATACTCACTGTGTTGTACAATGCGTCCCTGAGCCCACGTTGCACCCTGCGATTTGTACTTCCTCCTCCCCGACCCCCGTATTGCCCTCACCTCTTCCCCACTGGTAACTGCTAGTTTGCTCCCTGTATCTGTGAGTCTGCTTCTTTTTTGTTATGTTCACTAATGCATTGTATTTCTTTATATTCCACATATAAGAGATAGCATACAGTATTTGTCTTTCTCTGTCTGACTTATTTCATTTAGCATAATGCCTTTCAAATCTTTTCATTCTTGCTACAAATAGCAAAATTCTGTTCTTTTTGATGGCTGGGTAGTATTCCACTGCATATATACATCCCATCTTCATCATCCATTCGTTTGTTCGTGGACACGTAGGTTGCTTCCACGCTAAGATGTGTGTCTCCAAGGGAAGGACAGAGAATTGGAGCAGCGAAAAGATGCAGCGTCCTCCAGACCAGAGACACCGCCAGATTTGCTAACTGCTATAAACTTGAACAGTCCTGGCACATAATAGTCACTCACTGAATTCATTCATTGGATGAGGGCCTAAACAAGATAGGAAAGACTTGAGGATATCTATGTATCAATGAGGAAAAAAGACCCCATGTAGATGGTGGCTTCTAGCAAGGAAGAACAGACTTAGACCTGGCTGGCAGGAGGCAAGGCAAGGGCTCTGAGACTGAGCATGGAGCATACACCTGGAAAGTGAGGCCTCTCCTCTCCCAGACCGGTGTGCAAAGGACAGTCAGTAACATCAGGAGAATCTCAGTGCTGTTTCTCCAGGAAGCTGAGGGGAGTGGTGTGTGTGTGTGCTAAGTTGCTTCAGTAGTGTCTGGAGTGGACACCTCTTCAAAAATTCCTGGATTTTGTGGTTACAAAAGCAGCATGTCCTAAACCAGAATACTCCTGAAAAGTGACACAAATAATTCAGTTAATTAAGTGTGTAACTGAGGTGAAAGGGCTGAGCTATTTGAAATAATAGCCTCACTTCTGTCTTTGAGATGCTGAGGAGAGCTGGTTTTTTCACTGACAAAATGTTTTGCCAGTCTCAGAGTTAATCTTGCTGACTGCTTCTTTCGATACCCTGTTTGAGGTAAGTTAGCTCTCTGTTAACCTTAATTGAAAGAGCCTGTCTCCGCAGGAAGGACACTCAATGACAA
Organism: Neotragus pygmaeus; assembly: GCA_006410875.1. NCBI lineage: Eukaryota > Metazoa > Chordata > Mammalia > Artiodactyla > Bovidae > Neotragus > Neotragus pygmaeus. The sequence continues at coordinate 139,740 of SJYV01051634.1, forward strand.
AGAGAGAGTCCAGTTCAGACCTCGTAGCTGTCCACCCATGTCCTTTTCCAAAAGCTGCCTGTTCTTTTCTGTAGATGAAGAAGTACCAAGATCGACTTAGCACAGAAGTTGTGGCTAAAGGTTGGGCCGCCGGAGTAGCTATAAATTACATGGCTATTATGTAATTTATGGCACCGTATTTTCTAGAACAGACACTTGAATTACTCTGGCTTCTTTGAAAAGTTGTTTTTTTTTAATGAGTTGCTTTAAAACCATTAGAAGGTAAAGANAGCACAGAAGTTGTGGCTAAAGGTTGGGCCGCCGGAGTAGCTATAAATTACGTGGCTATTATGTAATTTATGGCACCGTATTTTCTAGAACAGACACTTGAATTACTCCGGCTTCTTTGAAAAGTTGGTTTTTTTTAATGAGTTGCTTTAAAACCACTAGAAGGTAAAGAAAGCTGGTCCCTGCCTAGCTCCTGCTACACCTCTAAGAATGTGTGGGAAATGTGAAGCGGAATTTGTTTCACATGCTGAAACAGAATTTTGTATATGATGTGCGTCTACCAAGACTAATTTTGGATACACAAGGCAGCTCCCAGGGAAGCTGCCGTTCCTGATTGCACAGCAGTATTTGGGGGGAGGGGGTGCTGGCAAGAGGCTGAAGCTCCTGTGCTGCCTCCTCTGGGGAACAGGCTGGTAGGGTTCGAAGGCCTGTGTGAACGCACTCCCACCTGCAGCCTGTCTCTTATACACNTACACAAGGCAGCTCCCAGGGAAGCTGCCGTTCCTGATTGCACAGCAGTATTTGGGGGGAGGGGGTGCTGGCAAGAGGCTGAAGCTCCTCTGCTGCCTCCTCTGGGGAACAGGCTGGTAGGGTTCGAAGGTCTGTGTGAGCGCACTCCCACCTGCAGCGGGGGGGGGGGCAGCCTGCTCTGCCCTGATGATGTTACTGTTGCTTGGTCACTAAGTTGCGTCTGCCTCCTGTGACTCCGTGGACTGTGGCCCTCCAGCCTCATCTGTTCGTGGGATTTCCTAGTCAAGATTACTGGAGTGGGTTGCCATTTCCTTTTCCAAGGGGTCTTTCCAACCCAGGGATGAAACACACAGCTCCTGCAATGCCGGCAAATTCTTCAGTACCGAGCCACCAGGGAAGGCCCTGTACTCATGATACTTGGCCTATTTTCATAAGATATGATGACAAGGTCATCAGATGCTTTATTTTATCCATACCCTAAGAGCTTCCCTTGAGTTTTATGGGGATATAATTGATATATAACATTGTATAAATTTAAGATATGCATCATGCTTTTATCTATTAGTTCAGTTCAGTTGGTNTCATGATACTTGGCCTTTTTTCATAAGATATGATGACAAGGTCATCAGATGCTTTATTTTATCCATACCCTAAGAGCTTCCCTTGAGTTTTATGGGGATATAATTGATATATAACATTGTATAAATTTAAGATATGCATCATGCTTTTATCTATTAGTTCATTTCAGTTGGTCAGTTGTGTCCAACTCTTTGCAACCCCATGGACTGCAGCACACCAGGCCTCCATGTCCATCACCAACTCCTGGAGTTGACTCAAACTCATGTCCATTGAGTCGGTGATGCCATCCAACCATCCAAACGTCATCTGCTTCTCCTCCTGCCCTCAATCTTTCTCAGCATCAGGGTCTTTGCCAATGAGTCAGTTCTTCACATCAGGTGGCCAAAGTATTGGAGTTCAGCGTCAGCATCAGTCCTTCCAATGAATAATCAGGGTTGACCTCCTTTAGGATGGACTGGTTTGATCTCCGTGCAGTCCAAGGGACTCTTAAAGGATATATATATATATATGATCACCAAAAGTTCCATTTGTATTCATCACCTCACTTAGTTACAATTTTTTTTCTTGTGATAACTTTTAAGATCTTCCAAATATACAATATTTTGAAAAACTGNTCTCCGTGCAGTCCAAGGGACTCTTAAGGGATATATATATATATATATATGATCACCAAAAGTTCCATTTGTATTCATCACTTCACTTAGTCACAATTTTTTTTCTTGTGATAACTTTTAAGACCTTCCAAATATACAATATTTTGAAAAACTGCTTTCAAATATACAATACTGTATTGTTAACTATAGTTGCCACACTGCACATTGCATCTCCAGGGATTACTTATCCTATAACTGGAATCTTATCCCTTTGACCACTCTCACCATTTCCCGCACTCCCAAGCTCCCGCCTCTGCAACCACCAACCTGCTCTGTCCCTGTGTGGTAGATTTTCTGGATCCCATGTGTAGTGAGAGCAGACAGTATTTGTCTTCCCCTAACTTTTTTCTCTTAGCGTAATGCCCTCAACATTTTATCTAGTTTCTTTTCCTGTTCACTCATACCGTCATGGATCTAGGCTGTTCCCAAGTCCTGGCTATTGCGAGTAAGGTCACAATGATACCTTTTTAGGATGGAGCCTGGTGGGCTGCCGTCTCTGGGGTCACACAGAGTCGGACACGACTGAAGTGACTTAGCAGCAGCAGCAGCAGTAGATATATACTCAGAAGTGGGATTACTGGATCATATGGTACTTCTGTTCTTAATTTAGTGAGGAAACTCCACATTGTTTTCCACAACGGCTTCACCAGTTGGCATTCCCACCAGCAGTGTACGAGAGTTCCTCCCTCCCCCACATTCTTGTCAGCACTGAAAATCTCTTTTTTGATGATAGTTCTTCTAAAGAGCGTGAGGCACTAACTCTTTGTGGTCTTGATTTGCAGTCCCTGATCAATAGTGATGTTGACTATCTTTCTGTGTACCTATTGGCCTTTTGAAGATTTTCCATGGAAAAATGTCTGTTGAGGTATTTTGTACATTTTTAAGGGTATTTTTTCTTTGCTATTGAGTTGTGTGAGTTCTTTGTATATTTGGCTGTTCTCCTCATCAGATGTTTGCTTTGCAAATATTTTCTCCCTTTCCTTAAGTTTCTTTTTCATTTGTTGATCATTTCTTTTGCTGTTGCCCTGTAAGCCTTTGATTCCCCTGCCTTTTCCTTTCTTTCTTTTTAAACTGGTAGATAAAACAGACAGGTGAGGAGAGGGGAGTCAGACAAGCGCAGGTTTAGATTGTGTTGTATTTATTTAAAACTTGGTGTTCTGTTCACCATGGACTTTCTGCATCGATTTTGATTTTAAAACATTGTATCATCATGTTTAATTTGATATATGTGTGCTTTGGGCATGCCTTTTCTTGAACTTCGTGCCCTGTGGAAGTGCCGCACTGCGCTCAGTCTGCTCTTCGTCTGATAACCCAGAATGTACTTATTAAAGCTGTCCTTTCCCCTCGGCAGTAGGTTTTTTCCCCTTTCTGGCTGGTGACACAAACAAAACTACTGCGTGGCCAGTTTGAGGCAAGAACAAGATAGCAAATGGTTGTGATCCAAGATGGCTTTTACTTTTGGAAATTTTCAGACTATTTGAAACGAAGTCTGATGACTTAATGTGAGTCGATTAAGCTGGAAATTTTTGGTAAATGTTAAAGTAAAAATTATAAAGATTGCACTTTCATGTGGGTTTTGAAGAAGCCCTGAGGTTAAATTCCAAAGAAATAACTAAAAAATGTTTTGAGCACAGGAAACCACTTAATAATAGGTCATCTCTAAAGCCTGTTCCCTGAAGACCCCTCTGGGTGATGAGTGCTGAGGTGTGTGCGTGCTCGGTCACTTCAGCCCTGCTCTTTCCTACCCTATTGACTGTAGCCCACCAGGTTCTTCCTTCCATGGCTTCTCCAGGCAAGAATACTGGAGAACACTTCTCTAAGAGAAGCAAGTTCAACCCCTGGGTTGAGAAGATCCCTGGAGGAAGGCATGGCAACCTACTCTAGTGTTCAGGCCCCGAGAATCCCACGTGTTTGCAAAGAGTTGAACGTGACTGAAGCAACTTAGCATGCACAATGCTGAGGTATGTTTGTTCAAAAGATCTCATTATTTAGTTTTATGCTGTATACTTTTGAAGAAGTAAATTCAAATTTGTGTAGTTCACATTATTCTGATGAGAAAAATTATTTATCCATTAAATAGGTATGTTCATCATGTTGAAACTTATATCACAAATGTGTATTTCTTAGAGGATAATATCTGGCATATAGATTTTCTCCTGTTTTATTAGTCTTGCTATTTAAAAAAGCAATATCCTACGAAGATTGTCTGAGATCATTGTATTAACATGGCCACATGTCTTCATGCTCTTTACATGTCTGATTTGTACAAGCTTTTGTTCATTTTCTGTTGTGACAACTTTTGACTGAATTCAGTTGAGAATCGCTGTGTCATTTACTTCGAGAAAGCTAACCTTGGCAGGTCTTCTTGGTCTGCAGGAAACTACAGTTCTTCCCAGGCATAACCGTACACAATAGTAATCAGTCTAACGTATGTTCTCATTTCTCTTGGGAAAATTACCTGGGTGTGGGATTACTGGGTGACATGGTAACTGATTGCTTATTAAAAACTCTACCCAATGCTTTTCAAACTGACTGTACCATTTTTCATTCTTTCCAGGAATGTTCTAGTGGCCTGGTGCTTTCCAGGCTGTTTCTTTCGGTTGTTTCAGTTGGAGTAAAATGTTACTGGGTACATCGTTATTTTAATTTTTTACTTTCCTAGCCACAGAGATACAAATTTTGTTATTCACAAAAACCGAGCTGAATATTGAACTAGGTGATAATGTAAACTTTTCAATATGATTCTTGTAAGATTATTAAACACATCATACATAAAGTAATCTACATTAGTTATTATCACGAAAAAACCTTTAGCATGTACTTGATAGCTAGAGGCACTACTTGTTTTTCTTAAATTCTTGAAGTCAGTTCTTTAAACTTTCAGATAGTAATAGGTATTTATTTGGATGGTGATTTTGTTTCTTAAAATAATAAGTCAAACTAATAGAAATCTACTCACTATATTTCACTATGAGTGGTAATTTATATGCAATGTTATAGACTGCAAATATTACTTTTGTACTAGTGTACATAAAAAGTAACTGTATAATTAATTAGTTTTCTTTTGGCTATCAAAACTTTTCCTTTGTAATTCTAAATGGACTTGGCCTGAAGTGCATTCTAACTACCTGGAAATTTAGCTCATCTCATACTTCAAAACACTGAATAAATGGTAAGTGCCTTTGAAAGCACTCTCCTGTGCATGTTCTGATGACTTGAGACTAGGCATAAGTTATGTGGCTGTGTCAGATGCAGGTCTGGTGCAGCATTATCAACTATTTTGATAAATGATGCAATTTATTGTCCTCTGCTGGTTTTTTAATAGCACTGTACTGCCATGTTGAGTACTTGAGCTATTTTTTTTTCTTGATGGAAGAATTGACACTTTAGAGTGGATATGCATAAAATAGAAGAAGGTTTGATATATAATTCTTGATATATTATTGATGTATAATTTTCAATAAGTCTGACTCCCTAAATTCTTTTTGCTTCAATTCTAGAAATAGATAAGTTAGACATACATACATACATACATACATATATGTATTTTGCTTAAATAGGCACATGTTAACATCATTTATACCTTTCATTTTGCTTACTTAGACAATGGCCCCACCTACTCCAAGTAGATGATTTTAAAGAATTCCATTGAAATGGAACGGTGACAATAAATTCATTCTTTTGTTTTTTAACCTTTTGATATAGTGATGATGTTCTACTAAAAAGTGCTATTAAAAGTATGGCTCATGGATGGATATTAGTCCATACATTTGCCTGTCTACAATGAAATATGTACAGCAGTTGAGAGCATACCTTTTGAAACTTTAAAAGCAGTTTGATATCATCGTGATGTTTAAGGACAACAGTATAGAAATACAGTCCCTGGTGGCTTGGTTGAGCACATGAGCAGGCAGGAATCTAGCCTTCATTACAGACATTTTGGAAAGCACTGATCTATAACATAATAACACTTCTCTATGTTTTTGACTTTGAAATATGGCTTTTATTGATAATTAACATGTACTGGATACTGAGCTAAGTACTTTACAGTGTATCTTATTTGCCCCTTTTAATAGTCCTACTGGATGTCCTTGTTAGATCCATTTCACTGAGGAGACAAATCAAAGCACAAAGAAGTATTTTGCTTAAGGTCACACAGTTAGAAGTTACACATCAAGATATCTTTAGTCTATTGATGATAATTAATGCCGTTCTATTGCATATTAGTAAATATGCTTAATGCTTTGTATTTGATGTTTCTTCTGAAGTGCATCCTTCAGATGTGGACATGTTTTCGCCCTTCTTTCCTCCCTCCCTTCCCCTCTGGTTCCCTCCTTCCTCTCATCTCCACTCCTTCCTCCTCGGCTTGCATTCTTCGCCTTCTCCGTCTCCTCCTCCTCCCCCTCCACTCCCCACGCCTCGGAAATGTCAGTACACGTTCTAGGAAAAGCGGAGCTCAGTGTCTAGACAAGGTTGGGACTTTCCAGTCCCTTTCTCTCTTCCCACAGAACACATGAGCCTGCTTTGTATCTTCAATGGGCTAAAGAATGTCTCTGCAACTCTATTCTTTGTCTGTGGGCTATGTTAAAATCTTCAAGCCAAAAAATTTGTAATAGTTTGCCATTCTTCATACATATCAAAACATGTAAATTATGTACAGGGAAGTCTAATCAAAATTTTAAATTATTTCTATTATAATTATGATTTATTTTTAAAAATTGTTACTTAGACACGTATAATTTTACCAAATACATAAACATGATATAAATATGCATAAATATGATATTGAAATATTTATTTTTAAGTTTATGAAAAATCTCTGCTTCCCTTCTTTTATATTTGCCTCACTTTTTTCTCTCACCCACATACATGCCATTTTTACCAATTTCTTTTCCTATCCAACTTCACAACTCATGGAAACGACTTTTCATTATTTCACTTTTTCTTCATATGCATGTAATCACAAACATATCATTAGAAAATTGTGGTCTTTTTTTATAAAAACAAGTTTATATTATTGCACATTTAAAAAATCTCTTCTCATAAAACAGTACACTGTGGAACTCACTCCAAGTCAACTGCTAGACGTCCATTCATTCTTTTAGCGGGTGTGCAGGTGTCTGTGATGCAGACAGAAAGTAACTGAGCCCTTCCCATGGCATAGTCACTCTCTGTTTTTACTCCTCTACTTTGCACTGTGCTATAATAGACACCATTTTACACTTATCTTTAGGTACTTCTGCCTTTATTTCTGCAAGACAGATTACAGAGGAGGGCTCTCTGGGCAAATGAGAATATGTATTTTTAGTCTGAATTGATATCAAGTATTCTTACAAAGGCCAGTTATGATACACATTTCCTCTGGCAATGGATGAAAGCAAATCCATGCTACTCCATCTCTGCAATAATAGTTGTCATGGAGAGTTTAGAGAAAACACATCTGGTATCCTGTCTCAATCTTCTGGGCTTTATCTTGGATTTTATCCATGCTTTGAATGGATATTACTTGCAGCCTTCGAATAACTTTGTTTCTGTCTTCTAACCACAAGTGCCTGCTGTGTCTCTGTTTTCCGCCTGGTCTTCAATGCCTTGAATGACGGGACGATGGTGAGAGTCTTCTTGACTTGCAGCTGTGTGTGTGAGCAAGTCGCAAATGCTGGGGCACCTCCAATGGCGAGTGCTCCTGCCTCCCCTCTTCGAGTAGGACAGTTCTGGAAGACCTTCTCGTCACTTTCCGGAGGCTCTGCTGGTGCTGAGACTCTCCTGCCTGAAGGGGTGACCTTCAGAGCAAAAGTGACCTCTTGGATCAGCTTGTTCTCCTTCTTTGTCTCACTCCCCCATCCCCTCAACCCCTGCTCCAAACAAAACTGCCTGAACACAGATCCTGGTCCACAGGCTGCGTGGAGGAAGCCCAGGAAGGGCCGGGCGCTCTCTGTAGTCCTGTCTGATGGCTGTAAAGTGGCATTTTGTTGTTGCTTAAAATTTCCCTTTCCTGACTGCTAGCGAAGGCGATCGCCTTTTCCTGCATGTAGTGTCCATGCCGGTCTCTGCCTCTGTGAATTGCCTTCTCAACACTCAGCGTATTCGTTTCTTGGGTTTTTGTGTGATTTAGATAATTTCAAGATCTCTCTTCTGAAGCTCTTCTCTGCATTAATATTTCTAACTAATATTAATATTTCCATTTGTCTTTCACTTTGTTCTCCTATAAAACTTAAATTATGTTGTCAAATGTGATTATCTTTTATTTCATGGAGTCTGCTTTTCCAGTTTGGATTAAGAGCACACGCCATGCCTCACCCCACTCCCCATAACTTACATGAATCTTAATTCTAGATTTTTTGGTATGATTTTGGCACTTTTTATATTTCAAGTATTTAATCCATCTGGAATTTATTTTTGTTTTTAAGTATTTGATTTTTTTTCCAGAATAGTCTGTTATGCATCATTTATTGATCCATTGTTTTCCCCATTAAACTGAAATACTATCCTTGAGATGCATTTACGTTTTTGTTGTGATTGTTTTCACCTGCATTCTTTGTTTATTTGAATTGTCTTTTTCAGCAAATATGTTGATTTGATTACAATGGCTTTATATATTCTTTATTTTCATTTCTTATTACCCACTTCTCATTATTCATCATTTAAAAAATTCAGATAATTTAATCCAACTTATGAAAAAAATTAGATATGGGTTCTAATTGGAAGTGCATTACATTTATATATTAATTTGTAAAAAAACTTCCCATGCTATGAAGTGACACACCTATTGATTTAGGTCACTTTTATATGCTTCAATAAGATTTTGTAATCAGCTTCATAGGGATCCTGGGTGGCATAGTGATAAAGACTCCACCTGCCTATGCAGGTGTGGATTTGATGCAAGAGATGTGGATTTGATCCCAGGGTCAGGAAGATCCCCTAGAGTAGGAAATGGCAACCCACTCCAGTATTCTTGCCTGGGAGATCCCATGGCCGGAGGAGCCTGGTTGGCTACATACAGTTCATGGGGTCACAAAGAGTCAGACATGACTGACTGAGCACACACACACAGTCATCTTCATCTGGGCCCTTTTACGTTAAATGTGTTTTCAGTTTCTTAAGTCATATCCAGTCCTTACCGAAGGATTTTTTGCTGTTGTCCCTTGTTTGCCAGAGCCTTAGCACGTGCTTAGCTTGTCTTTCGGTTAACATGAAATTGTCGCTTTTGGATTAGCATTTACCAGACACAAGCTCTTCCACTCTGCAGTTACCCTGCCCAGCACCTTTCCTTTTGAGGTTTGTCACTAATATTAACAGATGTAGTCCTTAGTGCACCAAGTAAAGCCAGCCCTCAAACAGTCCAGAGAGCAGACAGCTTCCAGGGACGATCGGTCCGCAGGCCTGTACCGTTGCCCCGCGGCGGACCCGGGATGCGTTCTCCTGCCTTCCTTTTGGGTCTGTGGATGCTCTCCTGTCTGTGACTCCCCAGTTCGGCTGCACTTTCTTGGCTAGACTCCCCTTTGAACACTGGTATCCGCTTCCTTGATGACTGTCTTGCTGGTGGACCTTGTCTGCTTCGACCCCACATCTTCCCATTTATCGTGCTTTTATCTCCACTCGTGGATTTGTGGTATCTGAGGAAGCCGGTAAGGGTCATAGGCTGCTTTTCCAGGAAGCCTGGGGGCCGACCGTCCCTCCCCCCTGCCCACGGGCACCCCACCGCCGCCGGGAGCAGGTGTCTTTCGCAGCCTTCGCGTCTCGGCTGGCCCTGTGGCTCGCTTTGGCCAGTGGGACACGACCGCACTGACTGCGTGGCTTCCAGGCCTGGGCTGAAGGGGGCTTGCAGTGTTTGCTTTCACCTTCTTGGACTCCATCCACTACATAAGGAGACTCGCTCTCCTGCTTCCCGAGTGGCGTGGATCACCCGAGAAAGCGGCCCAGCGGCCTGCAAGGCGCCCCTCCGGCAGCAGGCTCGCTGCAGGCCCCCGAGCCCCGTGCCTGGGCGGGGTCCGCTGAGCCCCGGGACACAGGGCCCTCCAGGGGATAAGGCGCGGCTGAGGTCCCGGCCCAGGCTGTTCCAGCAAAGCCTTTTACTAAGTGAGGGACTCTTCCGGGGGGGCGGCGTAGTCAAGCAACGCCGGATAAACGNCCTGGGCGGGGTCCGCTGCGCCCCGGGACACAGGGCCCTCCAGGGGATAAGGCGCGGCTGGGGTCCCGGCCCAGGCTGTTCCAGCAAAGCCTTTTACCAAGTGAGGGACTCTTCCGGGGGGGGCAGCGTAGTCAAGATAAATGAACGGCATTCAGGCTGTAAACAGAAGCTCTTGTTCCTTCTTAAGGTCCATGTTGTCTCAATATTTTTCTATATTCAACATGGATACATGTCAGAATAGGAAGGCAATAATTTTAGAATTTTTATATAATAAAAATGTAGCTGAGGGGCTGTTAGAGATAGTCCTTTATTGTTACATGATTCCTTGATGCTTTTCTATTCCTGTCTATGGAAGCCCCTCTCTTGGTTGATTCTGTTTGACTCTGAGGTTGAAAAATCTAATGACTGAGTATGTTATGAGCTGAATGAAAGCCCAAACAACTCCTGTTTAGTAAGTGAATCAAATAGACACACAAAAGGTGTCTTTCTGTACGTGTGGCTTTCTATACACGTCTGGTTCTTGGATCTTGGTAGGTCCTGGACAGGTAATGTTGTCAGATGAGAGTTTCAAGAGTCGAACTATTACTATACTTAGCACCATCGTTAGTAAACACAGTGACATTGTCACATGCCGGCAAATTCTCTGTCTTCTGTGGGCTATTTTCTCTGTGTAGTCGCTCAGTTATGTCTGACTCTCTGTGACCCCCTGGACTGTAGCCCACGAGGCTCCCCTGTCCATGCTCCACGTGAGAGGACTAGAGTGGGTTGCCATTTCCTTCTCCAGGGGATCTTCCTGATCAGGAATTGAACCCGGGTCTCCTGCATTGCAGGCAGATTCTTTACCACTAGTGCCACCTGGGAAGTGTGGCAGATCCAATATGGGCAGTGGTGTTTTCAGTATTGTTAAGATAATTGCCAAGCATGCTATGTGCATATCTTTATGGAAAACAGTAAACAGCAAGATTCTTGTTTCAAGGTGAAAGACATTACTAAGTCCTGCATCTGACTCGGCTTCTCCTTGCTCTGTATAACTGCATTGCAAACATAGAGCTGAGCAGGTGCAGCTGTTGCTTCCTGAATTGTAATAATCACTACTAATTCCTCCTGACAAATCTAGCCCTTGGATATGAGGTGTTAGGAAGGGAAGATCTTATCTGAAACACTGGAGGTGGTGGGGGGTATATTTCTCAGAGAAAAAAAAGGTCGATTTTCTGATTTTTCACTATAGTTTTAAAACTGAACTTTGTGGCTTGTCAACAGTCTTGAGGGTCCAGATGCCTTAGGACTATGTTTACTTGGAAAAGTGTGGCTAGAGAAATATTTTGTTNTGCCATTCTCCCAGATCATCCCGCCCTCTCCTACTCCCTCTGAGGCCAAGAGTCCATTCTCTATGTCTGTGTCCTTTTGTTGTCTCACATACAGGGTCATCATTACTATCTTTCTAAATTCCATATATATGTGTCAGTATGCTGTATTGGTGTTTTTCTTTCTGGCTTACTTTGTTTTGTATTTAGCTGTACTGGATGTCTTCTGACATTTGGGGAAGCGTCAGTTGACAAAGGTGGCTATGATATCAGGAGAGCATGAGAAGAGCTCAAGGTTGCAATTAACACGTTATTGTACAAATCAAAGGAACAGTAAAAGGCAATTTATACAACTTACCAGAAGGCCTGATCAGTGTGCTGACAATAAGGGGTATGGAGAATCAGAGAGGAGAAGCAAGTGTATCAGAACACTCGGCATTTGTTTTGTTTCTTTCCAATTCAGAATCAGTCAGGGTACCTCTTTGATAGCTTTCAAGTGTGACAGGGATCAATAATACATCGTTTCTTGTTTTTGTGAGTGACTTTTCAAATAAGACTTTCAAAATAACTTTTCAAATAACTTTTGAAATAACCTACTAAGGTGTTGAGATTTTAGTTTTATAAGATTCATATCATGTTACATCTTCAGTATTCTAGGATTTAAGGCATTACTACGTTAGGCTTTAAGACAATTAAGATAACACTTCTATTTAGATAGGATTTCACTTTTCACCTTCTAAAAAGCTCCAGGCACAAAACAAAGGTTCATTGGTTGGCATTTATAAAACTCATGGCAGGTTAAAGTTCATAGATAAGATTGTGGAATGTTGCAGAACAAAATCAATAGTGACCATACTATGAATATTGGCATAATTTAGTTATGTTTGAGAAAAGAAAAAGTAGTTTTTGATAAAATCCTCATTTACTCCATTGGCTAGGAGTTTAGGAAATAATTTAAAATCTCCTTCTGTTCTTAAACTACTTGAAGAGAGTGTTACCATCTGATATTTAGGCCTTATAAAGTACGTTGCATGCATGCCATTCATCTGTCACCATATGATATTGAGCAGGTGAATAAATACTGCTGTGAATTCTGTACCTTGGTCCTTGAAACAGAAGCAGTGCTTCCCAAATGGCTTAATCTACAACTATGAGTAAAGAAATAAATATGTATATTTATAATATATGTGCCATGAAATTAAAAGACACTTACTCCTTGGAAGGAAAGTTATGACCAACCTAGACAGCATATTAAAAAGCAGAGACATCACTTTGCCAACAAAGGTCTGTCTAGTCAAGGCTACATATATGGATGTGAGAGTTGGACTATAAAGACAGCTGAGCTCCAAAGAATTGATGGTTTTGAACTGTGGTGTTGGAGAATACTCTTCTCAAGAGAGAGAGGAGACTTGAAGATTCTTCGCAAGTCTCTTCTGCAAGGAGATCCAACTAGTCCATTCTAAAGGAGATCAGTCCTGGGTGTTCATTGGAGGGCCTGATGTTGAAGCTGAAACTCCAATACTTTAGCCACTTGATGTGAAGAGCTGACTCATTGGAAAAGACCCTGATGCTCAGAAAAACTGAGGGCTGGAGGAGAAGGAGACAACAGAGGATGAGATGGTTGGAAGGCATCACCAACACAATGGACATAGGTTTGGGTGGACTCCAGGAGTTGGTGATGGACAGGGAGGCCATGGGGTGCTGCGGTTCATGGGGTCGCAAAGAGTCAGACACAACTGAGCGACTGAACTGAACTGATGTAATGTGGTATTATGAATTTATACTTTGTTAGATTATTANGGTTTGGGTGGACTCCAGGAGTTGGTGATGGACAGGGAGGCCATGGGGTGCTGCGGTTCATGGGGTCGCAAAGAGTCAGACACAACTGAGCGACTGAACTGAACTGATGTAATGTGGTATTATGAATTTATACTTTGTTAGATTATTATAAATTTCATAAATGTTATTCATAATTTACTCAATAAATATTTATTGAATAACTATACTGTGACAGGCACTGTGTTATATGCCACTTTTTTAAGCAAAATAAAAACACTTTCTTAATGTTTTTTAGTCTAGCATGGTGGTGAGAAGGGAGTTTAAAGCCAGACTTTCTGGTTTCAAAACCTGCTTCTGTCATTTTCTAGCTCAGTAACCCTGGGCACGTTAGTTAACTTCATTAGTAAAATAGAGATAATATTTCTCTCATGAGGTTTGTAAGGATTAGATTAGCCAGTATAAAGAAATTAGACTAGTGCCTGGGATGACGTTCACATCCATAATTGAACTGTGTTATCTTATTCATTCGTTGTGGTTCTGACCTTAACAGCTTGTCATTGAATGGATGAGACAGATGCCATTCGAATGAGTTAGGCTTCTTCAGAAAACCAGGACCAGTAAGATCTGTGTATGTGTACATGAGTATAATATAATTATAGATATATAGAGGGGCGGTCCTAAGATGGTGGAGGAAAAGGACAGGGAGACCACTTTCTCCCCCATCGATTCTTCAAAAGATCATTTGAACGCTGAGCAAATTCCACAAAACAACTTCCGAATGCTGGCGGAGGACACCAGGCACCCAGAAAGGCAGCCCATTCTCTTCGAAAGGAGGTAGGATGAAATATAAAGGATGAAAAGAGAGACAAAGAGTTAGGGACAGAGACCCATCCCGGGGAGGGAGTTGTGAAGGAGGAGAAGGTTCCAAACACCAGGAAACCCTCTTGCCGGAGGGTCTGTGGGCAGTTTTGGAATCTCAGAGGGCAACATAACTGGGAGGACAAAAAAAACAAACAAACAAAAAAAAACCCCACAGATTACACACCTAACTTCAACTCCCAGCAGAGAAATAGCCCAAAAGCTCACATCTGCCAGCAGCGAGCGGGGGCTGAACAGGGAGG
>SJYV01051634.1:155129-174451 GCA_006410875.1 Neotragus pygmaeus
TGTTCTAATTTTATTCTTTTACACGTAGCTGTCCAGTTTTCCCAGCACCATTTATTGAAGAGGCTGTCTTTGCCCCATTGTATATTCTTGCCTCCTTTGTCAAAAATAAGGTACCCATAGGTGCATGGGTTTATGTCTGGGCTTTCTATCTTGTTCCACTGGTCCATATTTCTGTTTTTGTGCCAGTACCATACAGTCTTGATGACTGTACCTTTGTAGTATAACCTGAAGTCAGGAAGGTTGATTCCTCCAGCTCCATTCTTTCTCAAGACTGCTTTGGCTATTTGGGATAATTTGTATTTCCATATGAATTATGAAATGTTTTGTTTTAATTCTGTGAAAAGTACCATTGGTAATTTTATAGGGATCATATTGAATCTGTTGATTTTGTTTGGTAGTATAGTCATTTTCACAATATTGATTCTTCCTACTCAATAACATGGAATATCTCTTCATCTGTTTATGTCATCTTTGATTTCTTTAATTAGTGTCATAATTTTCTGTGCAGAATTCTATTGTCTCTTGGATAGGTTTATTCCTAGACATTTATTTCTTTTTGTTGAAATGGTGAATGGGATTGATTCCTTAATTTCTCTTGATGGTTTTTTCTCTGGAGACTCAGTCACTCCCCTTCTAGGTATGGCCCTAGAAGTCTTGTAAATACATGTCAGGAGACATACTAAGAATTTTTACAGCAACATAGTTTGTCATAGTAAGAAAAAATGACAATTAAAATGTTACAGAAGAGACTGCATAAGCAAATTTTGTTCAATTCATATTGAAAAAACAAAGGCCACAAGATAGATGTCATTCATATAAAAATAAAAAACAAAGGAAGGCAATGCCAAAGAATGTTCAAATAACAATACAGCTGCACTCATTTCACATGCTAGAAATATTATGCTCAAAATCCTTCAAGCAAGACTTTAGCAGTATGTGAACTGAGAAATTCCAGATGTACAAGCTGGATTTAGAAAAGGCAGAGGAACCAGCGATCAAATTGCCAACCTCCACTGGATCACAGAAAAAAGGGAGTTCCAAAAAAACATCTGCCTCTACTTCACTGACTATGCTAAAGCCTCTGTGTAGATCACAACAAACTGTGGAAAATTCTTAATGAGATGGGAATACCAGACTACCTTACCCACCTTCTGAGAAACCTGTATGCAGGTCAAGAAGCAACAGTTCAAACCAGACATGGAAAAACAGACTGGTTCCAAATTTGGAAAAGAGCACGTCAAGGCTGTATATTGTCTTGTACTCTGCTTATTTAACTTATATGCAGAGCTGTTGTTGTTCAGTCCCTCACTCATGTCTGACTCTTTGTGACCCCCGTCATGAGTCCCTGACTCATGTCTGACTGCACCTCTTTGTGCAGTCTTTGGACTGCAGCATGCCAGGCTTCCCTGTCATTCACCATCTCCCCAAGCTTGCTCAAACTCATGTCCATTGAGTCCTTGATGGCATCCAACCATCTCTTCTTCTGTCATCCCCTTCTCCTCCTGCCCTCAATCTTTCCCAACATCGGGGTCTTTTCTAATGAGTCGGCTCTTTGCATTAGGTAGCCAAAGTAGAGCTTCACTTATCATCAATCTTTCTAATGAATATTTAGGATTGATTTCCTTTAGGATTGACTGGCTCCATCTCCTTGCAGTCCAAGGGAGTCTCAAGAGTCTTCTCCAACACTACAGTGCTCAAAAGCATCAAGTCTTCTTTATCGTCCAACTCTTCCATCCAAACATGACTAATGGAAAAACCATAGCTTCGGCTATATGGACTTTTATTGGCAAAGTAAAGTCTCTGCTNTCCAAGGGAGTCTCAAGAGTCTTCTCCAACACTACAGTGCTCAAAAGCATCAAGTCTTCTTTATCGTCCAACTCTTCCATCCAAACATGACTAATGGAAAAACCATAGCTTCGGCTATATGGACTTTTATTGGCAAAGTAAAGTCTCTGCTTTTTAATACACTGTTTAGGTTTGTCATAGCTTCTATGCAGAGTATATCATGCAAAATACCAGCCTGGATGAAGCTCAAGCTGGAATCAAGATTGCCAGGAGAAATACCAAGAACCACAGATAGATATGCAGATGATACCGCTTCAATGGCAGAAAGTGAAGAGGAATTAAAGAGCCTCTTGATGAAAGTGAAAGAAGAAAGTGAAAATTTGGCTTAAAGTTCAGCATTAAAAAACAAAGATCGTGGCATCCAGCCCGTCACTTCATGGCAAATAGTTGGGGAAAAAGAGGAAACAGTGGCAGCTTCTCTTTTCTTGGGCTCCAAAATCACCACAGATGGTGACTGCAGCCATGAAATTAAAGGATGCTTGCTCCATGGAAGAAAAGCTATGACCAACCTAAACAGTATATTAAAAAGCAGAGATATCAATTTGCTGACAAAGGTCTGTCTAGTCAAAGCTGTTTTTTTCAGTAGTCATGTATGGATGTGAGAGTTGGACATCCATGAAGAGTCTCAAAGAAATTATAAAAAACAAAGGGTTATTTTCTTGAACACAGAGTAGGATATGAGATATTGAAAACATATGAAGGAGGTTAAGCAGTGCTAGTTAATGTCCTTTTCTTAAGCTGTGTTAGTACAGGCAATCATTCTGTTATCCTTTATGCTGTATACATACACTGTGCATATCTGTATGTTTGACATATTTCACAGGGTTCTTTATAAGAAAAATAGAAACATGGTCTTGATTTCATTATCACTCTTATATCATGAAGGGAAAGCCCTCAAGGCCCCCTGAACTGTACTGTGCAGAATTTGGAGTAGAGACTGAGAGTTGAGTTCTGAGAGCTGAGTTCACAATTCAAAATATTTCCTTCCCATATTCCCTTCCTAAGTTTTATGGAGGTGACTTTTCAATGAAAGTACATAATGTAGCAAATATTTTGACTGGTACTGTCAATTCTTCTTATCTTCTTGCCAGAAACTCTGCTGTAGTAAATATTTCTCAGGTTGAAGAATTGACCGACCTGTGGTGCTGAAGTGGCCCTGCTCATTCCTTTTTAGCAAACTCGCCAAAGATTTCAACTTTGCTGACTTTATTCTTTCCTTGAGAGGAGAGAGTGCTGAGTGAGTTTTACCCTGTGTTTTACCAGTTTGTTAGCTGAGCAAGTCACCCAACCCGGCCTTGTTTTTCTCATTAGGAAAATGTTCATCATAAATGAATATAATTGCCTGTCTACTTCTCTTTCATCTATCAATTATTTGGAGCAGTGCTTAGCTTGCAGTCAGTGCTAAGTCTTAGTTATTGTTATTATATTGATACATTGGTCATATACAGACTTGGTTTTGAACAAAATAATACAGATGACAGTATCTGATTAAACTGTGGTTCATCTTGTGAACACAAAATAGATTTTTAACACTGGAAAAATATTCACAAATAAGCCAGATAGTGGAAAACTTGAGAATACTACAATTAAATCATTCTCAGCTTGTTATTTCTAAATAGTGAATTAATGGTTACATAGATTGTGATTTATAATTTATTTTAGCATTTAAATTCACATCCAGCATCAAGATATTAAAACAGTAACTCAAAGTTAAATTTATACTAGTTTATATAATGTTATGATGTGACATTTCATTTGCTCTCCAAATTACACTTTGGAATGGGAACAGTGATTCATATCTCATAAATGAAGAAACCTAAGCTCAGAAGGATCCAATATCTTGGCAAATTTGGGGTAACCTTAAGACTGGCAGCCTGGGGTCCTAACCCCATGTTCAGGACTCTTGCCACTCTGTAGTTATATATATGCCTTTAAATTGACTTCAGTAAACTCTCCCTTGACTCACCACTTGTCTTACCACTATAGATATTAAAGTTACATACATATCTGATTGCAGCTATACGCAAGGTAGAAATGCCCTGTTCATTTCCGATTTAAAGTAATTAATCTCAATGCACCTATACTTGAAGTTATAAAAAGTTGAATAAAATAATTTCTACAGTAACAGTACTACAAATAGACTAGAAAGCTTGCAAATAAAGGGACTCTGAAAGGAATTATCTCAGTATGTGAAAAGCTAATGTTTACACATTGTTTCAAGTTTATATTTTTATTTATTTCCCTTCATTTTAAAAACTTAGTATTTTAATTATGAAAGCAATACAGTCTCAGAGCATTTGAAAAATGTAAAAATACACCCAGTGTAAAGCAAAAATTACTTACCATTCTACACAGAGATAAATACATTAAAATATTTTAAATACCTCCCTCTCAATCAGAGATATGCCATATACACCATTTACTCATTAAATTATATGATATAACATATGGTATATCTTTTCCCACTATCATTATGTCATAAACATTTCTTTTTTAAATTATCATATGAAGGCCCAAACACAATTTAGTCCAGGGATGCTTATCACAGTCACCACGGATGGTGAGTTGAGGCTGGCCTGAATGCCTTCAGGGGCCAAGATGGATGTCATCGATCACTTCAGCTGAAGATAGAACATATTTCCTACCACCATTTAGTTAGATGACTCCCCATATAGGGAAAACTGTCCACAGGAGCACATAAATAATGAAGCCATTATTCTCCACTAAGTAACCCTGAGTGAAATCACTCAATCGTGTCTGACTCTTTGCGACCCCATGGACTGTAGCTTACCAGGCTTTTCCGTCCATGGGATTCTCCAGGCAAGAACACTGGAGTGGGTCACCATTTCCTTCTCCAGGGGATCTTCCCGACCCAGGGATCGAACCTGGGTCTCCTGCATTGGAGGCAGATGCTTTAACCTCTGAGCCACCAGGGAAGCCCTACTAAGTAAGCCTAGGCAGTCTCATTTTGGAAAGATCCACAAAGATCTTGTGGATCAGATGAAGATCCACTGTCTGAGGCATAAATGACCTATAGGTAGTGCTTTTCTATATACTTGCAGTTCTAGGCAATGGCACCCCACTCCAGTACTCTCGCCTGGAAAATCCCATGGACAGAGGAGCCTGGTGGGCTGCAGTCCATGGGGCTGCTACAAGTCGGACACGACTGAGCGACTTCACTTTCCCTTTTCACTTTCATGCATTGGAGAAGGAAATGGCAACCCACTCCAGTGTTCTTGCCTGGAGAATCCCAGGGCTGGGGGAGCCCGGTGGGCTGCCGTCCGTGGGGTCACACAGAGTCGGACACGACTGAAACGACTTAGCAGCAGCAGTTCTCCTGTGGCCACCCAGAAAGTGGCCAGAAGTGCAAGTGCCTTTGGAGGGAGGCAGGTTAATGTCTGACTTTCACATGAGGAGTGCAGTCCCAAAGGTACCCCTGGTGTCACTGGAAAAAGTTTTTGTTTACAGCCATGGCCCACCCAGCTGGGTCCTGCCTCAGTCAGAGAGCTCAGGTCGTTAAGTGCTTCCAACTCAGGGTTCTCAGTTCAGTTTGAGAGTTAGAGTCGAGTCTTTGTTTTTGGAAGGACTGTCTGAGTCCTGTTCTATTTGTCCATGCCACTGGTCAAGTGGCTTTTATACACTCCATCGAGGGTTTGTAGTCTCTCTTGATAAATGAAGTAAATGAAGTGCAGAGTGAAATGGTTCAGGGAGAGCATCTACACTCCAATAAAAGAAGCAGGGTCCTTCCGTGTTGCTGCTCTGCCTGTTGTGGCCATAAACACGTCTCATGATGACAGTGGACGTGTGCCCAGCAGAACAGAGGAAGAAATGAAGCAAGAGAATGACATATTGATCATGTCCTATGAAGAAGGCTCTTAGAAATTGCCATGTGATATCTGTGCTCACAATCTTTTGCGCAGAAGTGAGTCATATGGTCACACTTGAATCTAAGAGAAATTCAGAATTGATTTTATTCTGATTATCCAAATAAGCATTGTATTATGGCAGTCAGTTCAGTTCAGTTCAGTTGCTCAGTTGCCGACTCTTTGCAACCCCATGAACCTCAGCACGCCAGGCCTCCCTATCCATCACCAACTCACAAAGTCCACCCAAACTCATGTCCATTGAATTGGTGATGCCATCCAGCCATCTCATCCTGTCATTCCCTTCTCCTCAGGAGAATAAGTAGCAGTCTCTAACATGGGAAGACTTGTGATTGAAATTATAAACCAGTTAGCAAATGCAGTATTGTTAAGGAGATAACAACTACAGTAGAACAAGCTCTGTTCAGCCAAATTCCTATTTTAATAACTGGTTGATATTTCAAATGGAAATAAAGCAACTTCCAAATCATATGGGTGTCACTGACTTTAATAAACATTCAGATTCTATATTTAGGCTATGATGTGATTCCATTATTCTTTCTGTGTGGTTTAAGTCGGTATCTTCATTGCCCTGTGAGCTTTCTATAAAATGCAAACTTCATGTTTTATTCTCTACCCTTACTTTGCTAACCAATAACTAGTCCCCTTTGAAAACAAGGAGAAATCAAAGATTATCTATCCACCCACCCTCCTTTCTCTGCTTTTCTCTTCTTTTCCACCGATTTAAACTCTTTTGAAATGGTTTTCAGGAACCATTTTCCTTCAGGAAAAGAGGGAGGAGGATAAATTAGGCATAGAATCATCAGAAGTAATAAGACCAACACAGTACTTTGGCTACTTGTTTTTCCCCTTTCAGTTAAAAAAAAAAATGCTGATCATCATGTCTACATGTATGGAAATTAGCAATATAAGCAGAGATGTTTACTTTATCTCAACAGGCTTTTTTTTCCCCCTTAGCTTAGGCTTATTTTTCTTGTCCTTCTATCAATGACTTAACTATTTGAATATGTCTTGTATGAGAGGTTTACAGTATTAACATTTGGAAGAGCTTCGGATAAACTAAGAGGTGAACTGATTTGAGCTTTTNGGATAAATTAGGCATAGAATCATCAGAAGTAATAAGACCAACACAGTACTTTGGCTACTTGTTTTTCCCTTCAGTTAAAAAAAAAAAATGCTGATCATCATGTCTACATGTATGGAAATTACCAATATAAGCAGAGATGTTTACTCTATCTCAACAGGCTTTTTTTCCCCCCTTAGCTTAGGCTTATTTTTCTTGTCCTTCTATCAATGACTTAACTATTTGAATATGTCTTGTGTGAGAGGTTTACAGTATTAACATTTGGAAGAGCTTCGGATAAACTAAGAGGTGAACTGATTTGAGCTTTTGGACCCTGACAGGTATACCTCTACTCCTTATAGCACAGATTCTCTGGTACCAATTACAGAATCCACCTCACTCATGATATTAATTTTCCTCCTAGCTGCCGTGTTAGAAAATCTCAAGTTCTCAATAACCGAAAAGCATTTAGGAAGGTAGGACTATGAAGCAAAAATAAAACAGCATAAACAAAACTCCAACCAGTCTCTATCCAACAAGTCTTATCATTTCTGTAGAATTTTGATTTTAAAACTACATATCCAAATAAGTTATCTTCTTCATAGTTATATAGGGAAATTGAGGTGAACCTTGCTCAAATATTTTTAGAACTTTTCTCTCAAATTTCCTTAAGGACTTTTGGATAGTCTTAACTATCCTTAATGATGGGAAATACACAACATTTGAGCATGCATTTGATTTTGGGAACAATCTAAACTTGAGACATACCTGATTATTAAGTTGTCTGGAAGTGGTTTTAGTCACTGATCTAATAAATATGTATTAAGCTCCAAAGTAAACAAACCCAGCAATGTATGAAAAGTACACTTCCTACTCTCAAGATGCTTAACATGTAAGAGGGCAAAAACCAAGGGGTAAGGGGGCGGATTGAGTCTAATGTACTTCAATGTGTTTCTGTGTCCCTGGGGCCCTCTGCAGTCTTGTCCTGGGGATGTTTGGGAATTTACTGGTCAGATCCCTTTGTACTCACTTTCCTGAGGAGATGGATGGCAAGTAATAATTTATACACATTTTATTTTGGCAAATGGAAATGAGTGAACAGAAGTCAAATGTTAGAAACTCTCCACATGTTTCAATCATGTGGAGTGATTGTCATCTCTGTTTCCTTACATCAGTCTCCACCTCTCTTTCAGGACTTACAGTACAAAGTCTCAGAACAAAAAAACAAAACGTTCACAGATTTCTGGAGAAATGCTTAACACTGTTAAACTCACAGTTTCTGCGCTTAAACTTTTATTTTTGTATGTCCAGGTGCTAAAAATTACAAAAGTTAAAAGATGAACAAAGGACTGATGGGAGGGAGGGAGTGCTGTCTTCTTCCTGAGCATATTTTTCTTACTTGCTTTTGCCATTTTAATTCTGCCTTTATTTTCATTTTTGCTAATGTCTTCTTTCTAAACGTGGTTTTTTCTTATTTGCTTTGACTTTTCAATTCCACTTTTATTTTTCTTGTCATTCTGTGCTGTTCAGGATCTCTGAAGAATTTTGAATAGATATGATAAGCTGTATCTTCTTCGTTTTAAAGAGAATGTTTCTATTTCCCCATTAAGAATGACCTTTGCTGGCTTTTTTTTTTTCCCCCTTAGATATTCACTATCCATGAAAAGAAGTTTCTTTCTGGTTTACTGAAGTTTTTATTTTTAAAATCATTGTCCTGATTGGGCCATTCCACCATCTCAGGGCCAGGGGATCTAAGACTATTGTTTGTTGCTTCTACTAATGAGAATTTCACTGTGTTTTTCTGAAGTTTCAGAGTTCCCATTCATTAACACACACACACACACACACACACACACACACTCACTAAGACTATTGTTTGTTGCTTCTACTGAGAATTTCACTGTGTTTTTCTGAAGTTTCAGAGTTCCCATTCATTAACACACACACACACACACAAACACACAATTTCTCCTGTACTGTTTTTGGCCATACATTTTATCATAATACTAATGGCTTGCGTACACAGCAAATCCATGCCTCTGAACTGGGAAAGATGAAAATGCGACTGTAAAAGGAACATGAAGGGTTTCACTGGTTTAGAAATTGTTTAAAATTTTTAAAATGTCTTAAAAATACATAAAGTAAACATCAGAGCATGCTAATATTTGTTCATTTTGGAAGACCAATAAATGTATTTTCTATCCTTTGTAACTTAAATTTTCAAAGTTAGTTTTCCAGAAAGAAAGGAGCTAATTAGCCCACTCTTGATAAGCTTTGATTAAACATTTATAGAAGTAGAATTAGTCACTCCATCCTCTGAAATTCTACAGCCTTTTGCTAGTATGTAACATAATAGATTTCACTGTACTATAACTTTTTTCTGTATCTTTTTATGTAATATATATTAAATACAAAATACGACTGGAGAAGGAAATGGCTACCCACTCCAGTAGTCCTCCCTGGAGAATCCCATGGACAGAGGAGCCTGGTGGGCTGCTGTCCATAGGGTCGCACAGAGTCAGACACGACTGAAGTGACTTAGCAGCAGCAGCAGTAATATGACTATCATTAAAAGAATTTACAGAGACATTGTTTTTGCCTCTCACTATCTTACTAGGTCTTAAATCTCTCAAAAGCATGGACAGTGTATTCAGCTTTGTATTCCTGGGATATGGCCAGTTTCTGGATCACGTTATTTTATTGCTCAAAGTGTTATAATTCACAAGCACAAGGTTTGGAATGAGAAGATCAATTAAAGGCCTTATGCTTCATATTTTTTCAGTCATTTCATACCTTGTCTTGAAGGCATTTTAGGAGTGAGCTTTTGCTGCTGGATGGGAGGGGGCAAGGACAGCTAGCGAGCCCCTCCCTGCTTCCCATCTCTGAGCTCCCCAGCTAGACCGCATTTCCCATGCCCTAGAAAGCAGGTGCAGCCATGCGATTCAGTTCTCTCTAATGGAATGTAAACATAAGCTGTGTGTTACATTTCCAGACACAGCCCACAAAACCTTCCCTGTATACTCCTTCCTGCTTTTCCCTTTCTATTTAAAACTTTCAGCCATTGTAGAATTTTACTGTTCCACAGAAACACAAGGGAAAGCCATATACAGGAGAAATTACAACTTTTCATCATTTAATTATTCTATTTGTAAAATTCTTATCCTGGATTCTGTGCAATATTCCCCATTTCTTTTGCATTACTTTGAGATGCTGGGTTATTTAACTAAAATATAATGCATCCTTCAATGTTTAAAGGCATTTTACCTGTGGCAGATTCATGTTGATGTATGGCAAAACCAATACAATATTGTAAAGTAATTAACTTCCAATTAAAATAAATATATTTTAAAAAATATAAAGAAAAAATAAAATAAAAAGACATTTTACATATATATATGTACATATACGCATGCTGCTGCTGCTCCTAGGTCGATTCAGTCGTGTCCAACTCTGTGCGACCCCATAGACAGCAGCCCACCAGGCTC
Organism: Neotragus pygmaeus; assembly: GCA_006410875.1. Classification (NCBI taxonomy): domain Eukaryota; kingdom Metazoa; phylum Chordata; class Mammalia; order Artiodactyla; family Bovidae; genus Neotragus; species Neotragus pygmaeus. The sequence goes on from SJYV01051634.1 coordinate 165,407, forward strand.
CCCCGTCCCTGGGATTCTCCAGGCGAGAGTACTGGAGTTGGTTGCCATTTCCTTCTCCAACATATATGCATATATATATGTAAAACCATGAAAGACTGAAACATTATATGTCATTAAATAACGATGATATAAAAATGATAGCCAAAATATTAGATTCCTTATTATTTTAAAACTCTTATTAACTTAAAACATTAATTTTTTGAGCCAGTGAAAGTAAAGTGCCTCACAGAAACACTTAATACAGCAAGTCTTCTACATGTGAACCTTCAAGTTGCAAACTTTTAAAAAAGAGAATGTGTGTTGCATCAACATCAGGCGTGAGTGAAGCTGCAGTTTGCCCCCCGTCTCCTCTTGCTGATGATCCTTCAGCTCTGTCGTCTCCCACCTCCTCTTCCTCACCTGTAACACAGCTTGCTGGTTCACTTGATGCCAGCCCTGTATGCCTGTATGCCATCTTGATGGACTACCGTGCTTCTCAAGGTACTACAGTGTATTAAATGTCTTATGTTTTGTTTTTATGCACTGTGTGAAAGTATTATAAACCTATTACAGTACAGTGCTGTATAGCAGACTGTGCCAGGCGGGGACCTGCGCTGTGCGCTGAGTCGCTCAGGTGTGTCTGACTCTTTCTGACCCCATGGCTGCCAGGCTCTGTCCATGGGATTCTCCAGGCAAGAATACTGGCGTGGATTGCCATGCCCTCCTCCAGGGGATCTTCCCACCCTAGTAATCAAACGCACGTCTGCCATGTTGCAGGCGGATTCTTTTACCATATGAGCCACCCAGGAAGCCCAAGAATACTGGAGTGGGTAGCCTGGGCAAACTTTGTTGGACTTACGAACCAACTGGACTTACAAATGCACTCTCAGAATGGAACGTGATTGTATGTAGGGGACTTACTGTATTATATAAGGCATACTCTATTCTAACATTGACTTAAGTTATTACTTTAGAAGATACAAGGTGCTATCATTATCCATTAAAGTAAAAACTCGAGATAAACAACACAGGACAACTATATGCTAATATGGTAAATCATGACTCATTACATATTTTATTCAAAGCTTAATTAATAAATGTTTCTTCTTGCTAAGACAGCTTGTATTGACATGACGTTCTACTGATTCTTGAGAAATAGAGCTGCTCCACACTGAATCCACTGGTCTTGGTTGCCTCCACATGGAATGTTGATATTGATCACCACACGATCTCTTTCAGCACTTGTGTAAATAGGCAAAGACATGCACTCATCAGGGGAATACGGACCATATGCAGCCTGTTTAAAAGAATTAATTTTGTTTTAAAATACAGCAATATACTGTGTTGAAGCAGATTATTAGATAACCAAAGATATAAAACCCTCCCAAATAATATGATTTATTTAAAATTATTTTATTATAAAATGTTTAAAATAAAGATTAGCATAATAAACCCCATCATTCAGCTGCAACAATTATCAACTCATTGTATTTCATTTACAACCTTCCCCCAGGAAAAATTATTACAGTATTTTGAACCAAATCCTACACAAAAAATTTCACCTTAAATATTAAAATGTCTATAAATAAAATATAACTAATCACAATAATATTATCACATAAAAATATTAACAATAATTCCTTAATATCACCTTATATCCATTCTCATTAACCCANAATAAAATAAAAAGACATTTTACATATATATATGTACATATACGCATGCTGCTGCTGCTCCTAGGTCGATTCAGTCGTGTCCAACTCTGTGCGACCCCATAGACAGCAGCCCACCAGGCTCCCCCGTCCCTGGGATTCTCCAGGCGAGAGTACTGGAGTTGGTTGCCATTTCCTTCTCCAACATATATGCATATATATATGTAAAACCATGAAAGACTGAAACATTATATGTCATTAAATAACGATGATATAAAAATGATAGCCAAAATATTAGATTCCTTATTATTTTAAAACTCTTATTAACTTAAAACATTAATTTTTTGAGCCAGTGAAAGTAAAGTGCCTCACAGAAACACTTAATACAGCAAGTCTTCTACATGTGAACCTTCAAGTTGCAAACTTTTAAAAAAGAGAATGTGTGTTGCATCAACATCAGGCGTGAGTGAAGCTGCAGTTTGCCCCCCGTCTCCTCTTGCTGATGATCCTTCAGCTCTGTCGTCTCCCACCTCCTCTTCCTCACCTGTAACACAGCTTGCTGGTTCACTTGATGCCAGCCCTGTATGCCTGTATGCCATCTTGATGGACTACCGTGCTTCTCAAGGTACTACAGTGTATTAAATGTCTTATGTTTTGTTTTTATGCACTGTGTGAAAGTATTATAAACCTATTACAGTACAGTGCTGTATAGCAGACTGTGCCAGGCGGGGACCTGCGCTGTGCGCTGAGTCGCTCAGGTGTGTCTGACTCTTTCTGACCCCATGGCTGCCAGGCTCTGTCCATGGGATTCTCCAGGCAAGAATACTGGCGTGGATTGCCATGCCCTCCTCCAGGGGATCTTCCCACCCTAGTAATCAAACGCACGTCTGCCATGTTGCAGGCGGATTCTTTTACCATATGAGCCACCCAGGAAGCCCAAGAATACTGGAGTGGGTAGCCTGGGCAAACTTTGTTGGACTTACGAACCAACTGGACTTACAAATGCACTCTCAGAATGGAACGTGATTGTATGTAGGGGACTTACTGTATTATATAAGGCATACTCTATTCTAACATTGACTTAAGTTATTACTTTAGAAGATACAAGGTGCTATCATTATCCATTAAAGTAAAAACTCGAGATAAACAACACAGGACAACTATATGCTAATATGGTAAATCATGACTCATTACATATTTTATTCAAAGCTTAATTAATAAATGTTTCTTCTTGCTAAGACAGCTTGTATTGACATGACGTTCTACTGATTCTTGAGAAATAGAGCTGCTCCACACTGAATCCACTGGTCTTGGTTGCCTCCACATGGAATGTTGATATTGATCACCACACGATCTCTTTCAGCACTTGTGTAAATAGGCAAAGACATGCACTCATCAGGGGAATACGGACCATATGCAGCCTGTTTAAAAGAATTAATTTTGTTTTAAAATACAGCAATATACTGTGTTGAAGCAGATTATTAGATAACCAAAGATATAAAACCCTCCCAAATAATATGATTTATTTAAAATGATTTTATTATAAAATGTTTAAAACCCCATCATTCAGCTGCAACAATTATCAACTCATTGTATTTCATTTACAACCTTCCCCCAGGAAAAATTATTACAGTATTTTGAACCAAATCCTACACAAAAAATTTCACCTTAAATATTAAAATGTCTATAAATAAAATATAACTAATCACAATAATATTATCACATAAAAATATTAACAATAATTCCTTAATATCACCTTATATCCATTCTCATTAACCCATTCTTTTAAAAAGATTTTTTTCTAAGAACAGCGGTTCAAATAGAGCCTTCATTTTGTGGTTTGCTATGTCTCTTACATCTCCTACATTTACAAGTTTCCCTCCTTTACTCTTTGCAATTTGTTTGCTAAAGTACTATACCAAAGAGTTTCCCATATTCTAACTTTTTTTGGCTACATCCCCATGGTATCTTGTTCTTTTGTTCTCTTTACTCTTGTAAAGAGGATCTGGAGGTGAGTTCAGATTCAGATTAAATTTTTGGTAAAAACACTGCATAGGTAATAGTGTATACTTCAATCAAGAAGCAAATAAAGTGTGGCTGTCTCTTTTAATTTTTATTGAAGGTTAACTGCTTTACAGAATTTTGTTGTTTTCTATCGAACCTCAACATGAATTAGATAAACATGATGATGTGATCACTAATCTAGAGTCAGACATCTTGAAATGTGAAGTCAAGTGGGCCCAACAAAGCTAGTGGAGATGATGGAATTCCAGTTGAGCTGTTTCAAATCCTGAAAGATGATGCTGTGAAAGTGCTCCACTCAATATGCCAGCACATCTAGAAAACTCAGCAGTGGCCACAGGATTGTAAAAGGTCAGTTTTCATTCCAACCCCAAAGAAAGGCAATGCCAAAGAATGCTCAAACTACCTCATAATTGCACTCATCTCACATGCTAGTAAAGTAATGCTCAAAATTCTCCAAGCCAGGCTTCAGCAATACGTGAACCGTGAACTCCCTGATGTTCAAGCTGGTTTTAGAAAAGGCAGAGGAACCAGAGATCAATTGCCAACATCCGCTGGATNTTAAATACCATGCCAAATGTGTGATAATAGCTCTGGGAATGTGAGCCTGGCCAGGAGATTCAGGGACAGCTTTCTATAGAAGCTGTAATAATGAGGTTTGAAGTATGAGTTAGAGGTCACGAAGCAGACTAAACAAGAAGGGCATCTTATGAGTGGGGGAAACATGTCCACCCAAACCTGTGCATCATAGTAAGGCCCAAGAGTAGGTTTCTTTCAAACTGTTTATTTTGTATTGGAGTATGGCTGATTAACAGTGCTGTGATAGTTTCTGCTGGATGGCAGTGACTCAACTGTAAGTATCCATGTATCCATTCTCCCCCAAACTCCCCTCCCATCCAGGCTGCCACTTAACATTGAGCAGAGTTCTTGGTGCTATGCAGTAGGTCCTTGTAGGCTCCATCTTAAACATTAATATGAGTACATTTTCTAAAATCAGAAAGAAAGATATGTTCTGCATTGAAAATACATGTCACACATGGAGGTGAATTTACTAGGAAGTCAGTGAAGCTTCAGGACCCTCACTTGCATGGGTTCCTCCCAAGAAAGGACCACACAATCTTCGGTTGTTATTCTCCAGAAGGCATATTCACCTTCATCAGTTAAAACTGAGGCAACTTTCCACTTTCCCTTCCATCTCACATCTAGTGGTGCTGAAGTGGCTGTGGGCACTTGTGGGGTTTAGCTAAGGGTGAGCTGCAAAGGGACACTTGAAGTGGAAGACTTTTGTGGTTTTCAATCACATTTGTGTGTAGTTATCTCCAGGTGCTTCTAATCCCCCTCTGCCCACTTACCTATAGGTAGGCCATACAACTGTATGAACTCTTTCCACCGTTCCCAGCCCAAGCTGTGGGTGTGGAGGGAAAACAAAATTATGAAATGTACAAAGTCAGAAGATAATATGAGGAAGAAAGATCTTCTACTTTTCAGATTTGAAAAATTGTTAACTAGAGTAGTAATCCGCTTGCTCAAGATGAAACTGCACTGTTTCAGAAATGATAATGTAAGATTCATTATTTATCACAGCATTAAGGGCATTAATGCAAACTGAGTAGCAGATGTCATCAGTTTAAAAATTACCTAAGGTTCATGTTGAAGAAGGGAACTTAAGGAGACCAAATTCTTACATTTTATGTGTAAAAGAAACTTGTTTTGGAACCACATGATGGCATTAGTTTCTTTCTTTTTTTTTTTTTCTCGTTTACTTTCTTTTTTTTTTTTAATATTACTTTACAATATGTATTGGTTTTGGTGTATGGCATTAGTTTCTTAAGGCTGCTGACTTCAGAGAGAGTTATTCTTTTCACTCTTTCGGTGGCTCTGGGTCTGAAGTCAGGAGGTGGTGAAGTTGGTCTTTCTGGAGGCTCCTTCACTCTCTGGTGGCTCTGAGTGTGAAATCAGTGGGCAGTGAGCTTGGTCTTCCTGGAGGATCCGAGGGAGAATCTTGTGCTTGTGTGTGGGTGTGCGCTTAGTCGTGTCTGAGTCTTCGTGACCCATGGCCTGAAGCCCACCGGGCTCCTCTAAGGGAGGGTCCGCCCCTCGCCTCTCTCGCAGCTCCTCACTCTGGCCACCCTCAGCAGCTTTGTTTTGTAGACACATCACTCCAATCTCTACCTCCATCTCCATATGGTTTCCCTTGTGTCTCTCTCGTGAGGACATCAGTCACTGGATTAAGAGCACATCCTAAATCCAGAATGATCCCATCTCCAGGTCCTTTTTGGTCTCTGAGCTGGGAAGATCCCGTGGAGGAGGACATGGCCACCCACTCCAGTGTTATTGTCTGGAGAATCCCACGGACAAAGGAGCCTGGAGGGCTACAGTCCATGGAGTCTCAAAGAGTTGGCTACAACTAAGAAACTAACACTTTTCACTTTCCAAGCCTATGACTTAGTTAGATCTACAAACCCCCTATTTTCAAATAAGGTCACTTTCACAAGTACCAGGGGTTAAGACATAGACACCGATTTTTTTTAGGGGGCACAATTCAACCTACCAAAGTGACATTACCAGTAATGATAGTTCCAAAACTGAAAGAAACATCTATACACTAGGATTTTGGTTAATCAGGCTAGGCAGAAAAAAGATCAAGTTATTCCTATGTTCTTCCTTTTTTAAAATTTTTAGCTGATTCATTTTTTTAGACTAAATTTTTTAAATTAATTTATTTTTAATTAAAGGACAATTGCTTTACAATACTATGTTGGTTTCTGCTATATATCAATAAGAATCAGTGATAGTTGTACGTTGGTCCACTCTCTCTTGAACCTCTATTAAAATTTGTATTTCTAAACTTTATATAACATGTTTGAAGACTATGCAATCAAAAACTATGGAAGAAAATATATTGTATTAAACACTTAAATAATAAAATTCTTAGGATATTTTTCCAGACAGGTGATGTCAGTTGTCATTATAAGCTTTTCAAATTTCTAAATTATAGCTTCTATCAGTCTAAATTATTTACTTTCATGTCTAATCATGTATTTATATTTTTGCACTATTTTTCTTCAAAAAGAGTCCCCACACTATAGATGTTTGGGGCACCAGCATATAAAACATATTCACAAAATGAACATCACAGAAGATGGTTTCTGTCCCATAACGTTCTTATTTTTTTAACCTGTGTTTTCATTCTCTATTCAGTCTCCTTTTTTTGGTGGACATGAGCATACAAATATTCTCGAACCTAGTCCTAGAGAGTTTGATCATTTACGTAAATTACTGGGTTACAAAGTTTGTTTTTTTTTTTAATCAAAATTCCTTTTAGTTTGCCTCTAAAATAATGAGAAAGAGTTTTTGTAGTCTTACCATCAGCCAATCAGGAAAATGTTGCTTCAAAAGTTTACATGCCTGGACCTCAGTTATAAATAAAAGCATCTTCACAGCATGTGGGTCCTTGGATCCATTCCATTTTCTCCAAGTAGGTGTGTGGGAAGTGTGTGGGTAACAGGGTGTGAGGAATGGATGGTGTAGATTCTGATGAGATCGTTTTTCTTTTGCAGAAATAAAAATCACTCTGTTGTACACCTGAGGCTAACACGGTGTTAATCAACTCTACTCCAACATAAAATAGAAAGTTCAAAAAAAAAGCAGCACCTGAGTTCACCTTGCTCTTGTGTGTAGCTCTTGTGTTTTAACATTACCAAAGAGTCCTTTCCTAAGTGGGAACTAGTTTCAGGCATTTAAGATTGTTAATGATCTTTTAAAAATGTTGAATGCTTTGTTGATGAGAATTCCTTTGGGACTTCCCTGGGGGCTCAGTCAATAAAGAGGCTTCCTGCAGTGCAGGAGACCCATGTTTGATCCCTGGGTTGGGAAGACTCCTCTGGAGAAGGAAATGGCAACCCACCCTAATATTATTACCTGAAAAACCATGGGCAGAGGAGCCTGGTGGGCTACAGTCCATGTGGTGGCAAGAGTCGGACACGACTTAGTGCCTAAAGCAGCAGAAATACTGAGAGAAACTGTCTTGTTTCTTCAGAAAATCCACCATCATCCTGTCAATATAATACCAGCATTTATTGACAGAACAAATACTCATGTAGTAGCATTATTAATTAAAAGTAAAAGGAACAACCTTTTTTTTAAGGGCAGACTACACTGTAGCCCCTTTTTAAGGGCGTAATACTCTGAAACTCCAATATTTTGGCCACCTGATGCTAAGAACTGACTCATTGGAAAAGACACTGACTCTGGGAAAGATTGAAGGTGGGAGGAGAAGGGGACGACAGAGGATGAGATGGTTGGATGGCATCACCGACTCAATGCACGTGAGTCTGAGCAAGCTCTGGGGGTTGGTAGTGGACAGGCGAGCCTGGCATGCTGCAGTCCTTGGGGTCACAAAGAGCTGGATGTGACTGAACTGAACTAATCACTGTATTATTCAGCTAAATTCTTGAAAAGGAAGTATAACATTTTTACTGGTGATTTTTAAATGGCATGGAAATATGTGGAAGACTGGGTGGCTCAGTGGTAAACTCTGCCCGCCAATGCCGCAGACGTGGGTTCAGTCCCTGGGTGGGGAAGATCCCCTGGAGGGGGAAATGGCAACCCACTCCAGTATTCTCGCCTGGAGAATCCCATGGACAGAGGAGCCTGGTGGGCTAGAGTTGTTGGGTAGCAAAGAATCGAACATGCCTGGGTGTCTGAGTGTGAGAAGAGAATAAGAAATGTGATGACTGCTTCATTTTTCAGTTTCTTTTTATTACTGCTATATTTAATAATTAGTAGAAAAGCTTTAGAAAACATTTTCTTAACTTTAATTCTCATGAAACAACTTTATAGATTTATTCAATTATGAAAGATTTTTTCTTTTCCAGAAATTAAAGCTAAAATCCATCTTTTAATGTCCAAAACAGAAAGATTAAAGTATCTTCTCTTTCTTTAGTCATGCTAAATGCATTATGTATGTATGCATCCAATTTTAAAGAAATGGAATGGGATCAAAGTCACAGATGATAAGAGGAAATTTATATGAATGATCAGCATCTAAGACTCCCAGAGAACCCTCAGCAATAAAATGTTAATGCCCATGAGGTGATGCATGAAGGTAATTTGAAAGGAAGAACTAAACTCGTTGATAAATTATTTTCTAGTTGGACAAATTCCCTGCAGGATCAGAACACATGGAAGCATCGTCTTCTTTCAGAGGCAATTGTGTTGATTACGTGGCCACAGTTTAGTTAAATATTCTCACTGCTAACTGCAGACATTCGGATGGTTCTCATCTGCCGGCTCTTCCTCAAATGTCCTTCTTTAGTGCATCCTTTATTTCACATCTTCGCTTGTTTGTTTGTTTGGTTACAACCAAATTCTCTTTCACTTAGACTCTTGA
>SJYV01051634.1:176361-206351 GCA_006410875.1 Neotragus pygmaeus
CTACTGGAAAAACCATAGCTTTGACTATGGGGACCTTTGTTGGCAAAGTGACATCTCTGCTTCTTAATACACTGTCTTGGTTGGTCATAGCTTTTCTTCCAAGGTGCAAGCATCTTTTAATTTCATGACTGCAGTCATTGTCTGCAGTGATTTTGGAGCTTAAGAAAATAAAATCTTTGCTGTTTTCACTTTTCCCATCTATTTCCCACGAAGTGATGGAACTGAATGCCATCATCTTTGTTTTCTGAATGTTGAGTTTTAAGCCAACTTTTTCACTCTCCTCTTTCACTTTCATCAAGAAGCTCTTCACTTCCTCTTCACTTTCTGCCATAAGTGAAAGTGAAAGTGAAGTCAGTCTCTCAGTCGTGTCTGACCCTTTGCCACCCCGTGGACTGTAGCCTACCAGGCTCCTCCGTCCATGGGATTCTCCAGGCAAGAGTGCTGGAGTGGGTTTCCTTCTCCAGGGGATCTTCCCGACTCTGCCATAACGGTGGTGTCATCTTCATAGCTGAGGTCATTGTATTCCTCCCAGCAATCTTGATTCCAGCTTGTGCTTCATCCAGGCCTGTATTTTGCATGATATACTCTACATACAAGTTAAACAAGCAGCATGACAGCATATAGCCTTGATGTACTCCTTTCCCCATTTTGAACCAGTTTTTGTCCCATGTCCACTTCTAACTGCTGCTTCTTGACCTGCCATGCAAGTTTCTCAGGAGGCAGGTAAGGTGGTTTGGTATTTCCATCTCTTGAAGACTTCCAGTTTGTCCTGATCCACACAGTCAAAGGCTTTAGCATAGTCAATGAAGCAGATTGTTTTTTGGAATTCCCCTGCTTTTTTCTATGATCCAGCAGATGTTGGCAATTTGATCTTGGGTTCCTCTGCCTTTTCTAAGTCCAGTGTACATTTGGAAGTTCTTGGTTCATGTACTGTTGAAGCCTGTCTTGAAGGATTTGTAACATGACCTTGCTAGCATGTGAAATGAGCACAACTGCATGGTAATTTGAACATTCTGTAGCATTGCCTTTCTTTAAGATTGGAATGACAACTGACTTTTTCCATTTCTGTGGCCACTGTTGAGTTTTCCAAATTTGCTGGTGTGATTATTTTAATGTGTGGTTGTGTTCGGTTTGCTAATATTTTGTTGAGGATATTTATTTCTGAGTTCATGAGAAATGTTGATTTGTAACGTGTGTGTGTGTGTGAATTATCCTTGCCTGGTTCCGATATCTGAGTAACTTTGACCTTGAAAAATGGTTTAAGAAGCATTCCCTCATGTTCAGTTTTAAGGAAGTATTTGAGAATAGTTATTAAATCTTTGAGTGTTTTGTTGAATTTATCTGTGAAGCCATATGGTCCTAAACTTTTGTTTTGAGGGAAGTTTTAGAATACCGTTGCAATCTCCTTACTATTAATCAATCTCTTTGGATTTTTCTAATNAAGGAAGTATTTGAGAACAGTTATTAAATCTTTGAGTGTTTTGTTGAATTTATCTGTGAAGCCATATGGTCCTAAACTTTTGTTTTGAGGGAAGTTTTAGAATACCGTTGCAATCTCCTTACTATTAATCAATCTCTTTGGATTTTTCTAATTCTTCATGATTCAGACTTGGAAGGCTTATAATTAGAAGAATGTATATATTTCTTCTAAGTTTTACAGTGTTGGTGTGTAAGTATTTGTGACATTCTCTTAGAATTCCTTTTTGTTTTGTTTCTGCTTCTCGGTCCTGTCCTACTCTTTGCGACCCCATGAACTGTAGCCTGTCTGGCTCCTCTGCCTGGGGGATTTTCCAGGTAAGAATACTGAAGTGGGTTGCCATTTCCTAATTTTACTTATTTGAGCTCTCTCTCTGTTTCATAGTGAGACTAGGTAAAGGTTTGTCATTTTAAAGAACCAGTTCTTAATGTCATTGACTTTTTCTATTATTGTCTTAGTCTCTATTTCATTTCTGTTCTGATCTTTATTATTTCCTTTTTTTTTTTTTCTAACTTTCATTTTTGTTTTTCTTTCTCTAGTTCCTTTTGGGTGCAAGTTTACATTGTTTATTTGGGGTTTTCTTTCTTCCTGAAGTGGGCTAGCATTATTGATATAAGCTTGCCTCTTAGTATGACTTTTGCTGCATCCCATAGATTTTGGTATATCATACTTAATTTTCATTTGTCTTCAGCTGTTTTAAAAAATTGTTCCTTTGATTTCTTCTTTGACTCTATAGTTGTTTAGTAGCATGTTGTTTAGTCTCCACATATTTGTAATATTTCCAGATTTTTTTCTTATAATTTATTTCTAGTTTTATACCATTGTGATTGGAAAAGATATTTGATATATTTCAATTTTCTTATATTTATTGAGAATTGTTTTGTGTCTCAATATATGGTCTATTCCTGAGCATGTTCCATGAGTATGTGAGAATAATCCATCCTGTATTTGGATGGACTATTCTGAGTAAATCTATTAATTACATCTGGTCTAATATTTCATCTAAGGCTTCTGTTTTCTTGTTGGCTTTCTGTCAGGACAATCTATCCATTAATGCAAGAAGGGTGGTAAATTCCCCTGCTATTATCATTGAGTTGCTGGCAATCTCACCCTTTAGCTGTGTTAACAATTGCTTTGTATATTTTAGTGTTCTATGTTATATACATATATATTAATAACTGTTATGTCTTCTTGATGGATTTTCTGCTTTATCATTGTATAATGTGAATCTTTGTCTTTATTTACCTCTTTTGGCTTGAAGTCTATTTTATCTGATATAATTATGGTGACATAATTAGGCACCCTGATATAACTATGCAGCCTGTCTTAGCTGACATGTTCTTAGAGTATTATCTTCTATCTTTTATTTTTGACTTTATGGTTGTCTTCAGAGCTGAGATTAACCTCCTGGAAGCAGCATATGGCTGTCCTGTTCTTAATGTAACCACTCTGTGTCTTTTGATTGGTGAATTCAATCCATTTACATTTAGGACGACTACTGATAAACAAGGACTTAGTACTGCCATTTTAAATTTGTTTTTCTGGCTGTTCTATATCTTCACTATTTATTCTTTCATTTCTGCCCACCATTTTATTTTTTTGTTTTAATTTTTTACTTTATTTTACTTTACAATACTCTATTGGCTTTGCCATACATCGACATGAATCCCCCACAGGTGTACACGAGCTCCCAATCCTGAATCCCCCTCTCACCTCCCACTCCACAACGTTTCTCTGGATCATCCCCATGCACCAGCCCCAAGCATCTTGCATCCTTCATCGAACATAGACCGGCGCCTCATTTCTTACATGATAGTATCTCCTATGATGTTTTTTCATTTTCCATTTTTTAAAATGTTTTGTATGTTTGCTCTAAGTTTATGTTTTGTGTTTACATGAAGTTTGTATAAAATGTGGCAAAGATAAGATAACCTTTTGCTTCAGATAGCATCTTATCTTTATTCCCAATGTGAGTTCTGTTCTTTTCCTCTTCCCTTTCTATGTTTTTGTTGCCTACAATTATCCTTTCTATGTTGCAATTTCATTACCAAGTTGATGTAGCTATAGTGATTTATACTGTTTTCCCCCCTTAACCTTTATGTACAGTGAAGTGTTTAACAACATATCCTAATTTTGAGCTGTGTTTTTTTATTCTGTCCATCACTTTGGTCAAAGTTCTATATATTCTTGACTTTTGTTTCAGGTAAAAGAGCTCCTTTCAATATTTCTTGTAAGGCAGGTTTCATGGTGATGAACTCTCTCAGTTTTGTCTGTGAAAGCCTTTATTTCTTCTTCATAACCGAATGATAACCTTGCTTTATAGAGTATTATGAATTGACAGTTTTTATCTTTCAGTATTTTGAGTATGTCATTCCACTCTTCTCTGGCCTGTAGAGTTTCTGCTGAGACACTTGTTGATAGCTTAATGGGGATTCCTTTATAGGTTACCTTTTTTCCTTAGCTGCCCTTAAAAATTCTTTCTTTGTTGTAATTTTTGACACTTTTAATATAATGTGCCTTGAAAGAGGTCTTTTTTACATGAGGTAATTAAGTATTCTCTTAACTTCATGGGCTTGTATATCTGGTTTCTTGTAAGATTTGGGAAGTTCTCTGCTCTTTGTTTCTTTAAAGAAACTCTGCTCCCTGCTCCCTCTCCTCGTGGGAATCCCACTATCTTAATGTTGCTTTCATAATGGGATTATTCTCACAGAATTTCTTAATTTTTAAGTATCTTAGTTCTTTCCTCCTTCTACCTGTGTATCGCTAGAGTTATGTCTTCCGGCTAATTCCTTCTCCCGCGTGGTCGGCTCTGTTTTCATTGCTTCCTAATGCGTTCTTCATCTCATTTGATTTTCTTCGGTTCCGTTATTTTCGTTTGGTTCTTTCAGACGCTTCAGTCTCTGACAAGGTCTTTCTCTTGTCTGTTAGTTTCGTTCCTGAGCTCACTGCCCTGCCTTTCTGAGTTTTCTTGGAGCATATTGTCTTTCTTTGTAGCAGCCGTCCTGAACTCTCTGTCAGTCAGATTGCATTCTTCTGTGACTTTTAATTTCTGGAGAATTTTCACTTTCTTTTTATGAAACCATATTACTGTGTTTTTTCATGGTGTTCCGCAAGTTGTTCCTCTGCCAGTACACTGAAGTAGTGAAATCTTTCTTTTTGGGGTAAAGTTTTTATTTTTACCTGATTCTAACAACTCAGCAAAACACTGGCTGTCTATACATGCAGACATGGTGCTGGTGGTTCAGTCACTCAGTCGTGTCTGACTCTTGCGGCCCCACGGACTGTGGCCCCCAGGCTCCTCCGTCCATGGGGTTCTCCAGGCCAGAATACTGGGGTGGGTGCCGTTTCCTCCTCCAGGGGATCTTCCCGACCCAGGGACTGACCAGGTCTCCCGCACTGCAGGCAGATGACTTACCAACTGAGCTATGAAGGAAGCGCATAGATATAGATATAGATTCTAAAAATTCTACCACCACCCCCTCTGTGGACAGGAGTCTGAGCGAAGCCCCGGGAGCTGGTGATGGGCAGGGAGGCCTGGGGGCGCAGTCCCTGGGGTCGCACAGAGTTGGCGCANACCGAGGATGAGATGGCTGGATGGCATCACGGACTTGATGGACGTGAGTCTGAGTGAACTCCGGGAGATGGTGATGAACAGGGAGGCCTGGCGTGCTGCGATTCATGGGGTCGCAAAGAGTCGGACACGACTGAGTGACTGAACTGAACTGAACAGTAAAAAGCAGTCTTCTCTAAAGCCAACTTTTTGTTTCTTTTTTCAGCAGTTTTATTGCCTTCATCTTAATTCCTCGATATTTGAAATTTAAAAACAAAAGAGGCTGATCTCTCAATTTCAAGCTTCTTTCCATCATCCTGCGTTTGCTCTCTCCTCCTCTCACGATTGCTATTTTTGATGTCATGTTGATATGTGGATGACTTCCTGCCTTTATTGAATGTTTGCCTTTACTGGTGATCTTTTTCATTTTATAATTTTCTTTGTTTTTAGTTGTGGCCTTGTTTTTCTACTGAGAGAAGTTCTCACAAAATGCAAATACTTAATTTGACCAAAGAAGACTGCAGTATTGAAAAAAGGTAGAGTTCAAATTGGCAAACATGAGACCATACATTGGCATTTTGAGATTTAAAGAAAAAAGTTCTTGAATTTTTAATTCAGATAGTTCAGTGGGCTTGAAAGTTTGAGGAAAATTATCAAATCACTTCATTTCATTTTGTAGACTCCTATGACTCAAATAATAGAAGGAGAAAACAAGACCCAGAGAAACAGCTTGCATGAAGTCATACTTTCAGATTCGGTGGTCCAAATAAATTTCCAAGTCCTGTACCTTTTAAGTGAGCAGTGTTTACAGTGCAGGGTCTTGGTGACTCTGCAGCAAGTTCTGTATTTTTAATATACAGTGCAATGTCTCCTACAAACTTGGTAGAAAGATGCTGATATCTTTGTGAAAGGATGGAGGGGGTAAATGAGACAGACTTAGGGAGCTGATCTTCCACACTCTTGCCTCACACTGTGGTTTTCACGCACAGGAAATCCTGGAAGAGGGTCAGGATTTGGAGAATTGGTCAGTGTGTCTCAGGGGACTAGAGTAAGCCCACTACAGTCTGCCTGAGTCCTGCCACAGCATATGAAGTTCCAATATCTGAAATAGTGGATATTCCTGTTATTGGGAAAACAAGCCAAGAATTCCATTGTTACTGGTAATAACAGGTACAAATTTCACCAGCCCCTAGGTTCATGTGTACAAGAAGATGTAACATTTTTTCTAAATGTGTCTAATTTCCTGACAGCTTAAATACCATCTCAGCAGAGCAAAGGCCATGTGGTTTCTCTTTCTTTACTTTCCTGCTGAAACAGGCCTCCCCAGATGGAGGGATTCCTCTGATGCAAGGTCCAGCCAGATGGGCCCTGTGCAGGGAATAGGGCTGTAGGTATGAGAGCAAGGAGTTTTGGGTAAAAAGAAACTCTGGTCATTACCAAAAATTATTGGCTTGGCCAAAAAGTTGTTCGAGTTTTTCCATATGTCCTTACAGAAAAATCCGAACAAATTTCTTGGCCAACATAATATACCGTCACACAGGCCTAACTGCTACTCACAGGATGGCAACAGAGAAATTCTGCACCGAACTGGTGAAAGGGAAATGTTATTCCCGTCATCTTCTCTTTGTCAGTCCCACCCACTAACAGATGAGTAATTAGGCTCATTTCCATTTAATAAAGCACTGCATAGGAATAGATTTGCATTTGCAGAGTGATTAACAGAGAAACTTGACAGTTTTGCTTCTAGAAACATAATGGCTGAGTATTTAGCAGACACACAGAAAACCCCAGATATGCCACATTCAGTCTGGGAGCTTAAAATCCTCCTCTGCTGCTGCTGCTAAGTTGCTTCAGTTGTGTCCAACTCTTAGATACCCCATGGACTGCAGCCTACCAGGCTCCTCCATCCATGGGATTTGCCAGGCAAGAGTACAGGAGTGGGTTGCCATTGCCTTCTCACTTTTCCAGTGAGTCAGTTCTTTGCATCAGGTGGCCAAAGTATCAGAGTTTCAGCTTCAGCATCAGTCCTTCCAATGAATATTAAGGAACTGATTTCCTTTAGGATGGACTGGTTGGATCTCCTTACAGTCCAAGGGACTCTCAAGAGTCTTCTGTAACACCACAGTACAAAAGCATCAATTCTTCAGCACTCACCTTTCTTTTTTTTTAATTAATTATTTTTTTACTTTATTCTACTTTACAATACTGTATTGGTTTTGCCATACATCAACATGAATCCACCACAGGTGTATACGAGCTCCCAATCCTGTATGTGAGACAACAAAAGAGATACAGACGTATAGAACGGACTTTTGGCCTCTGAGGGAGAGGGAGAGCATGGGATGATGTGGGAGAATGGCATTGAAGCATGTATACTATCATGTAAGAAACAAGGCGCTGGTCTGTGTTCGATGCAGGATGCAGGATGCTTGGGGCTGGTGCACGGGGATGATCCAGAGCACTCACCTTTCTTTGTAGTCCACAAATCTCACATCCATACATGACTACTGGAAAAACCAGCTTTGTCTAGACAGATGTTTGTTGGCAAACTAATGTCTCTGCTTTTTAATATGCTGCCTAGATTGGTCATAACTTTTCTTCCAAGGAGAAAGCGCCTTTTAATTTCATGGCTGTAGTTACCATCCACAGCGATTTTGGAGCCCCCCAAAATAGTCAGCCACTGTTTCCACTGTTTCCCCATCTATTTGCCGTTAAGTGATGGGACCAGATGCCATGATCTTCGTTTTCTGAATGTTGAGCTCTAAGCCAACTTTTTCACTCTCCTCTTTCACTTTCATCAAGAGGCTCTTTAGTTCTTCACTTGCTGCCATAATGGTGGTGTGATCTGAATATCTGAGATTATTGATATTTCTCCCAGCAATCTTGATTCCAGCTTGTGCTTCATCCAGTCTAGCATTTCTCTATCTTGGAGGATTTAAAGGAATTTCCTCTGCATGATACATGGTCAGAGGTACCAGGCAGAGTGGTGGATTTCAACATAGCCATTATTTCAGATCCTGGGAAACTGAATGTAAAAATATCAGCAAGTTTAAGGCTAGTTAAACTGAAGATTTGGCAATTGTTTGAATTATAGTTGTGTGGGATTTGAAAATATTAAGACTTTTGGTTGTTTAAAATTGCTCCCCATCACCAGAGTAATTCTCATACTGCTGTATGAAATCACATTTTTTCCCTTACAAGTTAGTCCAATTATTGCATATCCTTGTAACCAATGACTTTGAAATTTTCTTTCTTTTTTTTTTTTAGAAACAACTTTTTTTTTTTTTAATAGGATTCATGTTGATGTATGGTGAAACCAATACAATATTGTAAAGTGAAATTTTCTTTCTAAACCGCTTTGATAACTTACTTTGTAAAAAGGCAGATGAGAAAGAAGAGGACAAAAATTTGAGTAAAGTTTCATTGACTTTCCTTGGGATGGCATTTCTATTGGGACTTATGAATGATTGTGGAGGAATCATTTTAGGGCTGGAAAGGAGTTTGCAGAGATCATCAGATACAAGTTCATTATTTTGTAAAAGCGCGTTGACACTGTATGTCAGTCAGATTGAAATTCAAAGCACAATGTCTCATATGAACATTACCTGCAGAGGAGAGTGACAGACACACGGTTTTCTGTTTTAAGAGTTATTTGGTCTGCAGTATGAAGGGTCTATCAAGAGACGAGTCCTGTCCTTTGATAGTTGATGTTGAAGGTCAATGTCTTTAAGGTCATTTTCTCCAGGTATGTCTGAGGTTGTCCTCGCCTGGGTTGCTGGTGTGTGCATGGCCCCTTGGTTTCTTGTCCCACATTGTTCTCAAGTATTTCTATTTGCAGCAGTTATTGAAGACTGGGTTTTAAGCTCTAAGATTGACTTGATTCGATCAGGAATTGCCTATGATTTCTTTGGAGTCCTGTTAAAATTTCTCTGCCTACTTGTTTTTACAAAGGGAGTTTTGCTAAATCAGTACTCAGCATATTTAAAAATTCCAGCAGACTGAGTGGACTTCAGTGCAACTGCCTACTTGTATTTATGACTCTGAAAGAAACATAACTTTGGCCTTTGACCCATTTTGTAACGAGTGTACAGGTCAAGCGACTTTCCATAGTGGAGTTGCTTTCTATTGATTAAAAAAAAAAAAGTTTATGTTTAAAGATCTTGACCTATTGCCTTGGAAAGGGTTAATATGGATCTATAAGAATTCTGTGATTAAGTGGGTGCTATCTGTTATGTCCATGGGTTCTGTCTTCTAGTTATAAGCCAGTTTATTCCACAGATACCCACTCAGGAAGAAAATCTGTATTCAACTCCCTTCTCTCTTTCCCTAGCATGACTCTTCAAATAGTCACTTACTCATTCAGCCATTCAATACATCAATCACAAATTCACAAGTGTACAATAAGTGCTTTTTATGTTTCAAGCACTATATAAGCTGCTATTGAGAAAAAAGTGTACGAAACATAATTTTTTCTGTCAAGAATGTACAGTCGTTGAGCAGCAATGAGATGTATGCAAATGACTGTGATGTGAGCTATCATAATGGGAAGTGTTAAGAGGTACTTTGCACTTGAAAAGATGGTTGTTGTTCAGTCGCTAAATCGTGTCCAACTCTTTGTGACCCCATGGACCAGCACACCAGGCTTCCCTGTCCTTCACCATCTCCCAGAGTTTGCTCAGATTCATGCCCATTGAATGATCCAACCATCTCATCCTCTGTCATCCCCTTCTCCCACCTTCAATCTTTCCCAGCATCAGGGTCTTTTCCAGTGAGTCAGCTCTTCACATCAGGTGGCCAAAGTGTTAGAGCTTCAGCTACAGCATCAGTCCTTCCAATGAATATTCAGGATTTATTTCCTTTAGGATTGACTGGTTTGATCTTGGAGTCCAAGGACTCTCAAGAGTCTTCTCCAGCACCACAGTTCAAAAGTATCAGTTGGGTGCTCAGCCTTCTTTATGGTCCAGCTCTCACTTCTGTACATGACTACTCCTTTCTAGACTCTGTCTAGGTTTGTTACAGCTTTTCTTCCAATTTAATTTCATGACTGCACACTCTTACAGTGATTTGGAGCCCAAGAAAATAAAGTGTGTCACTGTTTCCACTCCCCCCACCCCCATCTATTTGCCATGAAGTGATGAAACAAGATGCCATGATCTTAGTTTTTTGGATGTTGAGTTTTAAGCCAACTTTTTCACTCTCTTCTTTCACTTTCATCAAGAGGCTCTTTAGTTCCTTTTCACTTTCTTCCATTATAGTGGTATAATCTGCATATCTGAGGTTATTGATATTTCTCCCAGCAATCTTGGTTCCAGCTTGTGCTTTATCCAGCCCAGCGTTTCTCATGATGTACTCTGGATATATGTTAAATAAGCAGGGTGACAATATACAGCCTTTCCCCGTTTTGAACCAGTTCTTTGTTCCATGTCCAATTCTATCTGTTCCTTCTTGACCTGCCATACAGGTTTCTCAGGAGGCAGGTAAGCTGGTTTGGTATTCCCATCTCCTGAAGAATTTTCCACAATTTATTGTGATCCACACAGTCAAAGGCTTTAGTGTAGTCAATGAAGCAGAAGTAGATGTCTTTCTGGAATTCTTTTGCTTTTTCTATGATGTTTACAGATGTTGGCAATTTGATCTCTGGTTCTTCTGCCTTTTCTAAATCCAGCTTGCACACTTGGAAGTTCTTGGTTCACATACTGTTGAGGTTAAAGGAATTTGAGCATTACCTTGCTGGCACCTGGTAGCTCAGCTGGTAAAGAATCTGCCTGCAATGCAGGAGACTCCAGTTTTATTCCTGGGTGGGGAAGATCCACTGGAGAAGGAATAGGCTGCCCATTCCAGTATTCTTGGGCTTCCCTGGTAGCTCAGTTGGTAAAGAATCTACCTGCAGTGTGGGAGATCTTCGTACAATCCCTGGGTTGGGAAGATCTGGAGAAGGGAAAGGCTACCCACTCCAGTACTCTGGCCTGGAGAATTCCATGGACTGTATAGTCCATAAGGTCACAAAGAGTTGGACATGACTGAGCAACTTTTTCTTCACTTCGCTAGCATGTAAAATAAGCATAATTGTACAGTAGTTTGAACATTCTTAGGCATTGCCCTTCTTTGGGGTTGAAATGAAAACTGACCTTTTCCAGTCATTTGGTCACTTTTGAGTTTTCCAATTTACTGGCGTATTCTGTGGTAGCACTTTTAACAGCCTCATCGTTTAGCATTTTAAATAGCTCAGCTGGATTTCCATCACCCCACTAGCTTTGTTTGTACTAATCTTCCTAAGGCCCCTTTGACTTCACACTCCAGGAGCTGTGGCTCTGGGTCAGTGGCCGCCATCGTGGTTTTCTGGGTTTTACTGAGACCTTTTCTGAACAGTCTGTGTTTTGTTGCCACCTCTTCTTAATCTCTTTGCTTCTGTTGCGTCCATACCAACTCTGTCTTTTATTGTGCCCATCCTTGCATGAAATGTTCCCTTGGTATCTCTAATTTTCTTGAAGTGATCTCTAGTCTTTCTTATTCTATTGTTTTCTTCTATTTGCATTCTTTACTTAAAAAGGTTTTCTTATCTCTCTTTCTTATTACTTGCTATTCTTTGGAACTCTCTTTCTCCTTTGCTTTTTGCTTCGTTTCTCAGATACTTGTAACTCTTTGAGACCCAGCTCACCAGCTTCTCCATCCATGGAATTCTCTGGGCAAAAATACTGGACTGTTAGCCATTTCCTTCTCCAGAGGATCTTCCCAACTCAGCAGTTGAACCCGAGTCTCCTGTATTTCAGGTAGATTCTTTACCATTTGATCCAGCAAGGAAGCCGTGAAAAGAAGGAGGTAAGATAACCCCAGTTCATTTGTAGATGCGGCCTATGTCTGTGCATGTGTATTACACAGACATACATGAAGTGTGTATATATACTTGTGTGTACTCTGTTTATAGATGTATGCAGAGTGTTATACACTTACATATAAGGTGTAGATCTACATCCACACATACATATATATATACACATATACATGTATTTAAAATGGGTATGTATATTTTTGTGTAAAATATATGTGTGTATATATAATATATATTGTATATATATTATATATACATATATAGTGTGTGTGTGTGTGTGTGTGTGTGTGTGTGTGTGTGTGTGCATGTTCAGAGGTAATACTTTTGTGTTTTATTTTGTTATTATGTTAAAAGAGTCCTTTCAAGTGTTGTTAGGAAAAGTGATCAACTTAAAAGAGTTACCAGACCCATCAATATCATTTGTTCAAAATTCCATTGCTTAGGCCTACATGTGAAATTGATAACTTTCTACTTTGTTCTCCTTATATCTGAGCATAAATATTTGGGTGGTGCTGTGGGGTGGTAAGTATTCCTTCTTAACCTATAAGCGATAAACTTTTTAATCTCTAGAACCTCAAACCTAACACAGAATTTAAAAATATTTTTTGAATGAAATACCATGGTCAGCCCAGTTAGCAGCATCCGTACATCAGTCGGGGCTGCTGTAAACACTGTAATAAATATGCAAAGTAATATTGATACAAGCAAAGTGGAGATTTTTCTTTCATGCGACTTTCTGATATTAATAGTGCGGGTCTGTTTCTGTCATTTCATGATGTCAGGAACCCAAGGCTCCTTCTTGTGTTCTCTCACTATCCATAGGGTGTTGTCTTATTTAGCTGAAGCACTTTAATTTACCGTATTATCTGAAATCCTGCCTGCAGTAGGAGGGAAGGGGGTACTGTGGGCTCGCGTGTCCACTTTGAGGTGGTAACTTGCAGTTGCACCAATCACTTCCACTCGTATTCTAGGGGTCGCTAGTTGTCACATGGCTGCAGCTAGTTGAAAGCATGGCCAGGAATGTAGGTACTGACTGGGCAACTGAAAGCCCTAGGTTGGAGAAGGCAATGGCACCCCACTCCAGTACTCTTGCCTGGAAAATCCCATGGGCGGAGGAGCCTGGTGGGCTGCAGTCCATGAGATCGTTAAGAGTCGGGCACAACTGAGCGACTTCACTTTCACTTTTCACTTTCTTGCATTGGAAGAGGAAATGGCAACCCACTCCAGTGCTCTTGCCTGGAGAATCCCAGGGACGGGGGAGCCTAGTGGGCTTCAGTCTATGAGGTTGCACAGAGTCGGACACGAATGAAGCGACTTAGCAGCAGCAGCAGCAAGCCCTAGGTAATCAGTCTGATTAGCAGTTTCTGTCACAACTGCGTACTCTGGCTATAAGCGTGATGTTTCGGTATCGTCCTGCCACGTGTCATGTTTTCATTGTAGAATTTGGCAGCTGTAGTTTTGGAGGGTGTGAGATGAAGACCTCACCTCATTCTCTGCTGCATTTCTAGTTGAAGAAATTGCTCTCTGCTATTCACTGGATTATTAAACTTGTGTGTGGTTATTACAGAAACTCACATCATTCTAGAATTTCCATGTGTCTTTGCCAAGAAAACAGTTCCTTTTCACAATGACTGAGCCTCACCCCTCCCCTTCAGGGTGAGTATCCAAGCAGAATAGATCAGTTATTTTCTCCAGTTGGTGTTCCAGACTGCGCGCTGACTCATCGTCCAGTAGGGACTGTGCCAGGTGGCTGAGGTCTGTTGAAGGCAAGGTTACACATTTTTGGTTGAAAACAACCATCGAAATCTCTTTTGGATCCATTTCTCCTTCATCTGAGTATAATCCTCATAACACTTGACAGATTAAAAAAAATAGAATCGTTAGCTTCATTTCATGAGGAGAAACATCCACAGATCATCCAGATTGCCCAACATCAGAGTAGATTAACAGAACTAAATTGTTGGGCACCTGTACTAAACTGTGTTTTTTTCTCTATTTGCCATATTTATTTAAATGCCAGAGAGCTGAAGGAGACTTCACACACATCTGAATACTGTTGGGTCCGTGACATGGTTGGACTGATCTGGGGCTCTTGTGTGGTCATTTCATGCAGCAGAGAACAAAATTGAATGTGCTTTCTTGGGTTGTTTTGAGCTCCAACCGTTCAATGCAACAAGTTCTCTTAGTAGGTGGTGATTAAACAGGAGATGAACTTTGTCTGGACCACCACGCATCTTCTGTAGATGATGGATTTACTCTCAGAGGTGAAAACGGAGGCTGATCTCTAATGTGAGATGACAGTGTTATTTCTCCCCGCCCCACGTAAGGTAATAAATATCACATTCTTAATGATGACATATGCTGTATACCCTGGAGGATAAACATGGGGACTGTAGATTAAACTTCTACCACAACTCAGATGGAAGGAAAAATGGAACATCTTTCTCCAGTCTATAATAAGTTTCATCTTTCATTTTCATAATTAAGTCTTTACTTGATAATCCTATGCAGTTTAGTTCAATCTTGTAATGGATGGTGTAGTCTTTCTGTGAAAAAATTGCTCTGGTGTCCGGCCATCTGTTCCCTGTGCTTGCTGCTTCTCCCTAAAATAGCGTCTAGTGGTGTGAGGACTTAGGTACCTGTGGTAGGAAGGCTGCTTCTCGATCGGCTGGACCTTCGGTGGACACTGGCTCACATCTGCTGTCTACTGGCCTTCCAGATTTGCCTTGGTTTCCTTTGGACTCAGGTCTCTAAGCTCCCCGCCCAGCGTGGCTTCCTTCCAGCCATGCTGAGAGCGCCGTGGATGATACCACCGCGCCTCCATGGACCCGACTGTGGACCCCGGAAGGGAGAAGAGGGCTGGCCCTCAGGCCTTTCTCCTCCTCCACGCTGCCCTGTCAGTGACAGCACCTTGCCTTCTCTTTGCCCCGGGGCATCAGAGACTTCAGTGGGGGCAGGATGTCTCACTCACACTGTGGGAGGATCCCATGACCTGAACTGTTGACCTGGAGAGGGGGAGACAGATGTTTGGGAAATTCTCTCTCAAGGTGCTGAATTTTATTTGAGCCATTCACTAACATTCTTTCTGTAACCAATTCTAATGGCTGTATATTGAGGACTCTGAAAAATGTAGTGGCATGGGAAAAGCATAAGAGAAATGCAGATAAAATTATACATACATTTCCTCAGTTCAGTTCAGTTCAGTTCAGTCGCTCAGTCGTGTCCGACTCTTTGCGACCCCACGAATCGCAGCACGCCAGGCCTCCCAGTCCATCACCATCTCCTGGAGTTCACTCAGACTCACGTCCATCGAGTCGGTGATACCATCCAGCCATCTCATCCTCTGTCGTCCCCTTCTCTTGCCCCCAATCCCCCCCAGCATCAGAGTCTTTTCAATGACTCAACTCTTCGCGTGAGGTGGCCAAAGTACCGGAGTTTCAGCTTCAGCATTATTCCTTCCAAAGAAATCTCAGAGTTGATCTCCTTCAGAATGGACTGGTTGGACCTCCTTGCAGTCCAAGGGACTCTCAAGAGTCTTCTCCAACACCACAGTTCAAAACCATCAATTCTTTGGCACTCAGCCTTCTTCACAGTCCAACTCTCACATCCATACATGACCACAGGAAAAACCATAGCCTTGACTAGATGGACCTTAGTCAGCAAAGTAATGTCTCTGCTTTTGAATATACAGTCTAGGTTGGTCATAACTTTTCTTCCAAGGAGTAAGCGTCTTCTGATTTCATGGCTGCAGTCACCATATGCAGTGATTTTGGAGCCCCAAAATAAAGTCTGACACTGTTTCCACTGTTTCCCCATCCATACATCTCCTAATGATGCATTATTTGCAGTAGGTCACTGAATCCCAGTGCCTGGTCCATCCAGTCAATGCACAGATCCTAGAGTCTCAGTCTTATTTTTCCATATGACAAATGAGCTGTTACCCTGCCAATATTACAATTATTGTAAATTAAAAATATATTTTGTTCACCCTTTGTCCAACTATTGTCCTGTCTTCTCTTTCATTAATGTTGCTTGAGAAAAAGGCAAGGTTTTATATATATATATATATATATAATTTTTTTTGCTATTGTTTTCATGTGTCCAGTAACAGAGGTAGGGAGAAGGCAAAGAGATTCTTTTATTTTTATTTTTTCCTATGTAGATTTTGAGGCAACTCCCTAGGATAGGCATTTTGTAAACCAATAACAAAAGCCAGATTCACCTCTTTTGGAAAAATGGTGGACTTATATATAATTTACTTTTACAAAGTGACTGCTCTAAATCAGGGTCAGTCCACAGAAAACAGACCACATAATCTATTGATAATTTTGGAAAACTCTTCATCTTACTTTCTTCTCTTGGAAACAGATAGTACAAATTAGCATGTTATAGGGTCTTGCAGTTAAAAACCCTAGTTTTTGCTCAACATACTGGTTTAATAACCAAATGGTATCAGACCAGAGAAACATTGTATCTTAATATTTCTGTGGGACACCTCTTAGCATCATGTGAAGAATGCTGAACTCTGGAACACACTTCAGGAAATGCTCATTTAGGTATCAGCGCCTTCAAGGAATCATTATGCAAAAATAGAAAATATTGTAATGATTGGCAAATAATCATTTTATATCAGGAGTGTTCTTGAGTGAGTGTATAGCATCAAGTAGATATACATATGCATATCTCACAAATAATGCCACTTTTCCTACAAAACATGTTTATTAGGACATTTCTTAAATTCTGATGTTATGTTACTCTAAGGAATTCCACAGCCAACAGCTATAAATGTCATTCACATTTCTTGTCCAGTAATAAATCCTGCAGCCTCCCAACCTTCCTAGTCAGACCTGCCCAGCTACTCATACATGGAAAAACAACCATAACTTTCAGCTGCCTGATAACCCACTGTTGGAAGTCTCTCTCTCTTTTTTCCGNAAGGGACTCTCAAGAGTCTTCTCCAACACCACAGTTCAAAACCATCAATTCTTTGGCACTCAGCCTTCTTCACAGTCCAACTCTCACATCCATACATGACCACAGGAAAAACCATAGCCTTGACTAGATGGACCTTAGTCAGCAAAGTAATGTCTCTGCTTTTGAATATACAGTCTAGGTTGGTCATAACTTTTCTTCCAAGGAGTAAGCGTCTTCTGATTTCATGGCTGCAGTCACCATATGCAGTGATTTTGGAGCCCAAAAATAAAGTCTGACACTGTTTCCACTGTTTCCCCATCCATACATCTCCTAATGATGCATTATTTGCAGTAGGTCACTGAATCCCAGTGCCTGGTCCATCCAGTCAATGCACAGATCCTAGAGTCTCAGTCTTATTTTTCCATATGACAAATGAGCTGTTACCCTGCCAATATTACAATTATTGTAAATTAAAAATATATTTTGTTCACCCTTTGTCCAACTATTGTCCTGTCTTCTCTTTCATTAATGTTGCTTGAGAAAAAGGCAAGGTTTTATATATATATATATATATATAATTTTTTTTGCTATTGTTTTCATGTGTCCAGTAACAGAGGTAGGGAGAAGGCAAAGAGATTCTTTTATTTTTATTTTTTCCTATGTAGATTTTGAGGCAACTCCCTAGGATAGGCATTTTGTAAACCAATAACAAAAGCCAGATTCACCTCTTTTGGAAAAATGGTGGACTTATATATAATTTACTTTTACAAAGTGACTGCTCTAAATCAGGGTCAGTCCACAGAAAACAGACCACATAATCTATTGATAATTTTGGAAAACTCTTCATCTTACTTTCTTCTCTTGGAAACAGATAGTACAAATTAGCATGTTATAGGGTCTTGCAGTTAAAAACCCTAGTTTTTGCTCAACATACTGGTTTAATAACCAAATGGTATCAGACCAGAGAAACATTGTATCTTAATATTTCTGTGGGACACCTCTTAGCATCATGTGAAGAATGCTGAACTCTGGAACACACTTCAGGAAATGCTCATTTAGGTATCAGCGCCTTCAAGGAATCATTATGCAAAAATAGAAAATATTGTAATGATTGGCAAATAATCATTTTATATCAGGAGTGTTCTTGAGTGAGTGTATAGCATCAAGTAGATATACATATGCATATCTCACAAATAATGCCACTTTTCCTACAAAACATGTTTATTAGGACATTTCTTAAATTCTGATGTTATGTTACTCTAAGGAATTCCACAGCCAACAGCTATAAATGTCATTCACATTTCTTGTCCAGTAATAAATCCTGCAGCCTCCCAACCTTCCTAGTCAGACCTGCCCAGCTACTCATACATGGAAAAACAACCATAACTTTCAGCTGCCTGATAACCCACTGTTGGAAGTCTCTCTCTCTTTTTTCCGTTTAATTGTTTTCAATAGTTTGGTTTAAAGGTCAATTAAAGAGGATGCCTTGTATTTTTCCACAGCACAAACACAATGCAGAGTTCTGTTGTATATTACTAAAGCCGGATTGCACAAGCTCCTTAGGAAGCTTCAAAAATTCATCTCCTTAAAAAATTCAAATCATATGGAAATTTGTTCAATTTTTTTCTCCATTAAGTGTTGCTCATAATTCTGATTTTTTTTTTCCTCCCTTGGAGATTGATGCTTGTGTATTTCACCAGTCCTTACCTTGATTGCATGCCTGGCTGTTGAAAGTGAGTGAATTTTGAGGCTGGGGACCTTCTGAGGCTTTACCAGATGTGTTGAGTTTGGCCTTTGGCAAATCTGTTTAGGCCTTTGTCAGCACATGTCTCCTTGTCCTAGGTAGCAGATGGGAGGCTGGATTGCAGCTTGAATCCCAGTCATTTTCACTAAAAGCAGCAAATAATGGGTATTAAATACTTAATTAGACAGGGAACATTCCAGATTGGAAGGGATTCAGCCACAGCTTTGATGGAGCAAGTGTTCAGTTTACATCTCCAAGGGAAAAACCCTACCGAGTGATCCTTCTGTGAATCAGGCAGAAAAGCTGTTTTAATCCACAAAATATCTTCCAAGCCCCAAATTCATAAATGGGTATGCTGGGGAAGTTAATGCTCTTACCCTCAAATAAAAACATGATGATTTTGACAGAATTTCCTCTTAGTTGCATGCAGATGAACCAAATTTGGGGGCAGTGAAAGTCAGTGGAAAAGCAGAAGTGAAATTGCTTTTGAAAGACGGAAAACCCTGATCCTGGACCAGCTCTGACTTCAGTTCAGACAAACCACTGCAGTCTGGTCTTAGTTCTCTTGTCTTTAAATCGAAGGGGATAGAAAAAATAATCTTAAGCAAATGGCTTTTCTAATATTTTTGGATTACAATATTTTAAAGAATTCACACCTATTTCTCTGGACTCCATGTTTGTTTCTAATTTCCCTGGAGGGTTGGCCCAGAGTAATGTGTGTGGCCATCTGGATTTATCACTCCCTGATGTAGAATATATACCAAGTTAAAGCAGCATCCACAAAAAGAAATAACAGAGAAGCACTGAAATCAGACACTTTTTCGAGCACAAGTTTCAAATTAACCCTTTTTCATATGATTCAAAATATTTCTCTCATCATTTATGGCATGACTGTATCTTAGCTTTTCCACAGACTCTTTCCCAAAGGGGAAGTGTGGTTCTATTTTTAATTACTTCTCAGTGGTCATATGATTTTTTTTTTAAATCATTTTTATCATGTTGATACTTAAGGTCAGCCTTCAAGGTCAGAGCAACTGGCAAGAGCCCATGCAGGATTTCAGCCCTTGGATCTTAACGCCTGGATCTAACTCGGCTGGTGGAATGCCCAGAGTCCTCGGCTCGCTTCTCCTGCAGTCAGAGCACAGGAGGTGTGTTGGGAACCCACTTAAAGTACAGGATGTCTAAAAACCCTGGAAACACAAGTGGATACGCTAAGTCATCAAGGACGCTTTCGATCTGTAGGAAAAATTAGTATGATCCATATTACCAGTTTTAATGGACATCCTGTAATAGGAGAGTCTGTATTTGAAAGCTTTTGGCTGGCTTGTTAATAGAACGTTTTCCTGAATTGATCATCTAGGTTTAGCTGCCTGTAGGAGGAAAACTAATAATATCTTCAACTATATAGAGACACATATCTAACATAAGGTAAATCTAAAGAGGTGCATTCCAGAGATGAGCTTGTGTCTGTACAGCATATTCAGCAGGGGAAATGTCCATTTTTTTGCACCATTTGAATACATGGCTTTAGTCCTCCAAATCACTTCATGATTTAAAAAGAGAGAGAAAGACAAAATGAAAGCCACTTGCAAGCTGATTCTGCCTGCCCGGGGGGTCCCAGGCAACACTTCTGCCTGCCTGTGATTCAGTAGGTCTGGGGTCAAGCAAGAGAGGCTGGCAAAGACAATGTGTTACTACTATAGGCAATGTACCCAGTTGGAAACGGGTTTCTTTTATTGAGTAGGAGGGGAAGATAGATATTCCAAAGAAACAAGCACTGCCTGCATACAGATAAAATCTCACATTTTATGAAGAAACTGAGTCCTGATAATATTAAATGATTTAGCAAAAAATTACATAACAATTGGACTTCCCCGATGGCTCAGCAGGTAAAGAATCTTATCTGCAATGCAGGAAACACAGGTTCAATCCCTGGGTCGGGAAGATCCTCTGGAGTAGGAAACGGCAACCCACTCCAATATTCTTGCCTAAAGAATCCCATGGACAGAGGAGCCTGGTGGTCTACAGTCCATGGGATCTCAAGAGTCGGACAAGACTGAGCAACTGAGCCTACATGCATGATGCTTACATAGATGACGATTGTGGGTGTTAGTCACTCAGTCACGTCTGACTTTGTGGCCCCATGGACGGTAGCCCACAAGGCTCCTCTGTCCATGGGATTCTCAAGGTAAGAACAATAAAGTGGGTAGCCTTTCCCTTCTCCAGGGGATCTTCCCAACCCAGGGGTGGAACCTAGATCTTCCTCATTGCAGGCAAATTCCTTACCGTCTGAGGTAAGGGAAGACCAACGTGATAATTGGTGATACAGAAATTGAAATAGTATATACCGTGTAAGTGTCAACTTCTAGGTAAGGCTGACTAACATTAGTCCTCCTAAAAATGACATTTACTTTGATCAATAATTCTTAACTTGTGACGATGGGACCAGAATCACCTAAATGTTTTGTAAGAAATACACCCAAGACCAACTGAATCAGAATTTCTGAGGATGGAGCCTCGGAATCTGTGTTTCAACAAGCCCTTCAGGTAATGTTTATGTACATCAAAGCTTGAGTCTCAGTTCTTGATTTTACTGTGGCCCGTGGTCTTGATGTGAGCCCAGCAAGCCCAGAAGATTTATCTCATGTTTGCAGTTAATTCAGAGATGCTGACTCATGGTAACAAATCTTACAAAGTACTGACCACAAAAAATGGCATTTCATTGATTTATAATCAAAACCAGGAATGCTCAGGCAAACAAAAAAACTCATGTCAGCCTAACCAGCACATTATTTTCCTGTGGACAACTTTACGGGAAACCAAATTCTCAGAATGTGACTTGGGGAGCACTTCCTCAGCTCAGTTCAGTCGCTCAGTTGTGTCTGATCTTTGCAACCCCATGGACTGCAGCACGCTAGGCCTCCCTGTCCATCATCAACTCCCAGAGCTTGCTCAAACTCATGTCCATCGAGTCAGTGATGCTATCCAGCCATTTCATCCTCTGTCGTCCCCTTCTCCTTCTGCCTTCAGTCTTTCCCAGCATCAGGGTCTTTTCAAATGAGTCAGTTCTTCACATCATGTGGCCAAAGTATCGGAGATTCAGCTTCAGCATCAGTCCTTCCAGTCAACACTCAGGGCTGACCTCCTTTAGGATGGACTGGTTGGATCTCCTTGCAATCCAAGGGACTCTCAAGAGTCTTCTCCAACACCACAGTTCAAAAGCATTAGCTTTCCTTATAGTCCAGCTCTCACATCCATACATGACTACTGGAAAGACCACAGCTTTGACTAGATGGACCGTCGTTGGCAAAGTAATGTCTCTGCTCTTTAATATGCTGTTGCTCTTTTTTTTCATATTTTATTTTATTATTATTATTTTTTTAATTAATTAATCTTTTTAAATTTTACTTTACAATACTCTATTGGCTAATAGGCATTTCTCCAAAGAAGACATACAGATGGCTAACAAACACATGAAAAGATGCTCAACATCACTCATCATCAGAGAAATGCAAATCAAGACCACAATGAGGTACCATTTCACACCAGTCAGAATGGCTGCGATCCAAAAGTCTGCAAGCAATAAATGCTGGAGAGGATGTGGAGAAAAGGGAACCCTCTTACACTGCTGTTGCTCTTATTTTAGGCTTTTGTGTTAATCTATACATGATCAAGAAGGACCATATTAAGGAGGATTGCTTATATCCTCGTGTGTAATCTTAAAGGAAATCTCCCACTTTCCTTCCCCCGTATTTCCCTCCCTGCCGACAGTCATTTCCANCTCTTATTTTAGGCTTTTGTGTTAATCTATACATGATCAAGAAGGACCATATTAAGGAGGATTGCTTATATCCTCGTGTGTAATCTTAAAGGAAATCTCCCACTTTCCTTCCCCCGTATTTCCCTCCCTGCCGACAGTCATTTCCAACTCATTTGCCTGTTTATTTTGGTATTTACCTTCCTAGACTTTGAAGGTAACTCCTTGAACAGGTCCTATTGTATAGCGCATGAACGTGACTCAGGTTTATGTGGCAGCCTGGGATGCGAGGGGAGTTTGGGGGAGAATGGATATAAGTGTATGTATGAATGAGTCTCTTCACTGTTCACCTGAAACTATCCTGTTACTTGTTAATTGGCTACATCCCAGTACAAACTAAACAGTTTAAAAGAATACTTAATCGCTAATGTATAAACACAAACAAACAAACAAAAAATCACCAGGTTTGAATTAACCTTTTACAGAAGTGAGGATTCAGTTCTCCTTTCCCTCACCTATACTCCCACATCACACTTAATTTTTCATAGTCTTCATTCTCCCAAAAGAAAAATAGAGAAATATTACGCAGATCAATATTCAGTGCTTGTGTGTCCTACAGCTGTGAAGGCGCTGCTTAAGGATGAATCATGTAATCTCATGAAAACTTCTTTGCCCTGTGCACTTTCCTGTGCTGCAAAAAGTAAGTATTGGCTTCTTTTTTCACTGACTTAAAATCTCTGTACTTACCATTAATTCAATTTACACGCTGCAGAACTTAACAAGACTTTTGGCCGTATCAGGGACTTGATCAAATTTGTTTTCTGAGAAATCTTTCCTAGAGACTTCTGACTGGCTCTGACATCGAGTGGCTCTCTGTGTCAGGCAATTAGTCGTGACCTGGGAAATTTCTTCTGCTTTGCTACTCTGTTGAAATTTTCTTTTCCTGTTTCCTTCCTCCCCCCTCCCCTCCCCTCCGCCTTTTTTTTTTGAAACTTTATTGTAGACATGTATTTATTTATTGGCCACAGTGCACCAGTGGAATCCTGTTCCCTGACAAGGGATCGAACCCACACTCCCTGCAGGAGAAGCGTAGAGTTTCAACCACTAGACTGCTGGGGAAGCCTCTCTTGCTTATTTTTTAATTTTAATCAAGCACACTGGCTTCTTAAGAAATGGTGAATGGAAAGGAACAATTTAGAAAACTTGAGTACTGAAAATATGTCATTTATAGTGACATTTGATGATTCTGTTGAGTAGAGAACTCCTGTTGGAAAGCTAGTTTTCTTCAGTATTGGATGGCGTCACCTCATGTCTCTGAGCTCTCACTGCGGCTTTTGATTTCGATCCACACCCAGGGCACTTGGATCCTGATTGTGGCCTATGTTTACTTCCCGTTCGGTTTCCATGTTCTCGACTTCTAGAACTTTTTCTGACTGGATACTTACCAGTTGTCTTGTTTCTCCACTATGTTCCATCTCTCTACTTTTCACCTTCCCTTCTTGACAGTTTCTCATTTTATTTTCAAAACTTTCTTAGAGTTACTATATTTTAACTTCCAACAGATCTTTGTCCTCTGTTTTTTAAACATATGGCAACTTGTCTCAGTTTCGTGGTTAAAATGCCTCCCTCGATACAGAGAATGGCGCACACACACACCTGCACACACAAACTTAAGTCTTTCTCAGCGTGAGCAGCCTCTGGCTCTTTGCTTGCCTGTGTCATTCGTGTTAAAGAAATTCCTCAAGAAGCTTGTGTATTTGACAATGTGTCAATGTGAAAGGCTATTGTAAACTCTGAGTTTGCTGAGCACAGGGGCTTGCCAACCATGAGCTCATTCTGGTTCTTTTGTGATACAGCCTCCAAGAGCAGCATCTTTTGGTCTTTCCTCTTGAGTTGCTCAGCCTTTGCAGAAAAGAAAATTCCTGGCTCTCGCCCAGAGTATCATAAGCCCTGGGCTCTAGTGCTCCAGGAACTGTGTGAGGGAAGACTCCGGGAAGCTCAGTGTTGCTTATAGATATATTTACTAAAGCCTCTGTTTTCAACATGACAGTCACCTGAGAAGTGCATGGCGTCTTCTAGCCCAGACACCCTCTTACTTTATCTTCTCCTGAGGCCGCAATTCCTTTTCGTTTCTGAGTGTGGGACCACACCCTCTGGTTTGACGGTGAACAAGAGTCAATGTGGGGGACAAATGGTCTCCTAAAGAATTTGCAGCTCTAATGAGGGCCTGCTAGACAGCACAGGGAGCTCTTCTAAAGCTCTTTGGTGACCTAACTGGGAAGGGACTCTAACGGAAGGGGTGATATGTGTATACATATAGCTGATTCAAAAGCTTTCCAGACAAGCAAAAGTAAGAGAATTCAGCACCACCAACCCAGCTTTACAACAGATGCTAAAAAAGACTTCTCTAGGCAGGAACCATAAAAGGAGGGAAAGACTCACAAAAAATCAACACCAAACAATCCAGAAAATGGTAATAGGACCACATGTGAGTGTGTGCTAAGTTGCTTCATTTGTGTCTGATTCTTTGTGACGCTATGGACTGTAGCCTGCCAGGCTTCTCTGTCCATGGGATTCTCCAGTGAGAATGCTGAAATGCGTTGCCATGCCCTCCTCCAGGGAATCTTTCCAACCCAAGGACCGAACCCACATCTCTTACGCCTCCTGCTTTGCCAGGTGAGTTCTTTACCACTGGCACCACNTCACTTTCATCAAGAGGCTTTTTAGCTGCTCTTCACTTTCTGCCATAAGGGTGGTGTCATCTGCATATCTGAGGTTATTGATATTTCTCCCAGCAATCTTGATTCCACCTTGTGTTTCTTCCAGTCCAGCGTTTTTCATGATGTACTCTGCATATAAGTTAAATAAGCATTAGACTGGCCCAAACCCAGAACACTGATGGCCTCAGTGGGGCAATGGGCCTCTGCCTCCTCACTGTTGGGGATGCAAAATGGGGCAGCCACTTTGGAAATGGTCTGGCAGTTTCCTACAAAACTCTTACTATTCGATCTGGCAAATATGCACCTTGGTATTTACCCAAAAGAACTGAAAACTCATGTCTATCCAAACTGCTCAAGAATGTTTAAAGACTGGAAGAAATTGATCAAGAAGTGCTAATCTCCCTCTTCTTCACTGAATAAATGAACCATTATTATTATATTTTAAAAAATGCTTAAAACAGCTCTGTTCATAATTACCCAAACTTGGAAGCCACCAAGATATCCTTCAGTCAGTGAACCTGTGCATTGTTTACAGTAAGACTGGGGGACATAAGATAGTGAAAAGATCGGTGAGTGAAAGGAGTTGTGGGGCTGGAGGGATGAGTAGGTGGAGCCCCAGAGAATTTTAGGGCAATGAAAATTCTCTGTATGGTGCTAGAACGATGAATACATGCCATCATACATTTAAAAATCTACCGCCACAAACTTGAGAGCTGACTGGTTGCTCGTGGGGGCTGGAGAGCAACCGTGGAAACGAAATGGAACCCACTGGCCTTGCACCTGGGCGGGCACTGGCCCAGGAAAAGTAAGGCATCCGTGGCGGATCCACGTCAAAATATGGCAAAGCCGATCCAGTGTTGTAAAGTGACAAAGCAAAGTAAAATTTAAAAAATAGATAAAAATAAAAGCAAAGTACTCTCTATTCTGTAAATTTTAAAACGCTCTGTAATTGGAAAGCTTCATGTGACTGCAGAGCGTGAGAGAAGAAACCCATTGCCAGTGCTGTGAGCTGAAGCTCCCGTGAGAGTGATGTCTCCTTCATAGCTCGTTTCAAAGGAGTTTCTGAGTCTCTTAGGGTAAAATCAGCATTTGATACAGATGAAATAAACAAGAGGAACTGAATTACAATTTTACAGCTCAGCTGGTAAAGAATCCACCTGCAATGCAGGAGACCCCCCAGTTCGATTCCCGGGTGGTGAGAAGGGATAGGCTGCCCACTCCAGTGTTCTTGGGCTTCCCTGATGGCTCACATGGTAGAGAACTGCCTGCAGTGCGGGAGACCTGGGTTGGGAAGGTCCCCTGGAGAAGGGAACGGCAACCCACTCGGGTGTTCTTGCCTGGAGAAGCCCATGCACAGAGGGGCCTGGAAGGCTGCACTTTGTGGGCCACGACGTGACCGGGAGACAAGGCACAGTGCACCACGTGCATATGTCAGGGCTTCCCAGGTGGCTCAGTGGCAAGGAATCTGCTTGCAATCCAGGAGACACCGGTACATTGGGGTACCGATCCCTGGGTACATTAAAGGATCCCTGAACATACTCCAATGTTCTTGCCTGGAAAATCCCACGGACAGAGGACCTGGTGGGCTATGTCCATGGGATCTCAAAGAGCTGGATGCAACTGAACACACATGGGTGTGCTATGCATATTGTTGTTGTTCGTTTGCTACGTATATATAATTTTCAATTCACATGTTGAGGTATGACCTGCTGCTGCTGCTAAGTCGCTTCATCCTGTCTGACTCTGTGAGACACCATAGACAGCAGCCCACCAGACTCCCCCGTCCCTGGGATTCTCCAGGCAAGAACAATGCAGTGGGTTGCCATTTCTTTCTCTAGAGGCATGACCTACATCACTTTATTTACCATTTGTCAAAACAAGACTTTACGTCTTCTTATGACACTAAATACACATTTGTTTTTCAAATAAATCAATGATTTAGTACTTAAGGGAGAAGAAAAGAGAGGAAAAGTTTGTTTGTATCAGGGATTATATTTATATTCATTTAACTCTTAGTAGGTAAGAGTTTTAAAGTTCGCCCTATAGAAGGAAAGTTAAGGAAACTGAGGGCTTGTTGTCACCAGGAAGTTTAAGAATGCAATTAATTTTTCACAGATAAAATAGCAAAGTAAACTCCAGTTTTCATCGTTAAATATTAATTCCTCATTTTGTTCCCCCAGATTTAAGAGCAAAGCTATTTAGAATGTTGAAGAACCTTATAAACTCTCTTCTACCAGTTACACAAAATCTGGTTAAAGTGACATCAAGCATCAACAAGAATGACTAATTTTGTCAAATTATAGCTTTAAAATGCCAAGTGAGACCTCGTTTCAGTTTTTGTTCGGTCTTCAGCTGGGTTTCTAGGAGAAAGCCTACTCTTTAAATTAGATTTGAACTTTTTACTAGAGGAGGAAGAAAATAGACTGTGTGCTGCGAAAGAACATGGACTGGCCTTAGCTACATGGTGCAGCGTTTTACAGACTTCCACGCCCATCTCCAGTCTCCAAGAACTGCAGAACTGTTATGCAAGAGGGGGTGGTTTTATTCCTGAGCCCTAGGCATCTAGTTTCTCTCAGGAATTTACCTAAGAACTGTCTTTGTATTTTATACGTAGATATAGTTTCAGTTAGAATTGCTGTGAAGCAAAAGGCTATCAAACTTAATGCCTTAAAACCCCAACTNTGTTATGCAAGAGGGGGTGGTTTTATTCCTGAGCCCTAGGCATCTAGTTTCTCTCAGGAATTTACCTAAGAACTGTCTTTGTATTTTATACGTAGATATAGTTTCAGTTAGAATTGCTGTGAAGCAAAAGGCTATCAAACTTAATGCCTTAAAACCCCAACTATTCATTATTTCTCTAAGTTGGGGTTATTTCTCAAAGACCTGGGCAGTTCTGCTGATCCGAGCTGGGCTCAGCTGATACCAGCAGACCCTGCTCAGTCCTGGGTGCGTGGTCTCCTGGCTGAGAGCCGGCTGGGCTAGGAGCTGGGGTGACTCAGCTCTCCTGTTTATCATCCAGCAGGCATCCTGAGGGCTTTCTGGTTCCGGTGGAGAGATTTCAAGAGATACTGTGAACTTGTGCAAGGCCTCTTGGGGCCTGGGCTTGGGATTGTCACAGTCACCTCTCCTTCCTTTTTATACAGTTCATGGGGTTCTCACAGCTAGTTTACTGGAGTGGTTTTCCATTCCCTCTTTTGATGGAAAAAGCTGACTTAAAACTCAATAAAACTACAATCTCTAAAGAAAACTAAAGCTAAAAAACTAAGGTTATGGCATCCTGTCCTGTCCCTTCATGGCCGACAGAAAGTGAAAAGGGGGAGCAGTGACGGAGCTCCTCTTTGGGCTCAGAGTGAATCCCCGGGGACGGTGACTGTAGCCATGAGCCTGACGCGTGCTTCTGGCAGGAAAGCTGTGGCAGGCTTAGGCAGTGTGTTCCAAAGCAAAGACATCACTTTGCTGACAAAAGTCCGTATAGTCAAGGCTATGGTCTTTCCAGTAGTCATGTACAGTGTGAGAGCTGGACAATAAAGAAGGCAGAATACCGAAGAACTGATGTTTTCGAACTGTGGTGTTGGAGAAGACTCTTGAGAGTCCTTTGGACTGCAAGAAGATCCAACCAGTCCATCCTAAAGGAGATCAGCCCTGAATCCTCTTTGGAAGGACTGATGCCGAAGTGCCAATATTTGGGCCACCTGATGTAACNTTGGAGAAGACTCTTGAGAGTCCTTTGGACTGCAAGAAGATCCAACCAGTCCATCCTAAAGGAGATCAGCCCTGAATCCTCTTTGGAAGGACTGATGCCGAAGTGCCAATATTTGGGCCACCTGATGTAACCAGGTTACTCATTAGAAAAGACGCTGATGCTGGGAAGGATTGAAGGCAGGAGAAGAAGGGGACAGCAGAGGATGAGATGGTTGGATGGCGTCACCGATGCAACGGACATGAACTTGGGCAAGCTCTGAGAGACGGCGAGGGACAGGAGGGCCTGCAGCTGCAGTCCGTGGGCCATGAAGAATGGGACACGGCCTGGTGACTGAGCAACAGCACCTCCACCGCTTCCGTTGCTCAAATCGGGTCGCAGCCCAGTTCAAAGTGTGGCGGAAACAGATGCAAACTCTTGGGGAGGAGATACAGGTCATATTTCATAGTACACGCAGGCAGGGAGAGGTGAAGACTTGGGGTATTTTTTTTTCAGTTTTCCAAAAATACTCTCCTCCCCAAATCAAACTGCCAGATTATTATGTAATCACGTAAGGCCTTTACATGTGATCTTTACTTTTTTCATAGGGTTTTGGCTTTCCTAGCAAGAAGCACACCTATACTTCTTGCAAGTTCTTACACAAATTATCTTTTTTTCACTAATAACTTCAAGACAAAAAAAAAGACACACACACAAAAAAGCTTTTTTTACTGTGCTTATCAGCATAAGCCCTCCAGTTTCCGTCGCCATCATTTGCCCGTTGTACAAACACTCTCTTGGATATGATGAACATTCGTCTGACATTCCTAAGCAGGCTTACAGTAATTTTAGCTCCCCATTGAATTTCAAACAGGAGCCTCCACGTTGACATTAAAAGCGTTCACATTTGCGGGGGCAGAGCAACCTGCTCTCACTCGCCTGGCTCTCCCCCTGGGCTTTTTCTCAGAAAGAGCAAAGCCGCGGGGTTTGTCTGGGTGGTTCAGGCTGCACTGGAGCAGCTCCGAAGCCCGAGGGCTCATGGCTGGCAGCAATCCTGCCTTCGAGGCCCTTCCGCAGAAAGGCGACGCCCTCCCCCTCACAGTTCGCCCTGTGTGTTGCAGACAAGTTCCCAGCCACAGAAAGGCAGCTGCTTTCAGGTTTTCTGAAGCTTCCCCCACAGCGTCTCTCTCACCTCTGTTTTTGCCCCCCGTGAGACTCCCTCTTTGCCGTGTACAAGAATGCAGTCAGGGACGAGTGGCCAGGCTTCTGATTGAGGTGTGCTGGGATACTTGATTCTGAATCTGTTTTTTTTTTTTTTTA
>SJYV01051634.1:206440-224969 GCA_006410875.1 Neotragus pygmaeus
TGTGTGTGTGTGTGTGTGTGTATGTGGAATATCATTTCATGCATCTTTGTGTGTGTGTGTATGTGAAACAACAATTCATGTATCTTTGTGTGTGTGTGTGTAATAGTTCATGCATCTTTGTGTGTGTGTATGTGTGTGTATGTGGAATATCATTTCATGCATCTTTGTGTGTGTGTATGTGAAACAACAATTCATGTATCTTTGTGTGTGTGTGTGTGTGTAATAACAGCTTGTGTATCTTTTATCCCTTGACTGGATGGTTGCTGTTATGAAGCCTCTCTCCTAAAGAATCTTGGTGCTGCGAGAGAAAAACGGCTCACAACAAACAAACGTATTAGGGTTGCCATGTTGATTAAAGGGTATTGTTTTGATAGCACTGTGAATTTTTACCCAGTTGTGTAATTTACAGGGGAACTTTGAAAGAACATAACAGCAACACCCTTCATCTCCATTTAGGAGAAAAGGGGCCGATGGGGAGAAAACACGGGATTGGAAACAGAGCAACGGGTTCAAGGTTTCTACGTTAGCTGCGTGACCTGGAGCTAGTAGTTACACTTCTCTGAGACTCGATTCCCTTTTCAGCGGGAGTATTGAACGTCACAGGGTTGTTTCAGGGGGAAAACATCGCGTGAGCGCCTAGTTTATTGTGGCATGCCCGTGTCTGCTGTTGCGACAGGCCTCTGCAGAGGTCCTCCTGTTGAGTTGCATGCCCGAGTGCACACCAGAAGGTTTCTGCACATGTAAGGCTGTCTGACCTCCTGTATCCTCAGTCCATCATTTATTGACATCTAAAGGTCTCTCCTGCTGATGTTCACTCATATTGTCAGCCTTTCTCTTTCTCTGTCTCTTCTCAGATTTATGAAAGCAATGTAACAAAATGACTGCTTTGCTTTGTGTTGGTAATTTTCATATTTTAGGAATCCAGAATTGTATGGGTAAATAGTCTATATCTGGTAAACTGTAGGCTCACTTAGGGACAGTTCAATTCAAAATTGTAAATAGGAATTTTTTTGGAGTTTCCTTCTAGTCCTGTCCTCCCCTCTTAAATATGTGTGAGGTAAGTGTGGATTCATTAATACCTTCTCCTTTTTATACCAGCCCCCTCCCCTCTATGATATCCTATATTCTGAATCCTCTGATTTCCGTATACCATGACTCAATCTATTGTATGTTTTCTGAAATTGTAGAAACTGTGCTCCCATCTTTCCACATTAAAAAAAAAAAACCAACGCTTTTTGGTGGCACCACATGGCATGTGGGACCCAGTTCCCTGAGAAGGGGTCGACCCTGTGCCCTCCTGTGTGGGAAGCACAGAGCCTTACCCACTGGACCACCAGGAAGCCCCTGTGCCTCCGTCCCGAGTTGCCATCTGCATCCCAGAGTCAGGTGTGTGTTGGGCCCATAACCATGGCTTTTCAGACGGACAGACCCAAGGATGAGGAGATAGCCAGGCTGCTCAGTTAATTGGAGCTAAAGGGTTAATTAGTATAAATGATTTCATGGATTGTGTCTCCCAGACTTCAGATTTACCTTCTGGCAGGCACCTTCCGAAGTCGTAACCTGTGGAAGTGGCAGATGGCAGGGATGCTTTCATAGCCCTGGGGCAGGCATTGAGGGTGGGGGAGGTGGGCACCTATTTCTTTATATGTAACCGTCACATCCTGTTCTCACAGTTTTGTTAAAGCTGAAGGCACAAGTAATCCTTGATTTAAAGTGTTGTTAAAGCATTTTCATGTCACAATTTT
The DNA here is from genome assembly GCA_006410875.1 of Neotragus pygmaeus. Lineage (NCBI taxonomy): Eukaryota > Metazoa > Chordata > Mammalia > Artiodactyla > Bovidae > Neotragus > Neotragus pygmaeus. The sequence goes on from SJYV01051634.1 coordinate 208,186, forward strand.
ATAAGTGCTCAGAAAACTAATATTTATTGAGCCCCAATTTTGGCAGACACTGGTGAAAGAGCTTAACATGTATAATTAAAAGCTAATACACTATCCTATATGTAGGTGCTATTTTTAATTTTTCCTTTACAAATGGGGAAGCCGAGATACAAAGAGATTAATATGTTGCCTCAAGTTGCAGTCAGTAAGTGGAAGAGCCAGGGATCAAACTCAGATTTGTTGGCTCCAGATTCTGTCAGTTATCACACTATACTGCGTAATTGCAGAGAAAAATATGTATGTATTCAGGGATGCTGATGTAGGCATTCCCTGGACACTCGTAGGGAACATCAGTGACCAACAAATTGCTNAAAAAAAAAAACCAACGCTTTTTGGTGGCACCACATGGCATGTGGGACCCAGTTCCCTGAGAAGGGGTCGACCCTGTGCCCTCCTGTGTGGGAAGCACAGAGCCTTACCCACTGGACCACCAGGAAGCCCCTGTGCCTCCGTCCCGAGTTGCCATCTGCATCCCAGAGTCAGGTGTGTGTTGGGCCCATAACCATGGCTTTTCAGACGGACAGACCCAAGGATGAGGAGATAGCCAGGCTGCTCAGTTAATTGGAGCTAAAGGGTTAATTAGTATAAATGATTTCATGGATTGTGTCTCCCAGACTTCAGATTTACCTTCTGGCAGGCACCTTCCGAAGTCGTAACCTGTGGAAGTGGCAGATGGCAGGGATGCTTTCATAGCCCTGGGGCAGGCATTGAGGGTGGGGGAGGTGGGCACCTATTTCTTTATATGTAACCGTCACATCCTGTTCTCACAGTTTTGTTAAAGCTGAAGGCACAAGTAATCCTTGATTTAAAGTGTTGTTAAAGCATTTTCATGTCACAATTTTATAAGTGCTCAGAAAACTAATATTTATTGAGCCCCAATTTTGGCAGACACTGGTGAAAGAGCTTAACATGTATAATTAAAAGCTAATACACTATCCTATATGTAGGTGCTATTTTTAATTTTTCCTTTACAAATGGGGAAGCCGAGATACAAAGAGATTAATATGTTGCCTCAAGTTGCAGTCAGTAAGTGGAAGAGCCAGGGATCAAACTCAGATTTGTTGGCTCCAGATTCTGTCAGTTATCACACTATACTGCGTAATTGCAGAGAAAAATATGTATGTATTCAGGGATGCTGATGTAGGCATTCCCTGGACACTCGTAGGGAACATCAGTGACCAACAAATTGCTATAGGCCTTTATGTCAACTGTGAGAAATGTACTTGGACCAGAAGAATTAGGCATGTGCAAGCACACTTCCATGGAGAAGGAACTAGAAGTTACTAAGGGCAGTTCTCTGGAGACAGTGCCTCTGTGTTCTGTAGCACAAGAATGTCAGGATGCATATAAAAGCATCCTTGGAGGTATATTAGATATGCAGTTGAGAGAGGAAATTTCACAAATGGCAAATTGGTAGCATCCTTATGAAGAATGATAACTAGATATGGATGTATACTTGAATAAAATACCCACTCTAGACCCCATGGATGTGAGCGAGAGGATTTCCCTCAATTAGGGTTAAGATTCCTTTAGAGAATTATTCTTGGTCTAACCTACTTCACACATGAATAATCAGCAGGTTCCTTGCTGCATGATGTATATGTCTGTGTTTATATGTGCATGTGCATATATCTGCATGATGTATATGCGTGTATATGTATGCATATGTATATATGCGCATGATGTATATGTGTGTATGCATATGTATATATGCACATGATGTATATGTGTGTGTATNATGAATAATCAGCAGGTTCCTTGCTGCATGATGTATATGTCTGTGTTTATATGTGCATGTGCATATATCTGCATGATGTATATGCGTGTATATGTATGCATATGTATATATGCGCATGATGTATATGTGTGTATGCATATGTATATATGCACATGATGTATATGTGTGTGTATGCATATGTATATATGCACATGATGTATATGTGTGTGTATGCATATGTATATATGCACATGATGTATGTGTGTGTGTGTATACATGCGTATGTATATATGCGCATGACAGTGGTCAGAGCTTCCCTAATGGCTCAGCGGTAAAGAATATGCCTGCCAATGCAAGAGACGTGAGTTTGATCCCAAGGTCAGGAAGACCCCTTGGAGAAGGAAGTGACCACCCACTCTTAACATTCTTGCCTGGAGAATCCCATGGACAGAGGAGCCTGGTGGCTGCAGTCCATGGGGCTGCATAAGATTTGGACACAGCTTAGCAACTAAACAGCAACAGGACTGTAGTCACTTTTTTTTGAATTTATCTACTTTTAATTGGAGGATAATTGCTTTACAGTGTTGTGTTGGTTTCAGCCGTGCCTGGAAGGCTGTTTCAGTTACTAGGACTTGTTGTTTACCTCTGAACTTATTTACAACTAGAATTAAACTCAGCATAGAAAGCAAACTTATGGTCCCCAAAGAGGATGGTGTATAATGGGTCTACACCACGGTATATAAAATAAAAGTGAAAGTGGAGTCGTTCGGTCGTGTCCCACTCTTTGCAGCCCCATGGGCTGTAGCCCGCCAGGCTCCTCTGTCCGTGGGATTGTCCAGGCAAGAACACTGGAGTGGGCTGCCACTGCCTTCTCCAGTATATAAAACAGGTAAACAGGATCTACTGTATACCACAGGGGAGTATAGTGAATATCTTTTAATAACTTATAATGTAAGATAATTTGAAAAAGAATATATATGTTATATATATATTTATATACCATATAATTGAGTTGCTGTACTATATACCTGAAACTAGCTAACACTGTTAATCAACTAAGCTTCAGGATTACTGATTCATGTTGATGTTTGGCAGAAACCAACACAATACTGTAAAATAATTATCTTTCAATTAAAAATAAATTTAATTATAAAAAAGTTTAATTTGCCTTTTGTTCTTTTAGAACTTAAATGTTTTGGCAATCATTTGTTGTATGTATATAAAAATCTCACAGTTTTAATTAGATCAGCATGGTATTATTTAATTAATTATTAAGCTTGGAGAAATTTTGTGTATAGAAAATACTCTTGTTCTAATAAATTTTATTTTATACATTAAAAAATGGGAAACGACTTTTAAAATTAAAAAGAAATACTCATGAAAGTTTATGAGTCCTTATGTCCTTTCCCCTACAACTACTTATGTATCATACATAATTTCCATGTATATACAAGCACGTATGTATATATGTTCCTTTTTTAATAAAACTATGAGCATTTTATAAATTATGTCTTTTTTTTTATCTGACTGTGCTGTGTAGTATTTGGTACCTTCATTTCTCAACCAGGGATTGAATCTAGCTCCTCACTGGGAGGCAGGGTCTTAGCCACTGGACCACTGAGGAAGTCCAATACAATTTTTTTTTTTAGTATACAGTTTATCCTGGAAATTGATACTTCATCAAACTTTTGCACATATAAATCATATAGATCTGCCATAGCCTACTAACTAGTTCCCCACTAGGGTTTAGCTTGTTTCTGCTTCACAAGTGGAACAGTGGTAAAGAATATCCCTGCCAATGCAGGAGACGCGAAGGCATGGGTTTAAGACATGGGTTTGATCCCTGGGTTGGGAAGATCCCCTGGAGGAAGGAACGGCAATCCATTCCAGTAATCTCGTTTGGAAGATTCCACGGACAGAGGACCCTGGTGGTCTATAGTCCATGGGGTCACAAAGAGTTGGGCATGACTGAGCATGCATGCAGGTGGTTTGTTTTTATTTTTTTCCAATCCTAAACTTATGTGGCAATGGATACTTAAATATACTTATAATGAAGTTCTGTATCCTTATAATACAATTCTAGCAGTGGAAATGTTACTTTAAGTGATATGTACATTTTAAATGCCAATAGATACCACCAACGTTCCTTGTAAAAAGTTGAACTAATCAGGAAGCTGTTAAAGCCTTTTTAATAGACTCATATAGATTTAACTTTAATAAGATGTGATTCTGCCTGGAGCTAATGAAGATGCACCAGAGTAGATATTAAAGATAGTCTATGTTCGATGCAGGATGCTTGGGGCTGGTGCACGGGGATGATCCAGAGAGACGTTGTGGGGTGGGAGGTGGGAGGGGGATTCAGGATTGGGAGCTCGTGTACACCTGTGGTGGATTCATGTCAATGTATGGCAAAGCCAATAGAGTATTGTAAAGTAAAATAAAGTAAAAAAATAAAATAAAAATAAATAAAGATAGTCACCGAGGATTATAGTAAGAGCTCTGTAAGCAGAGGAAGACATTCCATGGAGAGGGAATGGTTGGAAAAAGACAGAAAAATATATAAGACCCTCGGGGAATGGCTTTGTGATTTTTGAAGAGTAAAAATCAGTACTAATACGAGATAATGCAGCTTTAATTATATTTAGCAAATATTTGGTAAACATATAAGCATATGCATCCATTCATTTTAAGTTTCTTGGGGCAGGCAAAGCTACCTGCTGTAACAAACATCCCCTCATCTTAGCGGTTTGATCACCTAAGAGCTTAGTGGTCTCTGTCTCCTACTGTCGAGAAGGAAGAGCTTCGCCACACTGAGCCTTCCAGGGGTTTAATTCACTTTCACGCTGAGGCTCCATCATCTCTGACACCTGGTCTCAAGGGTGAAGTGGTGCCATGGTGCCGTCCAGTCAGCAGATGGGTGCCGGAAGAGAGACCTCATAAAGTACATCTGATTTTTTTTCACTTCATGGCAAATAGATGGGGAAACAATGGAAACAGTGAGAGACTTTATTTTGGGGGGCTCCAAAATAACCACAGATGGTGACTGAAGCCATGAAATTAAAAGACACTTGCTCTTTGGAAGAAAGCTATGACCAACCTAGACAGCATATTAAAAAGCAGACATTACTTTGCCAACAAAGGTCCGTCTAGTCAAGGCTATGGTTTTTCCTGTGGTCATGTATGGATGTGAGAGTTGGACTGTGAAGAAGGCTGAGCACCAAAGAATTGATGCTCTTGAACTGTGGTGTTGGAGAAGACTCTTGAGAGTCCCGTGGACTGCAAGGAGATCCAACCAGATCATCCTAAAGGAAATCAGTGCTGAATATTCATTGGAAGGACTGATGCTGAAGCTGAAAGTTTAGCACTTTGGCCACCTGATGTGAAGAACTGACTCATTTGGAAAGACCCTGATGTTGAGAAAGATTGAAGGAGTGAGGAGAAGGGGATGACTGAGGATGAGTGGCTGGAGGGCATCACTGACTCGATGGACATGAGTTTGAGTGAACTCCGGGAGTTGGTGATGGGCAGGCAGGCCTGGCGTGCTGCAGTCCATGGGGCTGCAGAGTCAGACACGACTGAGCGACTGAACAACAGCTCTTTGTAAGCAAACCCGATGTGCTCACTTTCCAGCTGTGCTTGGTCTGCGTGGCCACGTGAGCCTTCCTCCCGCTGTGGTGCTCAGGGCGCACTCTCCAGCTGTGCTGCTCAGGTGTCTCCTTGCGGGGCTTCTCCCGCTGTGGAACCCCGGCTCCGGGCCTATGGCTTTCCGTGGTTGTGGCCTGTGGGCTCTGAAGCACGGGCTCAGGANCGTGAGCCTTCCTCCCGCTGTGGTGCTCAGGGCGCACTCTCCAGCTGTGCTGCTCAGGTGTCTCCTTGCGGGGCTTCTCCCGCTGTGGAACCCCGGCTCCGGGCCTATGGCTTTCCGTGGTTGTGGCCTGTGGGCTCTGAAGCATGGGCTCAGGAGTTGTGGGTCACAGGCTGAGTTGCTCTGCAGACCGTGGATCAAATCCATGGCTCCTGCGTTGGCAAACAGAGTCTGTACCACTGAAGCCCCGAGGAAGCCAAAGAGCCTCTACTCTTACCTGGCTTTTAGTAAAACCTACTGGTAGTTTTAGATGCTCCATCGTATATGACTCTTTGCACCCCCAGGGACTCTTTGTAGCCCTCCAGGCTCCTCTGTCCATGGAATTCTTCAGGCAAGAATACTGGAGTGGGTTGCCATGCCTTCCTCTACTGTGTTTGTAACAGGCCAATAAAGAAATAGGGCCATAATGTCTATGAAACAATGAGTCTCACTAATTCTATTATCAGTAATATTTCTTTCACATTCAAACAATAGACAGTTAATGTACCTACATTATAAGCTGATTTTGTTTTGCTTACTTCCTAAATGAATCTGTATTTGTCAAAGTTATTATCTGGATATTTTGAGCTATATATTTTCATAGTATGTATATGTTGATAGAAAATCTTGAATATGAGAAGAACTTTTTTTTTCCTTTTTTTTTNATCCAACTAGTAGTGACCCCATGGCCTGCAGCCCACTAGGCTCCTGTCCATCACCAACTCCCAGAGTTCACCCAGACTCACATCCATTGAGTCTGTGATGCCATCCAGCCAGGTCATCCTCTGTCGTCCCCTTCTCCTCATGCTCCCAATCCCTCCCAGCATCAGAGTCTTTTCCAGTGAGTCAGCTCTTCTCATCAGATGGCCAAAGTACTGGAGCTTCAGCTTTAGCATCAGTCCTTTCAATGAATATTAAGGGTTGATTTCTTTAGGATTGACTGGTTTGATCTGCTTGCAGGCAAGGAACTCTCAAGAGTCTTCTCTAGCACAATTTAAAAGCATTAATTCTTTGGCACTTAGCCTTCTTTATGGTCCAGCTCTCACATCCATATGTAACAATTTGAATATACAGACCTTTGTTAGCAAACTGATGTCTCTGCTTTTTAATATACTATCTAGGTTTGTCATAACTTTCTTTCTCTTTATTTTAATTGGAGGTTAATTACTTTATAATATTGTGGTGGTTTTGCCATACATTCACATGAGTCAGCCATGGGTGTACATGTGTTCCCCATCCTGACCCTCTCTCCCACCTCCCTCCCCATTCCATCCCTCAGGGTCATCCCAGTGCACCATCCCTGAGCACCCTGCCTCATGCATCGAACCTAGACTATACATGTTTCAATGATATTCTCTCAAATCATCNCCGGAAGCGGGCTGCCCCACCCTCCCCAAGGTGCTCTGCTGGGTAACAGCTGGGAGAGGGTGAGGAGGAGACTTACTCCAGCCTAGGCTGTCATAAAGCCATTACTGCACCTGCAGCAGGTGGGACCTGGGTAGGGGCTCACATCTGCAAGCGGAGGGGGTGCCTCCGTGTGAATCAGACAGGCTGCCCCAGAGAGCGGGGGCAAACCCGCCACCAGGACCAAGGGTGGGGGTGTAGGGGAGGACCAGCTGTCCAACAGTGGCAGATGGACCTCCTACTTCACAGAATGCAGCGTTCAACCTTAGGGAAATGCGCACTCCACTTGTATGGAGTGATATGGACATAGTATCAGGAGATTCAGGAAGCCTAGGAAGCCCCTTAGGTCTCTGGATTCTAAATGAAGAAACCTTCGTCACTGATAGACAATGAGGTGTTTAATCCTAAATTTTGCCCAAAGGTTGGGTACAAACCCAACGTTTCTCTAATTCCTTCCAGCCCCGATTCTGGGAGGCCGTCTCCAGGCTCCCCCAGGCCTGGGCGCAGCAGGGGCAGCCATTCCTCACACCTTCCTCTGGCCAAGCCCCAGTGGTCCAGGCGCCTGCTGAGCCCTCCTTGCCGTGCTCTGGGTTCTGGTACTGACTTTTCCTCTGGCTGCCAGATCTACTTCACATTCATTCCACTACTCTAGGCTAGCATCTTTCCCATTAGGCAACTCTTTCTGAAGCGCTCATGCCAGGAGGCCATAAACTCCTCCAGGGAAGGGCAGAGCTCCTGGTGCCCTCACAGCACCTGGCACAGACACATGGGAGACGGTGCTGCTCCGTGTTCACCTTCTGTATAGCCCTGGTCAACAGACTCGACATCCCTGGTACTACCGTCTGCTGGCACGTACATCCTGTGTTCTCCACACCATAAACCTAGCGCGTTCATTGCACATATGAGAAATTTAAGCACAGAAGTTAAGAGACTTGCCCAAGGCCAGCCTGCCAGTGCAGAGCTGGGCCTGGGGCCCAGTGCTTTCAAGCCCACTCCAGCACTCTGCTGTTCCTCATGGCTGCATTTCCCAGCTTCCCTTCAACCCTTCTTGAAGACTTATCTGCTCTTATTTTTCCCCAAAGAAGCAGAAGTCGCTGGCTCTTTGTTCACAGACTGGGAGGAGGGAAAGATGTGAAGATTCAGGAAAGGTGCTTGGGACTGCAGGAGCGCCAATGTCTGGTTAAGGCCAGTTTGGGGGCCGGGGACTGTTTCACAGCACCCCCTCCTCTCACTCCTTCAAAGTGGGCACTCAACTCAGTGGAAGAGATCAGGCTTTATTCTGGACCCTGGGCTGTCAGGCCTGCCCCTCCACTGAGAGGCCAGAGTGGGGTCAAATGGCTTCATTTTCTAGCCTCCAGGTTCTGCGATGTGACACAGGGATCGTTTCCTTGACTGCACTTGTGGGAGGCAGTGAAAGTTTTATAAACTGAGGAGGTACTGAGCACTGACCTCAGAGACACGCGGGAGAGACAGGGGAGGACTGAGCTGAGGTGGCACGGGGGAAAGCACGAGTTCTCCCCCTTCCTCCTTCACGGCACCCAGGAGCCTTCTCTGCACCCTTTCAGCCTGAGCAACTGTCCCTCTCAACTGCCAAGAGTCAATAGGCCAGCAGAGTGTGCTGGGTAGGAGAGCTCTGGGAAGGCTGGCAAGCACTGACGGGTGGAGCGCCTGGACGTATCCCCACCATGAACTGTGACCCTCCGCCTGAGGAACCCCTGCAATCCCCTAACACTCCACTGCAGAGGGGAGGTGGGTTTGTATGAAACCGCTCCCTTCTCCGAGCCAGGGCAGATGCCTCCCCAACAAAGGAGGCCAGCAGAGCCTGCGACCAAGGCGAGGCTGAAAGGAAGATGGCTGGCTGTCATCCGGCTGTCTGAGCTGCAAGTCTCACCCCGAGGGTGGGAGACGGGCACTGCAGCCCAGGCCGCCCAGGGCGTCCACACGCCTCCCAGCAGCCACGGCAGAGCCGGCGCCTGCCTGGAAGTCTGGCGGGCAAGAACTGACCACAGTGAGAGCCGAGCTGAGCCACCCTCCAGCTCACACCCCTTCATGCACAGAAGCTGGCGTGCCAGGAGCACCCCTCAAATCTCCTGTCTTCTGAGTCACTTGAAATGCTGGGCTCCTCTTCAAACACGGTGGATTCTACAGAGCAACCAGAGCTTCTGAAGTTTCCATACCACTTCATCCCTGGGCATCCGCTCGCCTGGGGCCTGGTCTCTGTCTCAATCTCCAATTACTGTTGCCTGCTCAGCACACTTTCAATGAGCGCTCACCGCTGGAGCCCGTTTACGAAGTCCGGAGATATGTGGCTTCTGCCTCCGAGAGCCTGAGAGGACGGGGACCGCACACGAGACTCACAATGTGCCTGTGGACGGCAGGCAGAGCCCGCGAGGCGCCCGGGCTGCTGGGAGCCCTGCTTTGCTCCTTACCAGCTCAGACCACCAGCAGCGAGAACACTCGGAGCCGCCAGATCTCTAGACATGAGGACTCTAGCTGCTGCCACTTCACAGGATTAGCGTGACGAGGAAACGAGAAAGTCCACGCCAGCGCTGCGCACGGAGCCTGGTGAGCCGCGGGGCGTCCGCCGTGCCTTCTGTGCTCTCTTCAGTCTCAGGTAGGAACTTTTGTTTCCCATCTACAGGGCTTCTCTGAGCTCTGAGAAGAGCTCTAATCTCTAAGAACTTGATTACAAGTGCGGCAAAGCTGGTATTCCTTCTAGAATCAGGAAAAGTTAAATTCCTACCACGGCCAGGCTATCAGACAAAAAGGACCCTCCTTCCTAACATAAAACCACTCCTGCCAGGAGAAGTGGGTGAATGAGAAGGCAGCCACGCCTCTGCCCTCGGAGCAGCCCAGAAGAGGAGGAAGGTGTGCCCGCTCTTCCCGTCCTTGTCAGCTCCTTAACCCCTTCCTTTCCGAAGAGGCCCAAGAGATAGCCAACTTACCAGTGCCACACGGTGCCATGGGCTGGGGGGAGCTCACACTGCCAGCCGCGAGCTCCATTCGGCTCCTCCCTTACCAGTGGGTTACTGTAACCATGGAGACCAGCTAGTTCCTCCATATCACAGGAGAGCCAGCCTGCCAGCAGCCCAGGGCTCTGGGGGAGGCAGAAGGCAGTCTGCAGCAGAAAGGTCTGGCTCTCCTGACACAGGATCGTGGGGAGCTGACGGAGACGAGCCGGGGCAGCCGAGGTGCCCCGGCCGCCCTCTAAGGGCCTTTTCTTTGCCCAGCAGTTTGTCTCGAGCACGCCGTCTGGCCGTAAAAGTGGTGTGGGGTGTCCCTCCGGAGTCAGACAGACCTGCGGTGGGACCCCAGCTCTACCACCCTGGTTGCTGTGTAGGGAACGGATTGGAACGGATCAGGATGGTGGTGTGGAGAGCTGCAGATACACATACTGAAAGGCTCCGGCTCTCACGTAACACCTTCTTTTAAGTGGTCCATGTAAGTAACCCTCTTATCCCTTGTTCATCCCAAATCCCTTTATTCAAACAGTTATCCAGACACCTTCTTAGCTGAGAGTGACCTCTCCCTCTCTCTCACAGCGCCCTGTCTGTGCCCACTCAGCTCTTCTGACTTTGGGCTTCTATGCCTTAACCCCGCTCTTTGTGCTCTGAGAAGTCAGAGGTCACCCTTGTGTGCCCTGAGTGCTTAACAGGGCATGCACCTAGCTCCCCTGCTTTATAACACTTGCGGAAATTACACAGAATAAAAGTGGTACTGCTTTATGATCCCTAAAGTTGCTCCCCTCCTCCCTCAAGGAGATAAGCAAGGGCAGAGGAAGGAAGATCAAAGCTTCTGGCTGCAAGATCCCTCTCCCCTCTTTCAGGGCGTTCACTGCCCTTTGAAGTTGACTGGTTCCTGCCCGTCCTTCTCACTAGACTACACCACACAAGGAAGGCCCTCGGTCTGTCTGATTCATGGCCCACAACAATGCCTATAGCACAGAGCGGAAGTATTCAGTAAGGCACTGAATAAATAAATGCGTACAAACGAGTAAGAAAGAAAACACGTTAGGGCATCTTCATGACAGTTTCTGGATCTACACCAGTAACCCGCATCAGTGTACTCTGCAGACAACATCCAGGCCGGCAGTGGGCCACAGACTGGGTGCCCCGAAGATGGGCGACACCCGTGGAGCGTCAGCCTCACCAACAAGCCTTCTCTCCAGCGGAGACAGGGCCCTTGGTGCACCATCTCTCACAAAGCTCGAGGCCGGGGTGGTCATCAAGGAGAGCTGGAGACAGACTCAGAATACAGGGCCGAGCAGCAGCTGCCCCCCACTCCCATCCCCGGCTCCTTTCATCCCAGAGGGGGCTCCCTCTCCTTGAACTTCCCGCTGCCCCACAACTCCCAGGCCCTCCCACTTCACACGGCTCTCTCTGCCTCTCCACATGCAATCCCTCCACTGCTCTGCTGTCAAAACCACGGTGTCTTGCTGTGACGATGTAAGGCAGCCGAAGCCACTCCAAGAGCCACTGATTTGGGGAAGGGACAGAGACTTCAGGAGACATTTCCTTGGTGTTTGACACACTGAGAGCTCTGCTTCAGTATTCCCTCCTTGAACCAATGAACTGCATCGGCCCTAGAGATCATGCACATACCCCTGCCTCGTTTCTGTGTAAAAATCAGCATCCCCACCCTGCCTCCCACCNGGGAGGCCTGGCGTGCTGCGATTCATGGGGTCGCAAAGTGTCGGACATGACTGAGCGACTGAACTGAACTGAGAAAAAAGCTGGATTGAGAGTCAGAAAATTTATGTGTGCATCTTCACTCTGACTTTTCCGAGTGACCCGGGCAAGTCTGCTGGCTTCTGCCAGCTTGGTCCTGCCAACCATCACCTGGACTTGGGGGGATTCTGGTGAGGTGGAGGGGCCTTTGTACAGTCATGTTTACAATGATGTTGACCAGCTGATGCATGGGATTGTCAAATAATTTTACTTTTTCTCACAGTTTTCATGGCATCACTTCATCTTCATGTCTCCCTCCTGAATTTGTGAACTTGCGATCAAGTTCTAAGATCCACAGACACACATGCTACTTCTCTGAGAGCTGTCTGTTTAAGAGAAAAGGACCTCAGTCCTCTCTTTCTTAGCTGAGTTCTCCTGATGAGGAGCTCAGGGCTCCTCAACCTTGCTGCTAATGAGACTTTAGACCTGATAACTCTGAGTTGTGAGGAGCTGTCCTATGCACTTTAGACTGTTGATCAGTTTAGGGTATTTTAGGGTGCCCCATCCATTTTAGGGTATCTGATGCATTTTAGAGTTTATTTTAGGGTATTTATCCAGTCTGTACTCACTGGTTATCAGCAACAACCTACCTGTTCTTATCACAGTTATGATGATCAAAAAAATCTCCTGCCCTTGGCAAATGTCCCCAGGGAGGATGGAGGGCAAAACTGCCTACAGCTGAAAAGCACTGGCATAAACTGTAATCCAGCCTCAGAAGACTTGTGTTTGTTTAATACAACTTCAATAATTTAAAAATATGTGGTATGTTTGAATAGCACTTGGTTCAGAAACAATGAATGAGACTTTTATTTCATAATTCAAGATACTTTGTGGAATCATGCACATTGTTCTTTGAAAGCATGATATAGCAGAATTGAGTTTTTAAATAACTAATCAAAATTTTTTTTCCAATCAGATAAGCTCTATTCATTTAAGTCAGCCATGTTCTTTCAAGGAATCTGTACTTTGGTAATCACAATACAAAGACCCAGATTTTTATGCTGCAGAGGAAATTCTTCTTTTGCAGAGTTCACTGCGTGACAGATGACATGAAACCACAACCACTGCTGATTGTTCTGCAGATGAGATGATGACAGGGAAGACATTTAATGGCATACACATTTTATCTCAAAATTTTTGAAAATTAAAATGTGTGAGTTTAATTAGAAGATGTACTTGACAATCTAGATGTCCTGAAAAAGGAACTATAAAATATTCATGAGAGGAAAAAGCAAAACTAAATTAATTTAGTAGTTATCTTGACTTCAGTAGAGAAAAGCATTTTTAGTATCCAGAGACTTAAAAGTAATAGTGTCACAGATGATAAATTCCTTGTTTGACATGGTAAATAGGCCTACTCAGTTGATATATTTGAGGCCCCTGTAGCTCTGACATTCACATTGTTATTGGAAAATCTTTCCTCCCTCAACTCTAAATAAATAGGAAAAAGAAAAATCCTGTTTAATAACAGGGAGGCCAGAATGGCCGAAGGAAGTAAACAGGAAGCCGTTTACTTTGCATTTGCTTATGTAGCCTCACCGGAAGGAGAATTTGTGTTCAGAAGTCTCTGTGAAACACTTGTCAGGGGATCTCTTGAGTGAGTAGCCAGGGGAGCTGTGGGGGGCTCTGAGTGTGGTGTCCTCACTGGAGTGGCCAGGGGAGTGTGTGGGGGGCTCTGCGTGTGGTGTCCTCACTGACGGGCTCTGGCCTGGCCTCCCCACGTGCTGCCCTGAGAAGGGATTGTCTTGTCCTCAGCTTGTGCCTGTGACTCTGGCCCAAGTCTGAATGAAGAGAAGTTGTTTCTGTTTTTCTTTCTAGATTCTCTTCTTCTTTCCATCCGACGTGTAGAAATCAAACAATCGCTTTCTGAAAGCCTTCTGCTCGCTGCATGGGTTGGTGGTGGTGAGTTCGTTGGGCTAGGGCAGATGGATACGGGTAGAAGAGTGTACACAAATCAAAATTTGAATTGGGAATGCACCCACGAATTTTCCGTGCTGGCGGTTTTCGGAAGTCTCTCTCTTATTTATGTGAACATGTAACTCAACTGATGGAAAGGTATGTGGACATGTGCCTTGCCATACTTTCTTTTTTTTTTTAATTTATTTTTTAATTTTTTAAATTTTACTTTACAGTACTCCATTGGCTTTGCCATACATCGACATGAATCCACCACAGGTGTACACATACTTTCTTTCTAGAAGTTAGTTTCTCCATCAGGAAATCATCCATACTTTCTTTCTTGGCTTTCCCAGGAAATGGGGTTCAACAGAGAACACGGGAAGGTCTTTAGGAGACTATTTAATTTTCTCAAAATTTGAGTCCTTTAGTCAGGACTTTGAATTCTTAGTTTTCTTTTACTATCAGAAAAAAAAATATTGATTATAGATTATCGATTATCTGGAGGTAAGGGCTTAAGTGGAAGCAGTAGTTGTAAGAGCAATGGGAAGCCACCTAAGGCTTCCGAAACGATTCTGTAGTTCACAGTTTCGTTAATAAATAAGGTTACTCTGGTTGCTCCCTAGAGGTGGATCAAAAGGATCAGAAAGCATGTTGGAAGACCTGTTAAACTATTTTAGCTATCCAGGTGACAGACAATTATGGAAAAAGATGGTGATCATAGAAATAATGGAATAGGGGGGAAATGGTTAAGTAGTATTTTGTAGGCAAAACCAATAGGACATGATAAATTTTATGTAGTGTATAAGTAAACATGAAATAAAGATGACACCTGGGTTTTTGCTTAAGGAACAGGATGCGTTATGTGTCATTTGTTGATACAAGTAACCGTGGGGGAAGGAACACACAGAAAGAGGAAATTAAAATTTGAGTTTGAGAAAGAGAACATTTCCTGCCATGTCGTAGACAGGGGGGTCACCGTCATCAGGGACTGCAGCCTGATGTGAAGTGGTGAGCCCTGAGGGGCTCAGGAAGGAGAGAATCCCCGCCCCCGAGCAGCCACCAGGCTGTGGCCACTCCCTGCTGTGAGCACTGAGGACGCACAGGATGTGAGAACAAGGCACCTGGGCCCTGCCGGCTGGGGTGCCTATCCAGGAGAGATGTCAGTGGCCCAGGCTCCCGCCTCTTCCCACACACAGAACAGGGCTGCATTCCTTAACTTGGGGTGTATGGAAGCGACACTGTTAGTTGCTCAGCTGTGTCCAACACTTCACGACCCCGTGGACTGTAGCCCACCAGGCTCCTCCGTCCGTGGAATTCTCCAGGCAAGCATACTGGAGCGGGTTGTCATTCCTTTCTCTGGGGGATCTTCTGGAACCAGCGACCAAACCTGGGTCTCCCAACTTTCAGGCAGATTCTTTACTATCTGAGCCACCAGGGGAGTGTTGTTTTCTTTAATTTACAAAAACTTCCGGCATTTGGACTCGCTGCCCTTTGGATGCGAAGCATCTGTCTGACCTGGTTCCCCCTCCCCTCCTCCGAGCAGTTCTCTCAGGGCTGCTTGAGATACTATCTCCTGGGCTTGAAGTCCTAACATAATTCTGCCAAATAAAACATAACTCTCAGCATTTAGGTTGCATGTATTTTTTCAGTCGACAAGTTTTGGATGTATTGCTTTTGACAAGCCGGTACGATGTAGAAAGCTTGTAGTTACATACAGTCTGAGGGGGAAGGGAGAGAACTGTGCTGTGTTTGAGAGGGTGAGGTGCTCACCCCTGTGGAACTTCCCTTTAGTTTTTGGGGGTATTTACTTAAGAAAAGCTGGCTCTTTAATTCAACCTTTTTTTACCCATCTGCTCACATGAGCAGCGTCAAAAACTAAAAATTCTGGTTGGATTGGCGTCGCTGTTCGTGTTGCATTGATGACAGCGGTATGTTTGTCTTAAGGGTAAATGAGGTGCCACCCTGGTTATCTTGGGTAAGAAGACTTCATAGTTTAATCTTAGAGCTAAAAATTAATGGGTAATGTCATAGTGACACATCTCATCCTTAGAATCCAATAATTTTCTTTTAATCAGTTGCACATTATTGGTAACACTGAATCATAACCAATTTTGCTTTTCAAAGAACCATGACCTTGTGCAACAGTATGGGGTGAATAGAAACATCTGGGTCTATTTAGAACATTTTATTAGAGCTAGTGATGTTTCTTTCTCTCTCTCTCTTTCTCACTCTTTCTTTTTAATAGAGAATCTTAGTGCTGAGAGATGGAATATTTTCTGCCATATCAGTAAACAAGGATGTCACAGGCATCAGCAGTTGCAGCCACCACAGTGGTGAGCTGCTGAGCCCTGAGGGAATTCAGGAAGGAAAGAACACCCACCGTCTAGCAGCCATCAGACTGCGGCCGCTCCCTATAGTGAACCCCAAGGAAGCTCAGGATTTGAAAACAGTTATTGGCCCCAGATAGCTGAGGTGCATATCAAAGGAATAATTTCAGTGCGTCCAGATTCCTCCATCTTCTCAAACATAGAAAAGCACTAAATTCCTTAACTTGCATTATCTGGCTTTCTTTAATTTACAAAAAGTGTTGCTGTTCAGAGTATCTGCCCTTTGTCGCAAGCTCCTGTGTAACCTGGGTTTTCCCCTCGTCTTCTCGGAGCAGCTCTGTCTGCTGTCTCCTGGGTTTTGAAGTCCTAAAAATTCCCACCATATAAAAGTTAACTCTCAACTTTTAACTTTTATATGGTGGGAATTTTTAGGACTTCAAAACCCAGGAGACAGCAGACAGAGCTGCTCCGAGAAGACGAGGGGAAAACCCAGGTTACACAGGAGCTTGCGACAAAGGGCAGATACTCTGAACAGCAACACTTTTTGTAAATTAAAGAAAGCCAGATAATGCAAGTTAAGGAATTTAGTGCTTTTCTATGTTTGAGAAGATGGAGGAATCTGGACGCATTGAAATTATTCCTTTGATATGCACCTCAGCTATCTGGGGCCAATAACTGTTTTCAAATCCTGAGCTTCCTTGGGGTTCACTATAGGGAGCGGCCGCAGTCTGATGGCTGCTAGACGGTGGGTGTTCTTTCCTTCCTGAATTCCCTCAGGGCTCAGCAGCTCACCACTGTGGTGGCTGCAACTGCTGATGCCTGTGACA
>SJYV01051634.1:225004-259193 GCA_006410875.1 Neotragus pygmaeus
CAAATTCCAATTCCCCCAAGGCTGCCTCATCAAATATTCCTTCTTTCTCATCACCATAATTTTTCATTTGTAGGTTAAGCTGCACCTGGGGTTCTCAGAAATCCACTCGCTGCCCTGCAACTTGCCAACTTCTCAGACGTCTCGTCCTCCTCCTCCGTGTCTTTCCTTCTGGAGGAGCAGCCGGGCCGTAGGGGGCGGGGGGCACCCGGTGCGATCTGTAGGACTTTGCCTGGAAACGGTGGGCCTCGGGCCCCGCTCTCAGGTGGGAAGAAGGAGCCCTTCCCCAGCCATCTGTCCATCCTCCCCAGGCACGGTGGACAGAGGGGTGAGTCAGGCTTGACCGTTTTTCCAGCACCTTCCACGTGCCGGACACTCTCTACCGGACCCGCTGAGATTATCTTGTGAACACTGAACTCCACACCCCCTGGTAGCCCCCTCTCATCCCCGGAGAGCTGAGGCTCGGGAAGGCTGCGGCCCCTGGTCACATGGATGGTGATGAGCAGACCTGGGGTTCGAGCCCCGGCCTCTGGGGTCTCAGTTTGGTCAGGAGGAGGCGCGTGGATAGGACACCAGGGTGCAGAGCAGCTCGCAGCCTTGGGAGGGCGCCGGGCAGGAGCCCAGCACCGGCGGCGGGAGGTGGGGAGCGCGGGGCAGAGTGGCCGGACCTGCCGTGGAGGGTAGAGCAGAGGCCGGGGCTGGGCCCGCCCCGGGCAGCCTGTCCGAGCCTCGAGCCCCGGTCTGGTGGCGGGGGCGGCTCCACTCGCTGGCAGTNACCGGCGGCGGGAGGTGGGGAGCGCGGGGCAGAGTGGCCGGACCTGCCGTGGAGGGTAGAGCAGAGGCCGGGGCTGGGCCCGCCCCGGGCAGCCTGTCCGAGCCTCGAGCCCCGGTCTGGTGGCGGGGGCGGCTCCACTCGCTGGCAGTGTCTTCTGGTGGCCCTCTGCTGGGGGGCAAAGGCAGAGCCTCACCCACAGCTCCTCATCCAGGATGCCTGCCCCCCAGCAGGCCCGAGTCCTGGGGGGTGGACATGAAGACACAGCCGGCCAGCCGGCCGCACCTCTGTCCCCGGGAGGCAGTGTCGCTCGGCCCTCAACAGGAAGCAGCTCCTGCTCCCCGCATGCCCTGAGGGGCTCGGTGGTGTGTTTTTAACCCATTACACAGATTATTATTCCATTAGTGAGGTCACACAGTGGGGACCGCGGGACTCTCATCTCCAAAAGGCCTTGAGAGCACTGACCACTAGAAATTAATTAAAGCATCTGATTTCTCAGTGACTCCAGGCTGCAATATCCCCTTCCTGTGTCAGCTGAGAGAAACACAGCCCTGGTTACGGGAAGCTCCTGGCGGCCGGTGGGGGGTAGGGACCANTAAAATCCAATATATATTTGGGAGGAATAATTTTATGTTGACAGCTCAATATGAAATCCTAATTCATTTTGGATAATTTGGAAATGAAGTGGGAGAATGCCATTTGCTGAAAGATGAATTACACTGCAAGTTTTATTTTGCATAATATGTTTTTATGAGCATTTCAGAATTCAGAAGGGAAGATATCCAGCCTCTTCTCCTGCATAATATGTCATCTCTGAATATTTTCTTTAGCATGTTTTGAGTTCCTTAGGCTTGGGAGGATTATTGCTATAGAAGTAATTTTAACATTCTCTTTGATAAAATGTAAAAGGAAAAGAGAGCATCAGTATATCATCAGAACAGATAATCATATGGTTCAGGCTGGAGAAACAAAGCTTGACTTTCAGGCAGTTGCAAAGTATCTTAAAACTCAATTAGCCAAATATTTGTATTTTTCAAACAGCAACTTTTTGTTTGTCTTGAATAAGAGACACGGTCTCACTACGATTTTCCTATGTGCTGTCTGAGGCTCTGGTTCTTCCTGTCTGTATTAGGAAGTAAAATATAATTTATTTGGATAAAATGGTTTCACAGTTTGATGGAAAGTACATTAATAGAAAGGAAGCTTGGCAGAATTTGAAAACTACAATTGATCTCTAACTTACCTCAAGACTTGAAATAAATCTGCTTTTCCTCAACTATTATTACTTGTCAATAGCATTCTGAAATATGTTTTAATAATAAAACACCTATGCAGAATCTAGCAAGTAACAATTTTCAGCTTTCTTGTGGTAGAAATGCCAAGAGACTGTTCTATGTGTCTAAAATCTATGGTAGATTTCTGTATTTTGGCTTAACTTTGGAGTTCTTGCTTTTTATTAATGTTACATTATCTGGATTGATTTTTGAATATACTTTTGAGTATTGGTAGAGACTGAAAGGAAAGGTGATGTGACTTGAACACAATCCAGTTTATTCCCTGAAAGGTAGTGCCTAAGTGATTCGGGTTTAGCATCAGGATGAACTGTGTTAGAAACCTGTGTTTTCTACATATCAGCTGCAGGATGTTGGGCAAGTTATTTAACACCCTTCTTATAATTTTTATAGTTAATTCACAGCATTGCATTAGTTTCACATATACAGCAAAGTGAATCAGTTGTACATATGTCCACTTTTTTAGATTCTATTCCCACATGGGTCATTACAGAGTGTTAAGTAGAGTTCACTGTGCTATACAGTAGGTCTGTATTAATTATGTGTTCTATATACAATAGTGTGTACATGTCAGTCCCAGAGTTCCAGTGCATGCCTCCCCCTCTTTCCTCCTTAGCAATAACAGTTTGTTACAAATGAAGGTATTTAAGACTTTGAGCCTTAGTTTCCTCATCTGTAAAACAATAGCCATTTTATAAGGTTGATTAAGTAAAACAGTGCCTGGAACAGTGCAAACACCCAAGCATATTTAACTATATTTGCGATACTAATTACTATTATGTCTCTAGCCTGCACTACTTTCTTCATGACGTTTCTCTAACCCAAGCTAATTCATTACAAAGAGTTTGCATTCAGGAAAGAAAGCCCACATTTTGTTGATCTGAAGGTGGTACACTTCAACCAGGCTAATGGACACTTTACTCCAAAAGATTGTTGTAAGTATTTATTTTAAAGTATTTTTTAAATGAGCTCATAAGATTATAGAGTGGGAAGGTTCCTTAACTGTATGGTCTAAATTCTGATGTACAACTGAAGAATTTAAGGTGACGCTTACTCAGGGGTCACGTGGCTACTGAAGAGCAGAGTCACTGTCATTGGAAAGGCCTTCCGATTCCCAGCCCAGGGCTGACTTGTTAACACGTGCCACTTCATCGAGTCTAAGAAGACTTGAGAGGTCGGTTAGCACAAAACACGTGGATGTCTAAGACTGGCCACATGCAGGCTGCAAGTAATGTCATTCAGAGGAAAAATAGCTCTAGCACGCAATTACCAGATTAGCAGAACTCTAGGTTCCTTCTCGGGATTCCCTTTTCCCCTCTTGTCTTGTCCAGTGATCCCAGGGGCATGTGCAGTATGAGAGAAAGGAGTAACTGCCTGCTTGCCCACCCAAGGAGGTTGCAGAGCTCCTCTAGTTTCACCCCTCGAACTTGCCCTGGCTTCCCAATGCCAGACACAGCCTGTGTGGATGGTGGATTGTGATAGGGGCTCCATGGGCTCAGACTCCCCAAGGAAGGATGCTCCAAGTCCATCATTCTTCCTGAGAGCTTCATCCCTTTCTCTTGGTTCCAGCTTTGCCTCTGAAGGATGCTGGCTTGTGTTCAAAAGAAGACAGTTCTTCACACACAGCTCCCTGTGGTCTTCAAGCATCGTTCCCCAGGATGCCAGCTCCTCCAAAGGCAATCTCTGTTTTCCTTTACCTCCCTGAAATGCTCAAGGCAGAAATCCACCATTTTCTCTTTTTCATTCCAGAAACAAAAGAGTTCGTAATATACCTCTGAGACAATGGAGCTGCTTACTCACTCATGCTTCAAATGCTAGCTCCTCATTCGTGTTTAAGAGGCTCTGCATGATTTCATCTTTGGGGAGAGTACCAAATCCAGAAACACCCTCCTCTGGAGATGAAGGGGGGTTTCTGGCACCATGCCTCGAAGTAGGGAGAGAATGAGTGACATGAACTTGGCACATAGAAGACCCTTTATCACTATTTTGAATAACTGCTTAAAAACACTAAACATAAAGTCTGCATCAAGGTACCCAAGTGATATAGCTATAAAATCTGAACTTTTATTATATTTATTATATATTTATAATTTCAAGGTTTTCTTTTGTCTCAAGTCTTGGTTTTTCAGCTATTAATCTCCAAGTGTGAGGGAAACTTGCCAATGAATTTGCAGAATGAGGTCCTTTCCTAAACTGAATTTCTAGCCATATAATGTCTATTCTAAGTGTGTGTCTGAATATATAGGTGTGTGTGGTTTTATAAATGTACTTAACACTCTTTGGATTTAATAATGTTTTAGAGGATTTGAGTTCCTGTAACATTTTTATTTTGGCCACATTCATAAAAACGTAAATACAAATGTAAAATAAATCCATGAGTCTACCCATTATCCAGCTGCAGCTTTAAAACATGCCGTAGTTGATAAGCTTCCAAGTTTGTCTTAATGGCAGAGTTTCATCTCTGCAGCCAATTTGGATCACAAAGCAATTCCTATTTCAAGTGTTTGGCCCATAAAGGGAACAAAGTAGATGATTGTGGGTCACTCCTATCCCCATCATTTCAGAGTCGCCTGGAGAGGCTGTTACATTTCCTCTGGACCTGTGTTCCTTAGAAAAGAATGTGGCTATTGTGAGAGACTTATTCCAAGCAAGAGTTTGCATAAATGGAGACTGATTGTGGTGGTTATTATTATGACCATTATTATTACTATTATTACTTTTTATTTAGTTTGTGTCTGGAGTTGGTGTCAGAGGTGACATACAGGTGTTAATTGTCTCTGAATATTTTCACAGATCTTCCTTGATCAAAGGTGCCCTGATAAAGTCTACAAATATTCATTCAGTGTCACTTTGAAGCTGAGAAGCTCACAATGAGTGTGATTCTCTAAGAGGCAGAAGCAAAGTTTCTCTGAAAGCAGGCCAAACTTCCAAACTTGTACCATCTGCTTTTAGTGGGAGGGTCTGATTTGTCAACTAAAAAACACAGTCACAACCTGAATGTAGAAGGCTATTTTACTTGGTGGGAACGTTTACAACTCCAAACCTGGGCGACTGCATCTCAGTAGCCCTGAGAAAACTGCTTCAAGGAGGCAAGAGGGGCAGTCAGGCTACACACACGTTTGCAACAAAGGGAGCAGGCAGTCTGAGCATCGGAGATCAGACATCAAGTTAAGGAATCTGGCGTTCTTTGTACGGGAAGGTGCAGGCCTCTGGGCTCACTGCGTTGGTTCCTTACGCACCTCGGCTGTCTGGGGCCGACCCTGTTTCCTTGTTCACCTGGCTTCGTGCATTCCCCGAGCTCCTCAGCAGTCACCGTAGGGGAGGCAGCATCTGCTGGATCTCAGCTTGGGGAGCCCTCATCACATGTGGAGGCCAGAAATAGCTGCTGGCTGTGACATGTCTTGTTTATTAACGTGGCAGGAGATATTTTCATTTCACAGGTTCTAGACCTTTGAGTTTTCTTCAGTTAAAGTCCAGTTATCTTGTGCGCACTCACGGAAGTTTCCTGGAGTACGTTCCACAAATGTTTTTAATATGCATTTTTAACAAAAATACCCCTAGAAATTTCAGGACTATCCTAATTTTGAAAAAAATAAATCTGTTAATGGGGGTGCAACAGAATAGTGACTGAGAGAGTCACTGGGGTTATAAATGCAATTATGAGCAATTAGAACCTTCACTTTAAAACGCAGGAGCAACTAAGGTAGCGAAGCCAGTTTTACCTTCCGCGATTTCGGCTGCGGCACTACGTGCAGCCCCAGCCGCCACTCTGACCCTGGCTCCTGTGGCACGGCTTTGTGTGCTGGCTTCAGGACTCTCGGTCGTGGCATGAAGAGCGTGGACGAGGCGGCTTCCCGCAGGTCTCCAGGCAGAGTGCGGCCCGAGCCCTCCAGTGGTTGAGTCCAGGGTGCGGTGCAGTCGTTACCCAGGCTGCATCCCAGTTCTCTTTCTGCTTTCATGTCCCTAATTTCTTCAGGAATAATCTTCTTGGAAAGGTATGCTTTAGTTTTAGGACAGAATTCATGAATTTATGGGTCTCTCACTTTTTTAAAAAATAATTTTTATTGGAATATAGTTGATGATATGGACACACTGTGTCCTGTCCGACTCTTTGCAACCTTGTGGACCATAGCCTGTGAGGCTCTTCTGACCACGGCATTTTCCCAGCAACAATACTGGAGTGGGTTGCCGTGCCCTCCTCCAGGGGATCCCCCTGACCCAGGGACGGAAGTGCTCTTTACCGGTGAGCCACCAGAGAAGCATGTACATGCACTGCTGCATATAAAGTAGGCAACTGAGGAGAGCCTCCTGTATAGCACAGAGGACTCTACTCCGTGCTCTATAATGACCCGTATGGGGAAAGAATCTAAGACGAGATATATGTGTGTGTAGAGCTGATCCTCGTTGTACACCTGAAACTCACTCAAAGTCTCACTCTGAAATCATCAATGGTAATCAGTTTCTTTCTGTTCATTCTTTCTCATCACTTTCGTATATGACTCCCCCTAAGATCTCAGGTTTTTATCATAGCTTTAGTATCTCCTTTTTAAACTGTAATTTCTTCTGCATCTTCCAGTAATTTTCTTGAAAAGGCAGCAGTACCCAGTGATCTTCATTTAACCTTGATGCCTTTCGGGTAACACGGCCACTTCATTCCCTTTGTGTCTTAACCGCACTTCTTAGAGAGGATTCTCTTCTCCTTCCTCACCACTGGATTTATCTTTATTAAGAATCTTGATCTGGTTATTACTCAACTGAAATCTAACAAAACCTGATTCTGATTTGATTTTTTTTGATGTAGTACAGAGAGAGGTATAACAGAAACAGAAATGGAAGATGCCTTCATGAGTTAGCTCAAATGAAAGAAAACTTTACATCCTCTGAAAACGTTGTTATCCAATATGGTACCCCTACATGGGTACTGAGCAATTAAAATATGACTAGTATGGGTGAGAAGAATACATTAGGAGCATGGGATAACAGATTTATGTACTTTGTACAAAATAGATAAGCAACAAGGATGCAGTGTATAGCACGTGGAACAATATTTAATATCTTTTAATAACCTGTAATAGAAAATAATCTGAAAAAAAATTTATACATATATAAGCAAATGACTTTTGCTGTACACCTGAAACTAACACAATATTATGTTGATTATACTTCAATAAAAAATCAATAATTACTTTATAACTGCAAATAATTCACAAAAATGACATGTGACTGAGAAGCTAAATTTTAAATTTTATTTCAATTACTTTAAATTTAACTTTAAACATTGATACTTAATTCAGCTACTGGAAAACTTACATATGTTTGGAATAATATGAATGTTTTTCAGTCTATTTTTCTCTGTTGTGCATTTATGAACTGTACATATAGATCAACTATTTCTGATAAATATTTAGCATCCACATCGGGATGTGCTGGAAGTGTAAAATGCATACCAGATTTCAAAAAGAGTGAATGTAAAATATCTTATTAATGATATTTTGCAAAAATTTTATGAAAGGTTGAATTCATATTTGGGATTATATCGGTTTCAGTAAAATATATACTGATTTTATGTGTTTCTTTTTATTCTTTTAATGCAAAAAACTAGAAAATTTAAAATCACATGTATGACTTGCATTTTATTAATATTACTGGTGGACATTGTTGCTGTAGAAACACAGAATGGACTGACTTATAAGGGGGTTTGGGCCAGAGTTGCTCTAACTACCCACGAGAAAGCACCTTAGCTACTGCAGGGGGAAAGGCCGGGGGGCGGGGGTGCGAGGCGGTCCTGCTGAAGGCGCGAGGCAGGGCCGGGGCTGAGCCGGAGGAAGGCCGGGGCCCTGCTGGGGCCCAGCTCCCGGCTGGAGGGGCCTGTGGGGATGCGGAGCCCTGGGGAGAGGGACCCGGCGTGGCCCTGC
This sequence comes from Neotragus pygmaeus, assembly GCA_006410875.1. Taxonomy (NCBI): domain Eukaryota; kingdom Metazoa; phylum Chordata; class Mammalia; order Artiodactyla; family Bovidae; genus Neotragus; species Neotragus pygmaeus. The sequence continues at coordinate 232,981 of SJYV01051634.1, forward strand.
CGTGGAGTGAGCCTGGAGCTGCGGAGCCAGCGGGTCATCGGGGAATCCCCAGAAATGTCGTGAGTCAGGAGAAAAGGGGAGCGATTGAAACAGACCGCGGGGGATTCACTCTCAAGTTTATTAACCAAGGCAAAGAATTCAAGGGGCAGAGCAGGAAGTAACTGGAATGACCTTAATTCGCTCCCTTGCTGGTAGCCAAGGACCATATCTGTTGTATCTTAGGTTAATTTGAAAGGGATATTCGGATGTTTTGGCATAGAAATTCCTTCCACATTAAGATAAGGTCTAAAGCTTTTGGTTATTTTATTTAGCTTTGCCTTGACAATTCAATAAGGCATTTCACATTTATTACCTGCTATGAATATTTAATGGTGGTAAAACTCACCTAGAAAGGATACCTGTGAGACTTCAGGTGCCCTTGAATTGTTTTATCCTGTAATAACTCTAAACATGGGTTCATGGGGCCAGTTCTGGGAGGTTCCCATTTCCTTCTTACTCTATCATACCCCCAGTAGTACTTTGTCAAGGATTTCCAAAGGTAAGTTCTAAGGTTCAGGGGAGATTTCCAAAGGTAAGTTCTAAGATTCAGGGGAAATGGTCATGCCAGTCCAAGGCTCTGGCTTCAGAGCCAGAAAGATCCCCCATCCATCTCAAATATCTAGAACCTTCCTGGTTCTTTGCCAGCCACAGTCTTTTTTCTTATTAAGAAAGGAATAAACTTTTAATGAGCACGTCCTAACTTCTGGAATTTGCTCCTTCCTAGATGATGATTTTAAGCACAGCATTTAACCATTATATCTTCAATTTCTTCCTGTGTAGAAATATGGATAATATTAGGATCTATGTCATGAGATTTTCTGGGGTTAATGAGATAATATGAGCAAACCTTTTTTTTTTTAATTGAAGTATAGTTGCTTTATAATATCATGTATACAACAAAAGGATTCAGTTATGCATATATATTCTTTTTCAAATTATTTTCTCTTATAGGTTGTTATATTCAGTAGAGTTCCCTGTGCTAACAGTAGGCCCTCATTGATCTCCTATTTTATACAGAGTGTGTGTGTGCTAATCTCACACTCCTCTAACTTACCCCTCCCTCACCTTTGACAAGATCCAGGGAGAGGATCAGGGACTCAGCCAGATGCGAGCTGAGTAAGTGAACCTACCCCACTGACGCTGGGCTCGGTTGCATGGCTCACTTTGGCTGATGAAATCTTAGCAGACGTGACATAAGCAGAGGCTTTAAAAGCTCTGGCCCCATTTTGTTCCCTTTGTTGTTGTTGAGTCACTAAGTCGTGTCCGACTCTTTGCCACCCCATGGACTGCNGCCCCACTGACGCTGGGCTCGGTCGCATGGCTCACTTTGGCTGATGAAATCTTAGCAGACGTGACGTAAGCAGAGGCTTTAAAAGCTCTGGCCCCATTTTGTTCCCTTTGTTGTTGTTGAGTCACTAAGTCGTGTCCGACTCTTTGCCACCCCATGGACTGCAGCACACTAGGCCTCCCTGTCTCTCATTATCTCCTGGAGTTCCCCCAAGTTCATGTCCACTGACCTAGTGATGTCATCCAACCATCTCAGCCTCTGTCACCCCTTCTCTTGCCTTCAGTTTTTCCCAGCATCAGAGTCTTTTCCAACGAGCTGGCTCTTCGCATCAGGTGGCCAAAGTATTGCGGATTCAGCTTCAGCATCAGTCCTTCCAATGAATATTCAGGGCTGATTTCCTTTAGGATTATCTGAGTTGGTCTTGCTGTCCAAGGAGCTCTCCAGAGTCTCTTTTAGCACCACAGTTTGAAAGCATCAGTTCTTTGTCACTCACCCTTCTTTATTTTGTTCTCTTCTGATCTGTAGGGTTCCCAGGAAGTGGTCCATCAGCTGGACCTCAAATTGAACATAGGTAGTGTAGATCTGAGTTCCACTCACAGCTTGGGGCTAAGTGCCTGAGCCGAGCCGAGCCCAAGGCAGCAGAACCACAGCTAGCCCTCAGGCCCACAGCGCTGGGAATACATCTCTGTGGCTGTAAGCCACTGAGAACTGGATAGCCTTTTTTGCAGCATATTATGGCAATTTTCAAAGTGTATGTGTGTATAGGAATTGGCAACCCACTCCAGTGTTCGTGCCTAGAGAATCCCATGGACAGGGGAGCCTGGTGGGCTGCTGTCCATGGGGTGACACAGAGTCGGACACGACTGAAGCGACTCAGCATGCATGCATGCGTTACAGAAGGAAATGGCAACCCACTCCAGTGTTCTTGCCTGGAGAATGCCAGGGACAGAGGAGCCTGGTGGGCTGCTGTCTATGGGGTTGCACAGAGTCAGACACGACTGACGCGTATTAGCAGCAGCAGCATCTTTGGCACCATACGTTTATTTTCTATGTCTGCGAATCTGTTTCTGTTTTGTAGGTAAGTCTATTTGTTTCAGGGTTTTGTTTGTTTGTTTGTTTGTTTACGATTCCACATATAAATGGAATCATATCCTGTGATATGCTTGCCATATACTGTGATATGATTGTCGTATCCTATGACATTTGCCTTCTCTTGTCTGACTTACTTCACTTCCTGTGATCATCTGTAGGCCCACTCAGGTTGTTGCAAATGGCATTATTCATTCTCTTCATGACTGAGTGTGCAGACTTTTTATCACAATGCTTGGCTCATAAGAGCTTGTAAGATGTGAAATCTTTTGTAATTATTATCTGTTAAACACCTCGTTGGACACTTTACATTTTATCTCCTTTAATCTCCACAACCATTTGGGGAGGTAAGGAGGCTTATCCCGGCTCTGTGCAGAAGCTCAGAGAAATAAACTACCATGCCCCAGTTTGCTCAGAGTGAAAGTCCACTTGAGCAGCATCCATGGTGAAGATCACACTCTGAGCTCCACCGCTCTGGGTTGGGAAACCTTAAGGGCATCTCCCTGCCTCCATTTTCATGTCTAAAAAATAAGAGAGGTATTGGATTTATCTCATGAAATTTTTTTAAGAAGTTAAGCAAGTTGATGTTTATGAACATTTAGAACAGTGCGTACTACATATGATTATTACATCAAAACATTTTATTTTTATCTCTGACCTGAAAATGAGTTGAACTGCCGAGGTTCTTGCTAAAGAGTTCCTATATTTTTAGGTAAGAAATGCAAGTGCTTTGGAAACAAAGCATCCCCGCCTCATTGTTTCATAGCTCAAATCTGGTTTCTATAAGGTTCCGGGGAACAATAGTAATTGTGGTATTTGGTCCTCAAGCACTGACAGCTTTTGTAGACCATTATAAACCTGGGATCATGCCTCTTTCACATTTCTCCTGCAAAATGCCAGCCTCCCCCTGTGGCTGGAATTCTTTCTCTGGATGACTGACATCTAACACGCATTCTGCTGCCAGACACATGCTTTTCCTTTGGCTGGGCACCTGGGTTTGGCACAGTGTTCATTTCCCTTGAGAGAAGTGGTGTCAATAGAGACTGCACTGCTGGGTGAGATAAGTGGGCAGAGGACGCATTTCAGAAGCCAGTTCCCAGAGCGCCGGGATTATACCTGGGCTGGGGATGTAGCAGGGAGATCTCAGACTCTCCTCTGCTCCATGCATGCCTGTGTGATCTGTTGCAGGCATTTTTCTTTGCCTTTTAAATTATGACCTTTCTGAAGGCCAAAGCTTTATCTGTGTCTTCCACCACACCTATCATGCAGAGGGCATCAAAAATGATCAATATAGATATAAATTCCATACTGTCTTTATTTTGAGAGAACTCCTTGGAGATTAAGGTCATTCAAATACTGGATGCTTGTGTTTCTAGCCATCTTCTAAAAAAGGCAGTTTAAAAATCAACAACAACAGAATTTATGCTCAAATTATAAGCAAATTGAACTTTAAATACATGAGCTTTTCAACTGCTGATTTAAAAAGAAATTAGAAAGGCAGTTCTCAGACTTTCTGTATTTTTAATAAATTTGCCAAAAATCTGCTTTAGGGATACACTGCTATACCAGAGTGGGGCTGACAGAAACCAGAACCGGCTTACTGCCCTCCCCTCTTGTCAATAAAGTTTTATTGGTGCACAGCCACAGTGCTAGGAATTGCTTATGGCTCTTTCATATTGCAGTGGCAGACTTGAGTTGCCACAGAGATCATGGGACTTGCAGAGACAGAAATCTTTACTGTCTAGATCTTTGTATATTCTTAGTTCTCCTCCGAACAACATGTAAACAAATGAGATTGACAAATTTTTGATAAAACTTTATTTACAAAGCAGGAAGTGGATGTGGTTCAGCGTATCCTGGGTAAATTGGAAAGAGAAGGTTGTTGAGAGTGAGATGTGCCAGCTCTGTGGCCCAGGAGTCAGCATTTGAGCTGCCTGAACCTCAGTCTGGGCTGCACACAAGACATGGATATCAACGCTTATCTGGTAATTCTTATGAGGACAAAATAAGAGAATGTATGATCAGAACTAGCACATATGAGACCCTAAATGCTTGTGTCTTTTCATATAATACCTCACACTCACAGGGTGCCAAAATTTCACAGTTAAAATGTAGGAAAATAGTACCTTCACCAGACACCACGGAGATGTTTGTGAGAGAGAGAAAAGATTTAAAATTTTTAAATGCATGCTTAGTTTCATTCAGGGACTTTAGCTGGGCTTGAATGAATATATATTGAATGAGGGGAAGAATGATGTTTAAAAAGCCACATCAGTTTAACATCATACAGTTCTAATTTAACCCACAATTTTGAAAAATATAAAGTTTTAGATACATTTCATGCTCTTAAATATCCAAGAATTTAACTTAGTTTTACAATGTATTTCATACTTCAGTCTTTTAGAAATATCTCTGTCATATCATTGAACCAACTATTCCTGATAAACAATTATTCCTTTCCAAACATTCAGCAGGTCTAAAAGCTGGAAAAGCATTTATATTCATGGTTTAAGCCAGTGAGAAATGACAGTGTTATAAGCAAATGATGCCCTTGGGCCTTTGCGGGGAAGTCGATACCCTCCTCATCCATCACCAAGCTCCAACTGCAGGATCGTGGGCATTCTGGTTGTACTAGACATGAAAACAACAGTAAAAAGAGAAAACCTTCCCTTGCTTCCTTTAGTAGAATCTATTTTCTCCTGTAAAGATAGTACAGATTATTTCCTTTATCACCATAAAATCAAAAGCATCTGTGAAAAAATAAAACTTATCTTGGAGCATCTTGAGGCAGATGAGAACCTCGGAGACAAACCCGAGATTCAGGGTCTGCTGGAAGCCTGGTCCAGTCTACCCGAGCAACGTTGCTGGGCTTGCAGGGGGCGGAGGGCTAAGAGCCCGCCTGCCAGTGCAGGAGACACGGCTTTTGTTCCATCCCCGGGTCGGGAAGATCCCCTGGAGGAGGAAATGGCACCCCACTGCAGTGTTCTTGCCTGGAGAATCCCAGGGACGGGGGCGCCTGGTGGGCTGCCGTCTATGGGGTCGCACAGAGTCAGACACGACTGAAGCGACTTAGCAGCAGCAGCAGCAGCCACTGACTATAGTATTTTAGGTAACACAGTACAGAGCCGTGACTTTTAAACGAGAATATGGGGCAACCAGAAAGTAATAATAGTGCCAAAACCAACAGAACACTCAGGTGGAGTAGTGGGCGTCTCCTTGTTTGTGATGCTTTGCAGTTCTTAATTTTGTTTTAAATTTTGGCTGNCTTTTAAACGAGAATATGGGGCAACCAGAAAGTAATAATAGTGCCAGAACCAACAGAACACTCAGGTGGAGTAGTGGGCGTCTCCTTGTTTGTGATGCTTTGCAGTTCTTAATTTTGTTTTAAATTTTGGCTGTGCTGGATCAGTGTTCTGCTGTGTGGTCTGTGTTGTGGTGTGCTGGGTCTGTGTTGAATGTGTGGTGGTGTGCTGGGCCTGTGTTGCGGTGTGCTGGGCCTGTGTTGCGGTGTGCTGGGTCTGTGTTGTGCTGTGCTGGGTCTGTGTTGAATGTGTTGTGGTGTGTTGTAGTGTGCTGGGTCTGTCTTGAGGTGTGCTGGGCCTGTGTTGCAGTGTGCTGGGTCTGTGTTGAATGTGTTGTGGTGTGTTGTGGTGTGCTGTGCCTGTGTTGCGGTGTGCTGGNCTGGCTGAGCTGGGTCTTTGTAGCCGCGAGGGATTTTCTCTCGCTGCGGCCAGTGGGAGCTGCCCTCCAGTTGCCGGCTTCTCTAGCTGCGGGCACAGGCTGTAGGGCACGGGGCCTCGGGATTTTTGGCTCCAGCCTCTTAAGCACAGGCCCGCGGTTGTGGCTCACGAGCTTGGTTACTCCGCGGACTGTGGGATCTTCCTGGGCCAGGGACTGAACCTGCATCTTCCTGCACTGGCAGGTGGATTCTTCACCACTGATCCACCAGGGAAGCCCTTCAGATCTTCTTGTTTTGGTCTCATCTGACTGAGTACACTTTCTTAAATAACTGCTGAGAGACACTTCCGCCACCAATACTTACTGACCGTTCTTTGCTAACATTGTTCAGTTGGAATGACCTCTGAGAAATCGAAATTGGGATTTGCCTCTTCTGACTTCTAATAGGAGGCAAACATCAAATCTTTGCAACATAATGCCATTTCATTCACCTAAGAAATGTGCTTATGTTAATATTATGTAGTGCAGAATTCTCTTGTTATTTTTAGCAAATGACTGGATAAAGAATTATCAGTAAAAAAATATAGGACAGGTAGAGAATTGTTTGCTTACTCGCTCCTAAATTTACTTGCAAAGAGAAGAAAATTAATGGAAATCAGTATCTTTTTATTGTGTTTCCATTCCTCAAAGAAATGATGAACTATGCAAAGGAAGAAAAAAAATGCTTGCCTATATTTTATCTGTCATTTATATACAAATAGGGTTATGATTAAAATACATTTTGGTGGCTCTGACTAGGGCGAATTTATCTGTGAAGAAAAAAACTTGAAAAGGATAACGTTTTATTGTTCGGTATTATCAGTGCTACAACTCAAATGCATTATAGAGTGCAGTCCCACCCAGGCTCTGTAGAACTGCTAATTCTCCTTCCGTATGTGCATTGCATCTTTACAGAGAAGCTTAATCTGAAGTTGTGCATGCTCTTTCCATCTGTGTGTGTGTGTGTGTGTGTGTGTGTGTTACNAATGCATTATAGAGTGCAGTCCCACCCAGGCTCTGTAGAACTGCTAATTCTCCTTCCGTATGTGCATTGCATCTTTACAGAGAAGCTTAATCTGAAGTTGTGCATGCTCTTTCCATCTGTGTGTGTGTGTGTGTGTGTTACAATGCCTTCTAACATTTTCTCTTCTCCTCCCTCAGCAAGATTTTCTCTTTTCTAAGGAATTTTCATTTCTGAGGTCATAATGGTTTTTGACCCCTTCTGCTGGCTTTTGGTGAAATTCAGGGTGCAGGTCTTTTTTTCATGGGGAGAGTGCAGAGAAAGTTGTTTCTTGCCGACTCCCGGCGAGTGGACACTTGAAGGGACACTTCCGCCAGCGCACGCATGTCCATCTGGTGCCAGTCGGTGCTGCTGCAGATCCAAAGCAGCCCCCCCAGGGTCATGCTCTCGACGCTTATCTGAACGGTGAAGGAGATCAGAGACGGTAGCTGTTTTCACTGCAGAAGTTTTTGGGCCCAGCAGATAAGCATGGTGGGTTTGTAATCTAGAAACTTGCTATTCAGAGTGTGGTGTGTAACCCAGTAGCACTGACCTTACCTATGAGTGTGTTTGTTAGAAATGCAGCACCCTGAGTTCCAGCCCAGAACTACTGAATCAGAATGGGTGTTTCAATAGTATCTCCACGATGTATACACACACTGAAGTTTGAGAGGCTGTGCTCAAAAGATAGTTCTTGATCCCATCAGCAATTCTCCGGTCATAATTATGAAACAGCGCTCATGGGAGTTATGCACCAAAAGTCACACTAACAGCTTTCATTGCATCCTTTCATTCAATCTTCATGTCCTACCTAAGAGCTAATTTTTTCTGTCATCTCTGTGTGATGGTTATGCTCAGAAAGTTGATGTTATTTGTACAAAGTCACAGAGAGAGACATTTATTCATGAGGTCACTGAGAAAGAGGGTGTTCTCCACTTTGACTTTTGACTGTGCCTCTTGAGATGATCAATATCTCAAAAAAATTCATACAAGCTAGATTCTCCAGAAAGTGATTTATAAACATTAGAAGCGCATCTCCATAATGAAAAGCGTAATTGCCTCATAGACCAGACTACTGGTTGTGGACATCCTCAGACAGTGTCTGTTTTCCGGTCACTCTGATGGGAAGGTGGGATAAAATCAAGAGGGCTTTTGCTTAGCCTGGAATTAGAGTGATGGAATTAGCTAATGGTAGGAGAGTTGATTGATCATTTTAGTGTCTAACACGGTCAAGTAATAGCTGGAGTAGCTATTGGTGCTCCATGGCCCTGTATATGCTAAGGACACCACCAGCTTGATGCTGATCAGCGGTACCTCGTCTCTTCCACAGGACTGAAAATTCAAGACACAACCCTACTTCAAAAGATAGACCTTACTTTCAGGCATATCATAATTTTGCTTTCGTGTTAACTTCAAGCACATCACGTGACCTCGTCTATAAACTTCACTCTTGCTTTTACCTTTTGTCTGTTTCTGATCGTGGTCATTTGGGGCTCACTTATCTCTGGTACTTTGGGCGTGCTTAGTCATGTCCGACTCTGTGCAGCCCCATGGGCTGTAGCCCACCAGGCTCCGCTGTCTCTGCGATTTTCCAGACCAGAACACTGGAGTGGGTTGCCGTTTCCTCCTCCAGGGGATCTTTCCAACCTAGGGATCAAACTTGTGTCTCTTGCATCTCCTGCCTTGGCAGGGGGAGTCTTTACCACTAGCGACACCTAAGGCAGGGCTCAATGTCTGGGGGATTTGTATTGTGCTCCACCCGTGTTTTCAGAAAAGAAAAGGTTTACAACCAACTTCTTCCTTGATTGGGGTTTTGAACAGCTTTGACTCACTTAACATGACATTGGATATAGTACACAGATATGTATGTTATTATATGTTACCACATACAATATATGATATATGTATATGTTAAAACCAACAGTTACTGCTTATCAAGCTTCTGTCTTGTATCAGGAACTATAATTAATTGTATGCTGCTGCTGCTAAGTCGCTTCAGTCATGTCCAACTCTGTGCGACCCCATAGATGGGGGCCCACTGTCTCTGGGATTCTCCAGGCAAGAACATTGGAGTGGGTTGCCATTTCCTTCTCCAATGCATGAAAGTGAAAGTGAAGTCGCTCAGTCGTGCCCAATTCTTAGCGACCCCATGGACTGCAGCCCACCAGGCTCCACCATCCCTGGGATTCTCCAGGCAAGAACACTGGAATGGGTTGCCATTTCCTTCTCCAATGCATGAAAGTGAAAAGCGAAAGTGAAGTCACTCAGTCGTGCCCAACTCTTAGCGACCCCATGGACTTCAGCCTACCAGGCTCCTCCGTCCATGGGGTTCTCCAGGCAAGAGTACTGGAGTGGGGTGCCATGCCTTCTCCAACTAATTGTATAACTACAACTATAACATAATATTTTATTTACTCCTCATAACATACATACAAGAGAGATATTTACATTCCCATTTTACTGGGGAACAAACAAGGCAGGAGACTTAGGTTGGATAACTGGGTCGGGAAGATCCCCTGCAGGAGGAAATGGCAACTCACTATAGTACTCTTGCTTGGAAATCCCAGAGACAGAGGAGCCTGTGAGCTGCAGTCCCTGGGGTCTCAAAAGACTCAGCAAGCCATGGACGGTAGCGACTAAAGAAAAGAACTGAATTGAACTGAGATTAAGTGACTTACTCTAGGTCACACAGACGGTAAATGATGCATGTCTTTGACCTTGCTATCTGTGACAAAAAAAAGGCTCCCGCTCTTTCAGATTTATTGCCTTAACTTGCCTATAGTACCTTATCTAATGAATGTAGTTAACCATGATTTAGGATTCTATTATCAATGTATAGACTAAATAATAGAACTGTGACTTATGGAAACATAGGGGGAAATTAATCTCTAATAGTTTGCAGGTTTGGTATAAGAAAATTTATCAGTGAGCTACTCTAACAATGTCTTGATTGAGAATTTCATCCTGTTTTCAAAACTGTTTTTGTGTTTCAACATTTTTTCTCATCAGGGAAACCATAATCCAATTTACACAGCTTCTGAACATTATATAAAGTAAATAATTCAAGTTATTTTTATTTACTGCATCAGTCTGTATGTACTACAAAATTTTATGGGTCTTTTAGCAAAAAAATTAAAGTGATTATTATGCAGTAATACTTTTTATCTTCCTTTATAAAGAGAAATGAATACATCCAAATTCAGTTGCCTAAGAAGTAGATAGAGCTGCATTCACAGAATTCCCAATCTCTCAACAAAAATCATGCTTCTTTAAAGTATTCACTCATTTGACAAATGCTTATTCATGCTCACTTTGTGCTTGGCACTGTTTTAGGCACATGGGTATTAGGTAAAGAAAATATACAAGAGTCCCTGACTTCACAGAAGCTAAATTGGTATAAAAGTCTATAGAAAATAAAAACTTAAATAAGCATGATTAAGATGGTACATGCAAGAGACAGTGTTATTCAGGCTGGTTTGGGCAGACCTCATTAAGCAGGAAAGTACTGAATAATGAAAAAAGAAGAAGGACATAACCAGGCAAATAACTAGGAGAGGGCGTCCCAGGTAAAAGCAGAACCTTCAACAGAAGATCAAGCTAGAACTATGCACAGAAAAGATGTCAAAGCAGCTGGGGGAAAGGACTCAGTGAGAAATTTCTAGAAGACAAATCAGAGAAGACAAGGGTCAAAGTCACACAGACCCTCGTCAGCTCTTACAGGTACTTTGGACTTTATTGCAAGTGAAATAAAGTGTTATTGGCAGTGTTGAGTAGCAAAACAGTAGGATTCCAATCATATTTAGAGACATCGCTCTGGATAATGTCTGGGAAATTAGCTGTAGAAAAGCAAGAAGGGGAAAAGAGTGGCAAAATGAAAGAACAGAGCAACTGAGTTCTGTGGGAGAATGCCGAATAATCCAGTGTGTGCTTCAAGCCCCGGGAAGACAGAAAAGAGAGAATGGGGCAGAATAATATAACTGAAGAAATAATGGCCAAGAATATGCTAACAATGATGAAAATATCAACCCATACAACCAAGGACACCGGCAAGCCTGAAGCCATATAAAAAGTGAAACATAACAATGTATGCACATCATAGTCAGACCTGTGCAAATCCAAAGATAAAGGCCAAATCTTTAATGCACTAAATAAAGTTCCAAAGAAGTCTCGTGCAAGAATGTTCATGCCATCTTTAATCCTAATAGCTAAAAACCAGAAACCGCTCAAGCACCCCAACAGGAGAAGAATGAGTGAATCAATTATGGTATAGAATCTCAGAAATCCTTGTTGGGTAGAAGAAATCAGAAAAAAAAACAAATAAATTCATACTGAATCATATCATTTTTATAAAGTACAAGGAATAATCTCTGGCACAGGAGACTACGGTAACTCAATTCAGAAGGTGACTGCCTCTGAGGAGTGTGGGGATGGGCCAGAAAGGAACACAAAGGGACTTACTGGGTGATGGAAGTGTTCCGTGTCTTGTTTGTGTGGTCCTTATATGGGCGGCTGCAATCGTCAGAGCCTGTTGAACTGTGCAGTTAAAATTAGGTGCACTTAATTAAAAAGAGAGAATGAGTTATTAATTGTGTGAAATATTGATTACATGTTAAGTTAGAAGAGGACTGAGATTTAACTTTGAATGTAACAACAGCGAGGTTTTGGTAATCTGGAAGAAAGAGGTGTTGGTGGAGTGTTGGGAACGAAATCTTGATCTCTGCTGAGACACTTCTCTCTCCCCACCCTTGATTGGCTACCGTGTGGAGAAGGCAAGCTTCATAGAGATAAAGTATGTTCATCCCTAAGCAGAACAGTCCGATAGACGGAAGGTGCTGTTTTAAGCTGCTAAGTCGTGTCCGGCTCTTTGTGACCCCATGGACCGCAGCATGCCAGGCTTCCTTGTCCTTCACCATCTCCCAGAGACTGTTCAAACTCATTTCCATTGAGTGGTGATCTGATGGAACCAACCAGCTCATCCTCTGTCACCCCCTTCTCCTGCCTTCGATCTTTCCCAGCATCAAGGTCTTCTCTAATGAGTCAGCTCTTCACATCAAGTGGTCAAAGTGTCGCAGCTTCAGCTTTAGCTTCAGCATCAGTCTTTCCAGTTAAATGTCAGGACTGATTTCCTTCAGGATTGACTGGTTTAATCTCCTTGCAGTCCCAGGGACTCTCAAGAGTCTTTTCCAACACCACAGTTCAAAGACACTAACTTGTGTCCGGCTCTTTGTGACCCCATGGACCACAGCATGCCACGCTTCCTTGTCCTTCACCATCTCCCAGAGACTGTTCAAATTCATTTCTATTGAGTGGTGATCCGATGGAACCAACCAGCTCATCCTCTGTCGCCCCCTTCTCCTCCTGCCTTCAATAGATTCTTCAGAGCTAAGCCTTCTTTATGGTCCAGCTCTCATATCTGTACATGACTTCTGGAAAGGCCATAACTGACTACATGGACCTTTGTCGGGAAAGCAATGCCTCTGCTTTTTAATATGCTGTCTAGGTTTGTCATAGACAGAAGTTAGTGGCTGAAAAATTTTAACTTTCACTTCCTTCTCAGCCATGTATTCTTAGCCTGTATTTAGGGACTTATCCTTCAGATTCCTAAGATTCATTTTTCCTAAGAAATATTAAATGCTAAGGATAAAAACCAAAAAGTGAAAGTTGACTGATATCCATAGCACCTTTATCAGCTAGTAAATACTGACTTTAATGATAACACTCTTGTTAATGGTGCCAAATACTTGAGGAACATAATATCTGGGGATTTATTCTTCTTCATAAAAGTTGCCTTTATTAAGACAAATAAAGATCAGAGAGATCTTCATTATGTATATATTTCTGGCTTAAGAGTGCTCAAGTTAACCAAAATTCTGAGGATTGTAATATAATTCAGTCAAGTGTAAAGAGCTAGGAAAGGAATTTGACAAAATGAATTTTGAAACCAAAGATAGAAAAACAAAGACATCTTTTTAAAGTAAAATTTATACTAAAGAAAGAGAAGCTGAACTGATAAGAATGTTAACAACTTTGTGAGAGTTTAAAAGGTAATATTAAGGTAAGCTGTAGGTACACATACGTCCCCTCTCACCTCCCTCCCATCTCCCGCCCCATGCCACCCCTCTAGGATGTCACAGAGCCCCACTCTGAGTTCCCTGAGGCACACAGCAAATCCCCACTTGCTGATTCATGTTGGTGTATGACAGAAACCAACACAGTGCTGTAAGGCGGTTTTCCTTCAACTGAAAGTTCAGTTCAGTTCAGTTCAGTCGCTCAGTCGTGTCTGACTCTGTGCGACCCCATGAATCGCAGCACACCGGGCCTCCCTGTCCATCACCAACTCCCAGAGTTCACTCAGACCCACGCCCATCGGGTTGGTGATGCCATCCAGCCATCTTATCCTGTGTCGTCCCCTTTTCTTCCTGCCCCCATTGTTTTAAAAAGTAACATAAGCTGTTATATCCCATAGTCTTTTTTTTTTGAGGTTAATTTATGCTTTTATTTGCCAGTATAATTAACCACAGTGGCCTGCAGGCTTCTTTGATCTAAAAAAAATACATTTTATATCACAATCCAACAAACACTGCACCATATATAATATGTATACATACATAAAAGTGAAACAAAAGTTTTACCAAAAGTGTCTACCCTGAGTGTTAAATTTTTTTTTGTAGATCCTTTTCTTTTTTAAAAGCAGTTTTAGGTTTACAATAAAACTTGACAGGAATGTACAGAAATTCCCCCCATACCGCCTCCCCTCACATGAACAGTCACTATCAACAGAATGGTGCCTCTTCTCTTTTCCTTTTTAGACCGAGGATGACCGCACTGCCTCATAATCAGAACATCCCCAGGCCGCCTTAGGGCTCGCTTCAGTGAGCAGAGCATGCCGCACACTCTGTGGGTTTGGACAGAAGTGCGACCACATGTCTCCATGTCGCTCAAAGTACCTCCACTGCTCGTGAAAACTCCTGTGCTCCGTATATCCCTCTCTGTAAACTCCTGACAACCACTGATCTTTTTATTGTCTCCACAGTTCTGCCTTTTCCATACAGTTGGAATCTTTTTCTTTCTCCTTGAAATAAGAGGTTCAGACCCTTTATGAGACCACTCCTGGCCCACCCAGGCGTGGACTAGACAGGCTCCAGGTGGCAAGCTCCCCCACTACGTGCTGCGGCTTTCCTTCCAGTACTGGCCCTGCCCAGGAGCCACGTGGAGGTCAGGGGGCACGTGTTGGGTTTCTGTTCATAGGAAGGCCACACGTTCTATGCCCCTTGTCACAGTAAACCCAGATTCCTGTCGGGTGTGTTATAAACAGATGAGCCATTTCTTCAGGCCCCCTGCTCTGAGCACACCCCAACATAGTCTTTAAATTTATGTATTTAGTTTTTATAACAGACTTGTTGGAGCATGGTGCTTCGCAGCATTGTGCTAGTTCCCACTAACTGCAGCAAAGTGAGTCGCCCCTTGCTTGGGTTTCCTCTCCATTTAGCTCACCACAGAGCACTGAGCAGAGATCCCTGTGTTACTCAGCAGGTTCGCACAGAAAAAATGGTACAGATGAACCCATTTTCCATTGTGTTTAGACAGAGAGAGAGAAAGGAAGAGAAAGTTAAGTTTTCAAGATTACACAATTCTATTCACTTTTGAAAACTATGTGTGTGTTTATATACGTATAGATATATCCATATATGCGTGCATACACGCTGTTTCTTCAGTCGTGTCCAACTGTTTGTGACCCCATGGACTGTAGCCCACCAGGATCCTCTGTCCATGGGATGCTCCAGGCAAGAATACTGGAGTGGGTTGCCATGTCCTCCTCCAGGGGATCTTCCCCAGCCAGGGATCAAATCCACGTCTCCTGCAGCTCCTGCAGTGCAGGTGAATTTTTTACCACTGAGCCACCAGCCACTGAGCAAGCCCCAAATATATCTATATCTATCTATCTTTCTTTCTATCTGTCTGTCTGTCTATCTATATTTGTATCAAATCTATATCTATATCTCTATCCATCCAATGGGGGTCTCTTTAAGACCATATTTTCCCCCTCAGTTATAATGCTAAATGATGATATATATTGGATTAAGGTTCAGTATTAATAAGGGTAAACCTTAGTAGGAATATGTTTGGTCTAATTAAATCCCCCAAATAGAATTGATGCTCAAAGTTTTGTCCTTTGTTTAATGCATATATGAACAAAACTGCTACACCAACAAGCTGGCTCTTTCACAACTAAAATTTATTATTTTAGTTTCACTTTTATATGGCCATTTTCTGCTTTGTATTTCCCCAGAGATTTGAGAAACTCTGCCCGGTATGTGCTGGGGAGACAGTGCTACTGATTCAAAATTCATTACAGTGATGGCACGTCCAAGGAGTACCCTGAAACCCCACCAGCCTCGAGGGTATTACAGAACTTATTTTCTTTCTGTTTTGCATACCCAACACAATCTTGGCCTTGAGGAGCCAAGTTCAGAGTTTTTACCGCTAATAAATTCCCTTAATGAAAGCACACTGCTCTTGTAGCTGTGAGTGTTTGGAATGCTGTGTTTGAACAGTCCCATTATTTCACTCTTTTCCCTGTAAATTAATAAAAATCATTAAGATGAGAAATAGGGCCAGCTGATGATCGTACGTCATAGTATTATGACGGTCAATACAAGTTAAGAGGCCAGAATCATTTCTAAAAGTTGAAAGACAGAATATAAAGATATGTTTACTTTCTTGTTGTAGATGTAAACCCACAGAATAAGAGAAAAAATGTAACGGTTACATTTTGTAGCACATGATATGGAAGGGACGCTCAGCTCCTGCAGTCTAGTCCCTAAGTCATGGCCAACGCTTTTGCACCCCCACAGGCTGTCCACGGGCTTTCCAGGCAAGAATGCTGGCTGGGCTGTCGGTTCCTTCTCGGGTGATCTTCCTGGCCCAGGGATCGCACCCAGGCTCCTGCTGCGTTTCCTGCACTGCAGGTGGGCTCTTTACGTCCGAGCCACCAGGGCAACCGGCTCTTCCGCTGTGCTGCTGTTGAACAGCAACTGGAAAAGTTGCAGGTACACTTTTGCAAATTTTGTTGCATTTTTAATATTTCTCGTGAAGACTATTCTTTGTCTCCCAATGTGTGGAGAGTCTTTATATTACATCTCCAGTGAACATGCTATCTAGATAATTCCTATATAATCTAAACTAATTGGATTCAAGTGTTCAGGAATTCAGTATGTATGAGGATCTGTATTGAAGTTAATGCATATTTTGTCCTGTACCCCTTAAGTTTCAATTTTGTTTAATACTGAAATAAATTAGATAATACTTTTTTTTTAATTTAGACATCTCATTTTTTACACCTATTCTGGTGCTATATAGGAATATATGGGATATAAGTGTAACATATTTAACTATAACATAATAATAGCCTTTACCAAAAGTTGACTCTGGGCCAGGAATCATAAAATTATTTGATCACCATATAAATCCCCTGAGATTGTTCTAATTTTAACCCATGAAGAAACTGAGGCTTGGGACTCATGGATTTTTGTTCTGCTCAGCAATTTAGAATGACTTTCTTTCATAGCTTAATTTGATATTCCAGAGGTGATTTTAATGGGCAGCAAAATTCCAAAACTCTGTACAAGTTAGTTACCTTCATCCATTTGTTTTCTCTTTCCAAAATTCGCTACCTGTCGTTTGCTATCGTCTCTCCCCGCCCATCCTCTTGAACTGAAATCTTGTTTGTTTTCACTTACCATCATCATCATTTTCTGGCTGTGCTGTCTCTGGTGCGGCATGCGGGCTCTTCACTGTGGGTCACGGCCTTCTCTAGTCGTGGGCTTAGCTGCCCCGTGACACATTGGGTCTTAGTTCCAGCCCCTGATCCGGGATGGAATCCATGTTCCCTGCAGTGGATGGCAGATTCTTAACCACCGGATCACCAGGGAAGTCCCTTGAACTAAAATCTTAGAGGGGCTTCAGAAGACCCTGAAGATTGTGCTCACCCAGATTTAGTCACTTCACAAAAGAAGTGATTTTAGGCACGTGTCTGAGTGAAAACACATGCACACAAGAGTGACTTCAAGTGAGTAAGCAAGGCAGTGCACCAGACTTACGCTTGCTATACTGTTTATGAGTAGACTATAGGCAGTATTTACTTTGCATGATACACACACACACAAACATACATATCCATTTATTTTCTGAAACTTCCAGACTCTATCAGTTTGCACCATTTCTTATCTGAAGCAGAGAAAGTATTGCTTTGGTTTGAGTGTCAAATGCATAGATGGAGACTCACCTGGGCTTATCTTGCTAATGAAAAAATTAATCCAAATTTCATCTGAGACTCTGGGGCTGGTTAGCAATTCAGATCTGCTTTTCAAAAACTGGTAGTGTCTCTTTGATGTGCCCGAAATGGAACAAGCTCTGTTCCTGGATGGTGTCAACAGTTTATTGCCACAATTCAGCATTTGAATAATGCAATGGAAAAAATCCAGAAATAGCACAAAAGGAAAACATCCAAGCAGAGAATCCCAGTAATGAACATACATGACGACTCAGACACTCTCTCAGTTCAGCTCAACTCAGTCGCTCAGTCGTGTCTGACTCTTTGTGACCCCATGAATCGCAACACGCCAGGCCTCCCTGTTCATCACCATCTCCTGGAGTTCACTCAGACTCATGTCCATCGAGTCCATCATGCCATTCAGCCATCTCACTCTCTCTCTACCTTTGCCTAATTCCATTTCTTAACCTTATTTCTTGGGTGAAATTATTTTTATATCATCACTATCAAATTAATACTTGGTATGATGATTGTAAAAAATAGTTTCCTGCTTTGGAAGAGGATTCTAATGAGCTGGAGTGATTACTCTGGGGTCAGTGAATATTTTGGTGATGATGGAGAATCTATTAACTTGAAAGTTAGTTAGCAAAATGCTGAGCTACAGAAATATTCACAATGACTTCATGATGAATGGTTGACATCCCAAAGGTTCAGCANGAAGAGGATTCTAATGAGCCGGAGTGATTACTCTGGGGTCAGTGAATATTTTGGTGATGATGGAGAATCTATTAACTTGAAAGTTAGTTAGCAAAATGCTGAGCTACAGAAATATTCACAATGACTTCATGATGAATGGTTGACATCCCAAAGGTTCAGCAGGCCAAGATATTCCTTCCTAAACGTTTGTTCCAACAGTTCCTATACAGGCAAAATCCTTTCTGAAACCACTGCCCTTCACCAATATAAGCCGACTCTTTTTCCTATGAAGTTATCACTGACACTGTTTCCTTCCTTGATGTGTACTTCAGATAGCTTTTGGAGGACAATGTCCTTGTGGTTGATGCTTCTACAATAATTTTTCTTCTGATTTCTGCATGGACACTTGAAAAGTCCTGTCTCTGTGTTCACTCCTCTTCCAGCCCCCTCCACTTTCTGACTTCAACCATTTGGGGAACATCCTTAAGGTTTCTAAAAGATCATTATTTTTGTTCACAGAGGAGTCAAATCACGGGTGCTTTAGTCTTAAATTCAAGTCTATGTGCTATGAAAGACAAAGCAAGCCCCACAGTGAGTGTAAATATAAAACAAGTTAAAAATAAATAATAACACAAGTGGAAATCCCAAATGTGGATTCATGCCTGAGGAATGAGTCTGAGTGGGGCAAATGAATTATGCTCTTGGTTGTATTTTCCCTGATTTCTCTCAGAATGAGAATAATAAAGGCTGAGTAAGGTGATACTTTCAGGCAAAACCTTTGAAAAGGGTGTATGAATGATTTTAAAGGATTCAATACTATTAAAAACAAGCAAAAAGCAACCCCACATGTTTTAGTTTAGCCAGGAAAGTGGGTAGATCATTGAAGAAACTTATCAAATAAGATTCCAAGAGAATCTAAGCCAACAAAGAATTGAGATTATTGGTATAATTGTATAGGTGAAGGTGTGCTGAGTAGTTGTGGCTTTAAGCCACTAATATTGCAATAATTTGTTTCACAGCAATACGTACTGAAGCTTGGCTTTCAAAATTTTGCCTCTAACCCATGCCTCTCACTTCAAACTCATCTGAAACATTAAGTTACTTCTCTTTTATCTTAAAGATACCAGATTAAAAAAAAAAANGTTCAATTCAATTTTTGAAACATTTTAAAAATGGATTTGTTTGCAGCTGTCAGTGAGTAGTTGGGTGGGACGGGGTTTTATCTGAACCAGTCTGCCCATCCTTTTCCCACGGTGTTCTGGAAGAAAGCAAAGAGGTGACTCACAAGCTGGCGCTATTCTTAGTTCCTATGTACTGACAGCAGACTGAATTCCAAAAGAGAGGCATTTACTGAACACAAAGGATTAAAACCTGGATGTCCTGGCCCTAAAATGTGCTTCATGTTATAAACTTTCCAATCTGATGCTAAATTAGCTGCATTTGGTTCCAGATGGTTAAAGCCTAGTGAGTGGAAAGGTGACTTCAAGTGGAAATTGCCTCAATTCTTACTTTATGTCACTTCAGAATTACTCCCTGAGTTTACCTCACACCCTCATCTCCTACCACCTTCCTTGGCTCCAGCTTTTTGAATTTCAGGCTCTTGAAAACAGTGCTTGCAGGATGGCCCAGTTATGAAAGTAGTCCTTTCTGGCCACCTCTCCTGGATGGAGACTCAAGGACTTTTCTATTGGAAACTGCAGAGCAAGGACTTAGGAAGTGCAGAAAACCCACAAAAGAGAAAGNCGGCACGGCTGACCCCATCACCTAGTGCGATCCTGCACCACCCTAGGCTCTTTGCAGGTCTAAGTATAAAGCAAAAAAAAATAAATGCTTCAGAAATATTTTCTGAATAAATGTATATTCTTCTGTTTAAAGTGTATACTCTTCTGTTTAAAAATAAATGTTTTATCTTCTGGAATAAGATTCCATCTTCTGAAAATGGATTTTCTGTGCTGGGAAAATCCATTGTGCTATGAACTGTGTGGTCTGTATAATCAAAAATTAAACAGCTGTCAGTATATCTACTCCTTTTTTCATCCAAAAGAAGTTGGAGGCTCTATTCTACTAATTGTTAAATAGAGAAAACTGAAAAGATGTGTTTTTCTGATGGGGGATGAGAGAGTAGTCATAAGTGTTAATAAAAACTTTTTTTATTACTCTTAAACTAAAAGATAAGTATGATAAACTATTAACGTGCAAGACAGTGAGAGCCTTAGGGGTTTACATGGTGCTAAATAGTGAGTAGATATTAATTTTTAAAAATGTGGTCTTCTAAAATCTGCAAAAGGATGAAGGAAATCTAGTCTTGATTTCAACTTATGTGCTAATTTTGGGGGCAAGTCACTTGTTTTTCTCTCCTCATTTCGTTTCTGTCCACACTGTGAATGACTGTGTTTAGTGATGACTGAAGTAGTCACAGACGAAACAGTTAAGCCATGGGTTGTCTGGCGTATCTGCCCCTAATGGAGCTAACGTGAGCATGCAGATTCCTAGGCCCTTGCACAGACCCAGCAAAGCAAAGTGAAGACTGAGGAGTGGGGTGGATTCAGAAGCCCTTTTCCTCTTGGTGGGGGGGATGAGGTGCGTTTGTTTTTTTTTATCTATGTTTTATCGGAGTATAGCTGCTTTACGATGTTGAGTTGGTTTCGCTTGCATAGTGAAGGGCACCAGCTCCGAGTGTACATCCGTCCATTATGTTCTAGAGTTCTGTCCCGTTTAGGTCACTACAGCTCATTCAGGAGAGTTCCCGGAGCTGTATACTAAGTTCTCATTAGTTACCTATTTTATACATAGTATCACCAGTTGGTGATGTCCATAACATTTTGGTGATGGATGTCACCAAATGGTCATGGGCAAGGAGAGCAAACCAGTCCATCCTGAAGGAAATCAACCTGAATATTCATTGGAAGGGCTAATGCTGCAGCTAACGCTCCAGTACTTTGGCCACCTGATGCAAAGAACTGACTCATTAGAAAAGACCCTGATGCTGGGAAAGATTGAAGGTAAGAGAAGAGAGCGGCAAGGATGAGATGGTTAAATAGTATGACCAACTCAAAGGACATGAGCTTGAATAAACTCCAGGAGACGCTGAAGGACAGGGAAGCCTGGTGTGCTGCAGCCCATGGTTTGCAAAGAGTCGGACATGACTGAGTGACTGAGCAACAACAATGTACATAGCATCAGCGGTGAGTAGGTGTCAGCCCAGTCTCCAACCCCAGTCTGCCCATTCACCCCACCCTCCTCTCCCCTTGGTCACCGTAAGTCTGTTTTCTACATCTGTGACTGTTTCTGCTTTTCAAATAAGTTCATCTGTACCGTTTTTTCTAGATTCTACATATAAGTGATATTATAAATAAATAAAAACAAACCCCATTTTCAGTTAAATCATAAGAACATTTATGCTGAGGAATTTTCAAGATTTCCCAATATTAGACATTAAATTTTTTGGTAGACTTGGGAAGTACTAAACTAAGGAACCTCCAACACTTTTAAAATACTAGGAGCAGAAAAACTTTATTCATTTGTTTGACCTGCTTTCTTCAGCATTCAAGTTGAAATATTAGAGAACCAACCTTCTTCGCATAATTTTTGTCAAGTTCAGGTCTTACAGCATTAAGGTTTTACAGTCATTCAGTCAACATCAAAACCTGCACAGGAAATAGCCTGTGGAGATATACTCTCACACCCACACCACTGTGGGGATTTGGGTTCCTCTCTCTCATCCTGTCAGGTATTATGGGAAGCAGAGTGGTGACTGAGCCGGCAGATTGGGTGACTGGGTTCTTGGTGTGAAAAATATGTCATTACGGTAGCCATAATGCAAGGAGATCCAACCAGTCCCTCCTGAAGGAAATCGGTCCTGAATATTCACTGGAAGGACTGATGCTGAAGCTGAAACTCCAGTATTTTGGCCACCTCGTGTGAAGAGCTGACTCATTAGAAAGGACCCTGATGCTGGGAAAGATAGAAGGTGGGAGGAGAAGGGGACAGCAGAGGATGAGATGGTTGGATGGCATCACTGACTCGATAGACATGAGTTTGAGTAAGCTCCGGGAGTTGGTGATGGACAGGGAGGCCTGGCGTGCTGCAGTCCATGGGGTCGCACAGAATCGGACACGACTGAGCAGCTGAACTGAACTGATATAGATATTCATCCACATGACTATCTGGTAAAGACACTTGGACTGCCTCTCCAATGTCATTCCTGGGGTGCCCTCAGCATTAATTTTTATTTTCTTTATGGGCATAAAACATGTGCTAGGAAAGTTGAGTGATCCAGACTTCTGCTTCACCAGAATTGCCTGCAAACCACTTTCATACAGAAAGTACTTTGAGTTGATGTCATCTAAACATGTCCATAAGATGGACGGCACAGCCATGACATCCCCATTTGGCCAAAGAAGAATTTCCATGACTACAGGCTTTTCCAGTTTGATGTAGAACTGAACCAAAAATTTTTTTCAAGTCTTTCAGCTCTGAAATTGGCACGCTATCTTCCACACCCTATTCATACCCACAGTTCTGAGGTTTTCCCATTTTTTTTTAACTTCATTTTTGTAATTGAAACCATCTGTGTATACTTGCAGTAAAGGAAGTAGAGTTATCATACTGACTTTACTGATAATTTATTCAAGTCTCCCCATATTGATGGCTACCAAGCTGACCCCATGGTGTGAAATGACTACTAGAAAGTCGACTCCCGCAGAAAGGAGGCTTTAGCAAGTCCATTAAGGAGATCCCAGGGAGAGAGGATGACATAATGAGACCTCTATTTGCTTAGAAAGAAGCCAGTGCTCCTTTTAAAATCAAAACAGCCCGTCAGTCTGTTCTCCGATCTTCATCCCTTCTGCCACGGCTTCAGTCTGGGGGCTGTTCAACTTACCTGACCCACAGTAGGCACCGGGAAACAAACATTTCTTGAGCGAAGGAATGACTGAACTATATATCGAATGCCTCTGAATTGGTTTTAGCCTCCCTTCTTTCTGAAACCTCTTTAGGTGGCTCAGAGGTTAAAGCCTCTGCCTGCAATGTGGGAGACCTGGGTTTGATCTCTGGGTCAGGAAGATCCCCTGGAGAAGGAAATGGCAACCCACTCCAGGATTCTTGCCTGGAGAATCCCATGGACGGAGGAGCCTGGTGGGCTTCAGTCCACGGGGTCGCAAATAGTTAGACACGACTGATTGACTTCCCTTCACTTCATTTCTTTCTGAAACATGCTTGGAAGTCACACCACCAAGGCTGTGTCCACAGTTAGGGGGCTGAGGGCACAAGCTGTCAGCAAGCCGTCAGCACCACGCTCTGCTCACTGAGTTCCCAGACCCCTGGGCCCTCGTGGTCCACATAGCAGACTGAAGGACGTGGTTGTTTCAGCACCAGCAAAGGACTCTTTAATGCTTTTGATTTATTCTTGTAAAATTCAACTTCCTACAACCTCCATACACTCCATGTGACTACCATACTGGAATTTGCTGGGCAAGAACGTTACCGTAGTCCACGCGGTTTTTAGTCAGATTCCTGGTATTTTCTGAATATTTAGCTGCTGTTCCTTTTATTGTTTAGATCTTGAGCTCTTGCAGAGGAATCATTAAGAACTGAAGATTCATCATCGAACCTGGACGTCTGTGAGGGGCCTGGCGCAGCCCTGGATACAGGTGGCTGCGCCCACCTGTTCTCTACCTGGGGCACTTTCAGAAGCTCTTCTGTCACTGCTTTGGGGCAATGAGGGCTGTCTTATGTCCCTGTCTAACCCACAGCCCTCTCTGCAGGAGGGTGACCCACGGAGCCCGTGGAAGGCAGCACCGGCCGAGCTGCCCTGGGCTGCCGTGCTCCAGCTGGTCACTCGAGCCGTGCCTGGGAGGGACGCTGGGTAAGGATATCAGGTCTTTAGGCCGTGCGCATTAATATTAATTAAAGACTATAGTATTCCACCGAGACTTTGCTGATCGTCAGCCACCCCATGCCACGACTGACTTTGAAAAGGGCTCAAAGTCATTTGCGTTTGGAAAACACCGCTTTCAGTTATATGGATAGACANCCCACGGAGCCCGTGGAAGGCAGCACCGGCCGAGCTGCCCTGGGCTGCCGTGCTCCAGCTGGTCACTCGAGCCGTGCCTGGGAGGGACGCTGGGTAAGGATATCAGGTCTTTAGGCCGTGCGCATTAATATTAATTAAAGACTGTAGTATTCCACCGAGACTTTGCTGATCGTCAGCCACCCCATGCCACGACTGACTTTGAAAAGGGCTCAAAGTCATTTGCGTTTGGAAAACACCGCTTTCAGTTATATGGATAGACTATAGATGTGCTATATATTTATATATCGCACACGTGTATATTACATGCGTCTGTGTATGTTGGTGTGTCAGTTGCTCGGTCATGTCTGCCTCTTTGCAACCCCATGGACTGTAGCCCACCAGACTCCTCTGTCCATGGGATTCTCCAGGCCAAAATACTGGAGTGAGCTGCTATTCCCTTCTCCAGGGGATCTTCCTGACCCAGGGATCAAACCCGGGTCTCCTACACTGCAAGCAGACCCTTTACCAGCTGAGCCACCAGGGAAGCCCCTATATCTACGTATAAATCACTTTAATAAGAAGATGATATTGTGTGAGGGTTTCCAGGTCAGTTCAGCTTAATCGAGGGGAAAGAGTCCTCTTCTGAAAGCACTGTTTATTGTGTGAAGGTTTCCAGGTCAGTCCAGCTTAATCGAGGGGAGAGAGTCCTCTTCTGAAAGTGCTGTGCTTTTTTCTTTTTCCCTGTGTCACACTCATGTTTTGGACAATATAAGCCTCAGGAACCACATGCCCACCACCGCCCGGCTGGAGACGCCTGTGCCCTGCTGTGGCCCTTCATTAAGTCTGGCCGGTGAGTCCTGAGTGTAAGCGATACAGGCGACGTGCTCACCGCATCTCTGAAAAGGAAGTAGGTAAGGCAGGTAGCCCTGCGTTCTCTTTTTCATTGTCTGGTCTAAGCTCCAACGATGCTGCTGATGAGTTGGCTACAGCCCGGAGGAGGAAGCCAGCTTTAAAGCATGTGTGTCTGAAGAGAGCTGAGCGTCTGCCACCAGGGAGAGCAAACTGCCTGCCTTTCGCTTACTCACCTGCTATAAAGTTATCCTATGGTGTCACTTAGATGTGGAATCTAAAACATGATACAAATGAACGTATCTACAAAGTAGAGTCAGACTCACAGATACCAGAGGCAAGGCTATGGAAAGGAGGTGGGGTGGGGGTAAGTTAGGGTTGGGCATTAGCAGAGACACATACTGTATGTAAGAGACAGAAGCAGCAAGGTCCTTCTGTACAGCACAGGGAACTGCATTCACTATCTTATACTAACCTATAATGGGAAAGAATCTGAGGAAAAGTACATGTGTGTGCATGCTAAGCTGCATCCAACTTTTTGTGACCCTATGGACTGTAACCATAGGGTCACAAAATCCTCTGTCAATAGGATTTCCCGGGCTGGAATACTGGGGTGGGTCGCCATTCCTTCCTCCAGGGTTTCTTCCTGACTCAAGGACTGAACACGCATGTCTTATGTCTTCTGCACTGGCAGGCAGTTTTTTTGTTTCTTTGTTTGTTTTTACCCATTAGCTCCACCTGGGAAGCCTATATGTATGTGTGCATGCGTGTGTGTGTGTATATGTGTGTGTGTGTGTGTGTGTGTGTACGTGTATAACTGAATCACCTTTCTGAACACCAGAAACTAAAACAATATTGTAAATCAACTACACTCCAATAATAATAATAAAAAGGTTACTGCATCTTGTGAAAGTTGGAGAAAAAATTTGAGTGTGGTTATATGGTGGCATCATACATACAACTCTGAGCCTGTTTCCTCACCCATAAAATAATGAAAATAATACATGTCTTACAATATTGCTGTGAGGATTCAGATCAATAATGTAAGTAAATTATCGGGCAAAATTGTGAATTATTTTTCTTCCAACTTTTAAAAACTTGTCTCACTCCTTTTTTTTTTTTTTTTGGTTTTAGGGATGCCTAGAGTAGGTCTCCTTTAGGATGGACTGGTTGGATCTCCTAAAGGAAATCAGTCCTGGGTGTTCATTGGAAGGACTGATGCTGAAGCTGAAACTCCCATACTTTGGCC
>SJYV01051634.1:259436-304521 GCA_006410875.1 Neotragus pygmaeus
CAACAGCAGCAGGGGGGGAGGGAGAGTGGCAGATGACTATTAGGCTCTGGACATCCCTCACTGGCTGAGTCAGGCTTCCTGAGGGTACAGCCCAGGAATCTGAGTTTGAACAAGCTCTCTGGAAGATTCTCAGATGCTTCCCTGGTGGTTCAGCTGGTAAAGAATCTGCCTGCAATGCAGGAGACCTGGGTTTGATCCCTGGTTGGGAAGAACCCCTGGAGGAGGGAACGGCTACTCACTCCAGTATTCTGGCCTGGAGAATTCCATGGACTGTATAGGGGTCCCAAAGAGTCTGACATGACTGAGCGACTTTCATTCATTCTAATTCCACCTCACTTATAGGTTGAGAATATAGGAGTCAACCCCTGTTTTAAAGGTAAAAACACTGAGCACTGACAAACTACTAGGTACGAAATTGAAAAAAANAAATCCCAGGGCCGATCTCCTTCAGAATGGACTGGTTGGATCTCCTTGCAGTCCAAGGGACTCTCAAGAGTCTTCTCCAACACCACAGTTCAAAAGCATCAATTCTTCAGCACTCATCTATGTATTAGGAAGAGAAAATGAGCAAGTTACATTGCAGTGTACAACTTTTGATCAATATATATCAGATTAGCCCTCCTGTGTGAGAAGAACACAAAACAGTTAAACAGCTGCACTCCGGAGTCCAACCAAGCTTATTTCAAATTCTGGCTCTCTCAATTACCAAACCTAGGCATTTATACACCGTCATGTGGGAAGTTGCTCTGTAACACGGGGAACCCAGTCTGGCACTCTGTGGTGACCTAGAGGGATGGGATGAGGGAAGGGGAGGGAGGCTCAGAGAGAAGGGATATGTGTATAATTATGGCTGATTCGTATTGCTGTATGGCAGAAACTGGAGAAGGGAATGGCAACCCACTCCAATATTCTTGTCTGGAGAACCCCATGGACAGAGGAGCCTGGCCGACTACAGTCCATGGGGTTGCAAGAGTCTGACATGACTTAACGGAAGTACCACCACCACCATGGCAGAAACCAACACAACACTGTAAAACAATTTTCCTCCAAATAAATAAAAAAAGAAAAAAATTCTGAACCTCAGTTTCCTTGATCAGCTCTAGAATAGTTGATGACAATGTGTCTGCATCAAGATAATAATACTTTTCTTGCAGGATTTCTGTTTCACAGGTTCAAAGATTCAGTGTATGCAAAGTATCTACAGTAAATGTAGACGCTCAAAGGGTGGTTTTATCTATCTTTTTAGGCCACTTGCAACTGATGCTCTTCTCACTTTTAAAAAGTTGCAGTTGTATTATAGAAGGTGAGACTGAATCCGCCTGAGAAAGGGAGCTTTATCTTATGCAAACAGAAAATCAAGACACTTCCACAGTCAAATGTAAACGGTCAGTTTGTACTCCCTACAATTTTAGATTATCAATAATCCTGCTCTCTTTCAGTGATGTAAAATTATATATCTACATTCTCTTCTAAGATATTAAATTATACTACATTTAAGATTCCTTACCTGCTGTTTCAATGTAATACACAGTTCTTTAAATTCAAATTCATTCATTAAGTATAAATGATACTCAAGATTACAGAGAAATTTTAAACATAAACTATATATTGGTTAACTCAAAATCCATTTTCAATCCCTCCTCTCTTTCTTTGCTTACTAAGAATTTTAAACTGAAACTGGTGGCCTCTCTTGACATTAAGGGTGTCATATAACATTGTTCTGATTAATAAATTGTTAGTAGAAGTCTTCCAGAAGCCTTTGGGGAAACACACACATTTTTAAAAATAGAAAAAAAGAGAAGGATAAAAAGCCTTGTGAAGATTGCAGCCTCCCGTTCTCTTCCTTTGACTAATGCTAAGTGCGGAACAAGCCATCCTGCAGCTCAAAGTGCTAATATAGTGGAGGTAAAATGTGGAAAGGACCCAAGGCTGGTGTCGCTGATGAACACGGGGGTCAAGGCTTCAGCTCTTTATTTCACTTTCACCAAATGTTGATCGAACACTGATGTCCGCAGTATTGTTTTTTAGATTTTGAAGATGTCACAATGAAAACAGCAGACAGAAAATCCTGCGCTCGTGTATCTTACATTCTAGGGTGAGAAGCAAGACAGAAAACAGATTTATAGGTGTCTCTGTGTGTATGGCATGTCAAAGTAATAAAAAATGCATCCTGCCTGAATGGGAGGGGGTCTGGGGGAGAACGGAGACGTGTGCATGCTTGGCTGGCCCGCTCTGCTGTGCACCTGAAACTGTCACATTGTTAATCTGCTATACTCTTATATAAAATAAAAAGTTAAAAACTACATCCTAAAGAGAAAAATAAAGCAGGGCGAAGACAGGGCGAGGAAGTGCTAAGCTAGGAGCAGGTTTCACCGCTGAAAGACGCGTGTGGGAATCAGAATCTAGAAAGTGAGGGATGTCTTACTTTCTGGGCTCCGTGTTCTACAGTATAAATTAAGAGCACAGGATACTGGATGCTCAGGGCTGGTGCACTGAGACGACCCAGAGGGATGGTACGGGGAGGGAGGAGGGAGGAGGGTTCGGGATGGGGAACACGTGTACACCTGTGGCGGATTCATGCTGATGTGTGGCAAAACCAACACAATATTGTAAAGTAATTAACCTCCAAGTAAAATAATTTTTTTTAAAAAGAGTGCATGATTAAATTACCCCCTGTGGCCACAAGGCAGATGGTGTGGGGGAACATTTGGGTGGGGAGGGCTTGCTGGGAGCGAGCGGAATCCTAGGGGCTTGCTCCTGCCTGGTGAGGCTGATGCAGGTAGAGGACAGGACGGCCCTGTTCAGAGCCACAGACAGCTGCAGGGCCTCCTCCCAGGCCCAGTCAGTGGATTTAGGAAAGAGTCACCTACTTCTGCCTGTAGGCCAACATTTGTTTAAGGCCCTGTACAGGGGGTGTTTCTGTCACTCGCAGCTAGGAATATTGCTAAGTGAGGCAGACGTGGCAGGAGGAGGGAATGGACCATTTTACAGCCGCTGTTGAATCACAGGGGGTCATAGGCTCTGTCAGTTTCGGGGCACAGCAGCGTGCCTGTCCGCAGCGCTGGATCTGGCCCCTGCGCTCTGCAGCAGGACCTGTTCTCTACCTGTTTTTGAGTTTGGGCTGCACGTGGTCTCCAGGGCTGCACCCCGGCTCCCTCCAGCTGCAGAGAGCAGGGGCGACTCTTCGCTATGGGCTGTCGGCTNTTTTTTTAAAAAGAGTGCATGATTAAATTACCCCCTGTGGCCACAAGGCAGATGGTGTGGGGAAACATTTGGGTGGGGAGGGCTTGCTGGGAGCGAGCGGAATCCTAGGGGCTCGCTCCTGCCTGGTGAGGCTGATGCAGGTAGAGGACAGGACGGCCCTGTTCAGAGCCACAGACAGCTGCAGGGCCTCCTCCCAGGCCCAGTCAGTGGATTTAGGAAAGAGTCACCTACTTCTGCCTGTAGGCCAACATTTGTTTAAGGCTCTGTACAGGGGGTGTTTCTGTCACTCGCAGCTAGGAATATTGCTAAGTGAGGCAGACGTGGCAGGAGGAGGGAATGGACCATTTTACAGCCGCTGTTGAATCACAGGGGGTCATAGGCTCTGTCAGTTTCGGGGCACAGCAGCGTGCCTGTCCGCAGCGCTGGATCTGGCCCCTGCGCTCTGCAGCAGGACCTGTTCTCTACCTGTTTTTGAGTTTGGGCTGCACGTGGTCTCCAGGGCTGCACCCCGGCTCCCTCCAGCTGCAGAGAGCAGGGGCGACTCTTCGCTATGGGCTGTCGGCTTCTCATTCCGGTGAGGTCTCCGGTTGGGGAGCCCAGGCTCCAGTGTGTGCGCTTCAGTCCCCTGCAGCGGGCCGGCTCCTCCAGGACCAGGGATCGAGCCCAGGCTGCCTGCATTGGCAGGTGGATGCTTAACCACTGCACCACCAGGGGAGTCCCCGCGGTAGGACCTTGCTGATCTGAGTTATATACGGCGGTGTGCTTCTGTGAACCTCAGACTCCCATGTTTACCCATGTTATCTATGGCGGTGTGCCTCTGTGAACCTCCCATGTTTACCTGTGTTATATATGATGGTGTGCTTCTGTGAACCTCAGACTCCCATGTTTACCCGTGTTATATACGACGGTGTGCTTCTGTGAACCTCAGACTCCCAATTACCCTTCCCCCACCTCGTCCCCTTTGGTAACCTGGAGTCTGTTTTCTAAGCCTGTGAGTCTGTCTCTATTTCATGAATAAGCTTATTCGTATTGTATTTTAGATTCTTCACAGAAGGGATATCACGCTGTCTGTCTTTCGCTTTCTGACTCACTGCACTTGGCGTGGTAATCTCTAGGTCCCTCCATGCTGCTGCAGAAGGCATTGTTTTGTGCTTCTTATGGCTGAGTAAGGTCCCACTGTGTCAGGTACCACATCTTCTTTATGCATCCCTCCATTGATAGACATTTAGTTTGCTTTCCCGTCGTGGCTGTTGTAATGGTGCTGTGATGAACTTGAGGTGCATGTATTTTTTGAATTATGGTTTTCTCTGGATACATACCCAGGATTAGGCTTGCTGGATCACGTGGTAGTTCTGTTCTTAATTTTTAAAAATTAACTAATTAGTTTACTTTATTTGGAGGCTAATTACTTTACAATATTGCAGTGGCTTTTCCATACGTTGACATGAATCAGCCGTGGGTGTACATATGCCACGCCTCTCCCTCAGGGTCGTCCCGGTGCACCAGCCCTGAGCACCCTGTCTCATGCATCGAACCTGGACTGGCGATCTATTACACACATGATAATATACATGTTTCAGTGTTATTCTCTCAAATCATCCCACCCTCGCCTTCTCCCACAGAGTCCAAAAGTCTCTTCTTTACATCTGTATCTCTTTTGCTGTCTCGCATATAGGGTCATCGTTACCATCTTTCTAAATTCCATATANTATACATGTTTCAGTGTTATTCTCTCAAATCATCCCACCCTCGCCTTCTCCCACAGAGTCCAAAAGTCTCTTCTTTACATCTGTATCTCTTTTGCTGTCTCGCATATAGGGTCATCGTTACCATCTTTCTAAATTCCATATATATCCATTAATATACTGTATTGGTGTTTTTCTTTCTGACTTACTTCGCTCTGTATAAAAGGCTCCAGTTTCATCCACCTCATTAGAACTGACTCAAATACATTCTTTTTAATAGCTGAGTAACATTTCATTGTGTATATGTACCACAGCTTTCCTATTCATTCATCTGCTGATGGACATCTGGGTTGCTTCCATGTCCTAGCAATTGTAGACAGTGCTGTGCTGAACATTGGGGTACATGTGTCTCTTTTAATTCTGGTTTCCTGGGTGGATATGCCCAGAAGTAGGATTGCTTGGTCGTATGGCAGTTCTATTTCCAGGTTTTTAAGGAATCTCCACACTGTTCTCCATAGCGACTGTTCTAGTTTGCATTCCCACCAACAGTGTAAGAGGGTTCCCTTTTCTCCACACCCTCTCCAGCATGTATTGCTTGTAGGCTTTTGGATCGCAGCCATTCTGACTGGTGTGAAATGGTACCTCACTGTGGTTTTGATTTGCATTTCTCTGATAATGGGTGATGTTGAGCATCTTTCATGTGTTTGTTAGCCATCCGTATGTCTTCTTTGGAGAAATGTCTGTTTAGTTCTTTGGCCCATTTTTCGATTGGGTCGTTTATTTTTCTGGTATTCAGCTGCATGAGCTACTTGTATGTTTTTGAGATAAATTCTTTGTCAGTTGTTTCATTTGCTATTATTTTCTCCCATTCTGAAGGCTGTCCTTTCACCTTGCTTGTAGTTTTCTTTGTTGTGCAAAAGCCTTTAAGTATAATTAGGTCCCATTTGTTTATTTTTGCTTTTATTTCCATTACTCAGGGAGGTGGGTCATAGAGGATACTGCTGTGATTTATGTCAGAGAATGTTTTGTCTATGTTTTTCCTCTAGGATCTTTATAGTTTCTGGTCTTACATTTAGATCTTTAGTCCATTTTGAGTTTATTTTTGTGCATGGTGTTAGACTTAATTTTTTAAGGAGCCTCCACAGCAGCTGCACCGATCAACGCTCCTGCCAGCGGTGCAGGAGGGTTCTCTTCTCTTCACACCCTCTCCAGAACACTTTGTTTGTAGGTTTTCTCATGATGGCCATGTTTATGGGGGTGAGGTGACACCCCACTGTAGTTCTGGTTTTGCTAACAATTAGCAATGTTGAGCATCTTCTCAAGTGCCTGTTGGCCATCTGTATGTCTTCTTTGGAGAAAAGCCAGTTTAGTTCTTCTGAACATTTTTTGGCTGAATTGCTTGTTTGTTATTGAGTTGTGTGAGCTGTACACAGCAATACACAAACAGTATATTATGGAAATTGAGCCCTTGTGAAACCAACAGTTACTGGCTGTGTATATATGTCTAACGCTAGGCTCATCCATATACATGTCACTATCACTGATCTTCTGGAGAAGGCAATGGCACCCCACTGCGGTACTCTTGCCTGAAAAATCCCATGGACGGAGGAGCCTGGTGGGCTGCAGTCCATGGGGTCGCTAAGAGTCAGACACAACTGAAGTGACTTAGCAGCAGCAGTAGCAGCNAAGGCAATGGCACCCCACTGCGGTACTCTTGCCTGAAAAATCCCATGGACGGAGGAGCCTGGTGGGCTGCAGTCCATGGGGTCGCTAAGAGTCAGACACAACTGAAGTGACTTAGCAGCAGCAGTAGCAGCGTCACTGATCTTCACCATAATTTTGTAAGGCAGATACTTTTATTATCATTTTATAGATAAGGGAAATAAGGAACTGGTTTCAGCATTTAATTAGTAAGTGGAAGCCTAGATTAAAATCTAGATATTTGTATCTGAACAGCACCCATGCTTATTTTCTTTATTCAGTGAAAAATTAATTAACAAGTATCTTTTATGTGTCAAGCATTCTGCTAGACACTTGACTTAGGAGCATTATGATAAACAGAAGAGAGTCCTAGTCATCTCCAGATCTCTAAATAGTGAAGAGAATGAACATGAGCATAATTTAAAAATTAAGTTTAGTTGATTCACAATTTATGAAGTGCCTCTTATGTTCTAGAACCTGTGCAAGGCATGGGCGAATCTGTGAATGGATTCACAGAAGTCTAATGGGTCAAATTCATGCCTGTTTTATCATCCAATGGGAGAGGTAGGTCATAAACAAAAACTTCCAGTGAAGGTTGAGATATCCATTTGAAGAGTTAGGTAAATCATGGAAGCACCCGAGCAGAGAAAATGATGCTGGAAAATGAACAGGCAGAGAAGGTGTTGGTATTCCTGGCGGAGAAAAGTCGTGTGATAAAGATTAAAGAATGAGAAGACCTCAAACCATGGAGCTGGATGTTCCAGAGTGAAAGACGGGACTGAAAGTTGGAAAAGTAGCTGGGAGCCAGTAGCAAAGGTCAAGTGGGTCAGCTAAAATGGTTGGGGTTTTCTGCTGTATGCAAAAGTTTTGATCCAGGTGAGTGAAATCATCAGATGTAGTTTTGAAAAGGTAAGTCTGCCAGATGCAGCGGGCAGGCACACGTAACCCTGTTTACCCTCCTGCACTTTTCCCTTCTTTTCATACAATTCAGGACATAGTCTTTAGATAGCCCATTCCTTAAAAAAAAAATGCTCAAGAGACTGGAGGTTCTCCTTCATAGGATGAACAAACTCTTCCCATTATTAAACAGTGGTAAATTACATTACAGTCTTAAAATTTCCAACTTCTATTACCTCTGAAATTGTTTGATATGTCATCCACTTTCTTCTGGGAAAAAAATAAAGGGGTCAGTCAGAATGTTTAGGGGAAAAGGCAAGAATCATTCATTTTGGGGCTGTGCAAATCCTTCACGTTCAATCTGAGCAGCTTCCTGTCTTGTGGTCTGGTATTTTTCACCCAAATATAAGTGTATAAGGAGTGCATGATGTGTTAGACCACAGAGATAAAGTACAGTGTGTTCAGAATATTATTGCCTTCTGTTATAAGACATAAAAGTAAACAAAATAAAAACAAAGGCAAACTCATGCATTTGAAAATAGCAAGGCTTCTGATGTCAGTTTTATCCTCACCAGGTAATCTCCCCAGGCCCTGGATCAGCTGAGATTTGCCACTATCCGTTATCTCCTTTTATGAGCATCAGAATTGCTTTATTGTAGCAGTGCTTGGCAAAATACTTCTTTTACAAGTAATCTAGATCCATCAAACTGTCTGTTTCTACTACATCAGTCACTACTCTGTGGTTTATTTGGTGACACTGACTGCCAATAAAATAGTGCTGTAAAATATTCCAGTGTGAGAGGCTAATCCAGTGCAGGTTAATAAAGCTCCCGTGATTCATTTTGCCAGGGAGCATGCCTTTTATGCCAGATTCCTTTTAGGTGGATAAGCAAAATCACATTGAGGTTTAGCTGGAATTAATGCCATACCTAGAGAGTTACTTAATTTATATATTTGCTTTTTTTTTTTTCAGACCCACGTTTGGAATAAAGTGCATAGGCTTCTCTTTGGGATGATAGAGTGCTTCCAAGGGTGAATTCTGAACAGGGTGGTGAACTCGGATCATAAAGCCATGGCAGTCTGGGGCCCATTTGATTGCTCCTTCTCTCTGCATCTATGTAAAGTGGAAGTGGTACCCGAAAGCTTGGCATGAGTGTTTAAGCGGGCTTTTCCATAACCTGCTCATCAGTGTTTTTTTCCATGAGTGTTTCAATGTCCTCAGTTCAAGCCAAGAGCAATAAACGTCTCAGAAAGAGGCTGTTAATCGAAGAGACTGGTGATCGCAGAGGGATCGGCACAGCTGTCAGGTTCCACGGGCCTCCTCTCCTTTCTAATGGGCCTCTGTTTCCATTTACGAACATCCGTGCAGACTGGAGCCCTCAAAGGCGGGGGTGGAAGTGGGGGAGAGAACATGCCTGGAGCACCCTGGGCCCGAGTTAAGGCGCCAGGGAAGAGACCGGGTCCCAGCTCTGTCGCTTCTCCGTCCTCTCCGTAAACGGGGTATTCCAGAATGCCTTTCAGAATCGCTGTGATGGTACTGTGAAGATCCCTTGTCTGATTGATGACAAAGTGCTTTTAAAAACAATACGTAAAATAAAAGTAAAGTTAATAAAGATCAAAGATAAAGAAATAATGTAGAAAAATGTTTAAAAGATGTAAGTAAGGTAGTATATTCACTTTCACCAGCCAGAAGCACAAATAGGTTCAGACCCTTTTATCATCTCAATTAATTAGTTGAGTTCTCAGATTCTACCGACAAATAACCCGATGCCTGAAGCCCTCCCGCCTGCTCCGGCCCTGCAATGTGGTACAAACTTGAGCTGCTGATTCAGCCTTGCATCTGCTCCTCGTCCGCTGCTGTGGCTGCTGCTGCTGCGACGACGTGGGGTCACTGTTGAAAAAGCCCCTTGCAAGCCCCAGGGAGCGACCCCCGCTGCAGTCATGCCTTAGCCGCGCAGACCCTCGCCCGAGCTGCAGCGGCGCCCACCTTGGACGACCTCTGCGCCCTTGGGCAGAGCCGCTGTTCTCCTGGGCGCCGCGCAAGGTCCAGAGGGGCAGCCCGCGTGCCGTCCTGGGGGCTCAGGGCTGTGCCTGCGGCCCGGGCGCGCCAGCGGTGAGATGGGGACGAGGCCTTTTCACGCCGAGGGCCGCGGAGGGGACGCCACCCCCACCGGTCCTCTGAGCGGAATCTCCAGCCGGTTCCCCGCAGCCGGGTCCGCGCCGCCCGCCCCGCGTGCGCGTCTCTCCCTGAGTCCCCCGGGCCCCAGGCAGGCTGGCAGTCTGTCCCCTTCCCCACGGAGGACAACTTGTCTCCCCAGACGCCGCGACTCCACCCTTCTTGGGTGAGTCACAGAAGGTGCCCCAAAAAAAGACATTCCCGAAGACAAAAATACTAGCACGTATTTCAACGAAAGAAACCGCTCTCCGTGAAGACTTATGCTCTGGGAGCAAACCTTTTTTTTNTGGTATTTTTCACCCAAATATAAGTGTATAAGGAGTGCATGATGTGTTAGACCACAGAGATAAAGTACAGTGTGTTCAGAATATTATTGCCTTCTGTTATAAGACATAAAAGTAAACAAAATAAAAACAAAGGCAAACTCATGCATTTGAAAATAGCAAGGCTTCTGATGTCAGTTTTATCCTCACCAGGTAATCTCCCCAGGCCCTAGATCAGCTGAGATTTGCCACTATCCGTTATCTCCTTTTATGAGCATCAGAATTGCTTTATTGTAGCAGTGCTTGGCAAAATACTTCTTTTACAAGTAATCTAGATCCATCAAACTGTCTGTTTCTACTACATCAGTCACTACTCTGTGGTTTATTTGGTGACACTGACTGCCAATAAAATAGTGCTGTAAAATATTCCAGTGTGAGAGGCTAATCCAGTGCAGGTTAATAAAGCTCCCGTGATTCATTTTGCCAGGGAGCATGCCTTTTATGCCAGATTCCTTTTAGGTGGATAAGCAAAATCACATTGAGGTTTAGCTGGAATTAATGCCATACCTAGAGAGTTACTTAATTTATATATTTGCTTTTTTTTTTTTCAGACCCACGTTTGGAATAAAGTGCATAGGCTTCTCTTTGGGATGATAGAGTGCTTCCAAGGGTGAATTCTGAACAGGGTGGTGAACTCGGATCATAAAGCCATGGCAGTCTGGGGCCCATTTGATTGCTCCTTCTCTCTGAATCTATGTAAAGTGGAAGTGGTACCCGAAAGCTTGGCATGAGTGTTTAAGCGGGCTTTTCCATAACCTGCTCATCAGTGTTTTTTTCCATGAGTGTTTCAATGTCCTCAGTTCAAGCCAAGAGCAATAAACGTCTCAGAAAGAGGCTGTTAATCGAAGAGACGTGATCGCAGAGGGATCGGCACAGCTGTCAGGTTCCACGGGCCTCCTCTCCTTTCTAATGGGCCTCTGTTTCCATTTACGAACATCCGTGCAGACTGGAGCCCTCAAAGGCGGGGGTGGAAGTGGGGGAGAGAACATGCCTGGAGCACCCTGGGCCCGAGTTAAGGCGCCAGGGAAGAGACCGGGTCCCAGCTCTGTCGCTTCTCCGTCCTCTCCGTAAACGGGGTATTCCAGAATGCCTTTCAGAATCGCTGTGATGGTACTGTGAAGATCCCTTGTCTGATTGATGACAAAGTGCTTTTAAAAACAATACGTAAAATAAAAGTAAAGTTAATAAAGATCAAAGATAAAGAAATAATGTAGAAAAATGTTTAAAAGATGTAAGTAAGGTAGTATATTCACTTTCACCAGCCAGAAGCACAAATAGGTTCAGACCCTTTTATCATCTCAATTAATTAGTTGAGTTCTCAGATTCTACCGACAAATAACCCGATGCCTGAAGCCCTCCCGCCTGCTCCGGCCCTGCAATGTGGTACAAACTTGAGCTGCTGATTCAGCCTTGCATCTGCTCCTCGTCCGCTGCTGTGGCTGCTGCTGCTGCGACGACGTGGGGTCACTGTTGAAAAAGCCCCTTGCAAGCCCCAGGGAGCGACCCCCGCTGCAGTCATGCCTTAGCCGCGCAGACCCTCGCCCGAGCTGCAGCGGCGCCCACCTTGGACGACCTCTGCGCCCTTGGGCAGAGCCGCTGTTCTCCTGGGCGCCGCGCAAGGTCCAGAGGGGCAGCCCGCGTGCCGTCCTGGGGGCTCAGGGCTGTGCCTGCGGCCCGGGCGCGCCAGCGGTGAGATGGGGACGAGGCCTTTTCACGCCGAGGGCCGCGGAGGGGACGCCACCCCCACCGGTCCTCTGAGCGGAATCTCCAGCCGGTTCCCCGCAGCCGAGTCCGCGCCGCCCGCCCCGCGTGCGCGTCTCTCCCTGAGTCCCCCGGGCCCCAGGCAAGCTGGCAGTCTGTCCCCTTCCCCACGGAGGACAACTTGTCTCCCCAGACGCCGCGACTCCACCCTTCTTGGGTGAGTCACAGAAGGTGCCCAAAAAAAAGACATTCCCGAAGACAAAAATACTAGCACGTATTTCAACGAAAGAAACCGCTCTCCGTGAAGACTTATGCTCTGGGAGCAAACCTTTTTTTTTCTTCTCTTGTTGTTTTTGTTCTATTTTTGAGTCATTCTATTAGCATTCCATTTCTGCTTTAAGATACGGTTCCAAAAATACCTTTCAATTTAGGTTTCTCTAGAAAAATCTATGGCTCAGGGCTAAAGAGTCCGTCTGCAGGGCAGAAGACTCAGGTTCGATCCCTGGGTTGGGAAGACCCCCTGCAGAAGGAGATGGCAACCCACTCCAGCATCCTTGCCTGGAGAATTCTGTGGACAGAAGAGCCTACAGAAGAGCAGGCTACAGGCTGTGGGGTTGCAAGAGCCAGACACCACCTGGTAACGAAGCCACCACCAGGGAAATCTAAAGCATTTCCTCCTCCTGTGAGTCCCCATACCCAGTGCTGGGGTTTGGGGAAAGCAAGTTATGTAGTCATGGATGTACACATGTGGTGCTGAACCTGGCGGGTTAGTTGCATGTCCGGGCTGCGGAGTCTGCAGCCCACACGAGAGAGGTGCTTAATTACTCCTGCTCCATCATGGGCTGGAATCCAGCCCTCACCCCATCCTGGTGGTGCTTCCTTGAGGAAAATATTGAATTTGATAGAGCTTATTTCTTCTTCTGTTTTTAACCATTAACTACTGACATTTCTTCTTTGTGTATTCCCAATTTTTCTTAAATCTTTGTCTTTGTTTCCACCCCTCATTCCACAGTGAAATTTCAGCTCTTCGTCATCTCTTGTCCAGACACTGCAAGGTTCTAACAGATTCTCCTCCCTGGCTGCTCCCATCCACTCTGTCTTCCGTCCTGCAGAGAGTGGCCAGCTGAGAAGTCTAATCTCACAGTGCTCTTTTTTAAAGATAAACTTTACTGAGTATAGTTGCTTTACATGTTCTGTTAGTTTCTGATATTCAATACAGTGAATCAGCTCAGATTTCCCCTCATATACGCACCCCTGCATTCATAGCAGCAATATTCACAATAGGCAGGACATGGAGACAAACTAAATGTTTATCAGCAGATGAAGGGATAAAGAATGTGGATCGCACATACGGTGGAATATTGTTCATAGAAAGGAATGAGATCATGCCATTTGCAGAGGCCTGGATGGACCTAAGCTCACCATGGTCTGTCTCTTTTCCATGGGTCTCCGTCATCCTCAGACAAAGTCAAATTTCTCAGCATGGCTTACCTCACTTGCCAGCCATTTCTCCCACTTTACACACTTTTAAATATTTCCCCTTTCTTTTTAATATTTCTTCTAGATCCTCTGTAATTTCTTGTCTCCATTTTTTGGGAGTCTGTATTTATCCCTGTAATTTTCCTCTCCTTTTTCTTTGCTTAAGTCTTACTTTACCTTATTTAAGGCTCAGCTCAGATAGCGTCCCTTTCTCAAGCTGCACGGTATCATTGGCTTATTTTCTTTCATTGCACTGAGTAATTATTTCATTGCCGCCCATATTTCTCCTGCATTAGAGGATGAGTGATTTGAGGTACAGATTCTCATTTCAAAGATTTTTCATCAAAGATTAGTGCACAGTAGTAGTTCAATGTGTCAGTTGGGAGAATAGACCTGCAATATGGAAATCATAATGCCTACCTCAAAGTTCATCGTGAAACGTCAGCGACATATCTGCTGAAGTGACCAGATTCACCTTTATCACCTGGTAGACATTCAGTGGGATTCCCAGGTGGCTCAGGCAGGAGATGCAGGAAACTCAAGCTCAATTCCTAGGTTGGGAAGGTCCCCTGGAGAAGGAAATGACAACCCCCTCCAGTATCCTTGCCAGGAAGATTCCACGGACAGAGCAGCCTGACAGGCTATGGTCCATGGGGTCGCAAAGACTCAGGCACGACTGAGTGACCGAGCATGCATGCAGGCGTTCAGCGCCTGTTTTATTTCCTTCTACTTACAGCGAGTCACACAAGGCATAAATTGCTTAAAGTTCATGAATGGAGGTTTGAAGTGAAGCCACGTCTTCTATCTATATTGCTTCTAAACCCTACTGGACATTTTGACTACAAATCTTCAAATGTACCTGTTGGAAGATTTTTAAAAATATATTTTTCATAATGACATTGCAGGATGGATTTTTTTATTGAGAAGTAGTAAACCCTAAATTGATAGTTATTGGATCCTGTTTCTCTCCTGTAACTGATCTTAATTACCATCATTCCTTTGGTCTGTTACCATATCCAAGTCTGACTGTGTTCTGACATGAAAGAGAAATTGGTTTTCAAGACTTCTATGTAGCTCGAAGACTTACTTTGTGGAGAGCAAGGTAGGATGAATGCAAGGTAGCTCAAACCAGCCAGTGGGGAAAACTTCAAGCTCTCGGGAAAGTGGAGAGGCTCGTTTATCTGAGTCATTTTCATGGGGCTTCTGTCTCTCTTCTCGAATTTTATTTCTTCCAAGAAGCAGAAAGAGTGATGCCCTTCTGTCTCGGGACATGAGCTCTTCCATTCACGGGCTGTATTACTTTAGCAAGACCTCGTTCATGAACTTCAATTTCTATCTATATAAATGGAATAGCCCACCTTATCTACTCTACAAAGTTATTGTTAATGTATGAAAACCTGTGTTAAACCACAAAGCAAAATGAACAAGTAAGGAGATATTATTAAGGTTTTGCTTTCATGAAAATCCCTTTCTCCCACAATATCTCAAAGATTTTTAGAATATGGATTAAGCCATGAACTGTCTTTCATGAATTCTGCAAGCTGGCATATAGAACATGATCATAAATGGTAAATAATCACAAAAACATTGTCTCAGCATGTAAATCTGTCCACTAAAATGTCTTTTGTGTAGCCAAATGCTGCCTTTTATCCAAATGTCTCGTAGCATTTTGTGAACAGATTATGCGTGACACATACCAAAAATGATTCTGTCGCCATCATTCTAATAGCACCACCTTTCAAAAGAAAGTGTTGTTTAAAACCCCAGGCTACCGCCAATCAGGAGAGCAAATAAAAAATATTTTCACCTCCTTGAAAACGGTAGGAGGCAGCTAGCTACTAACTAGCTAATACTGGAGCCAGAACTCTTGCTTAAGATTTCTGTCCTAGGCGGCATGAAAGCTTTGCAGAAGCACACACATTAGCTTTCTATGAAAGTTTGGGTGTGTCTTTATTTTACAAGATCGGGGATACCTGCGAAGGACAGCCAAGGGGAGGTGCTGAAGGCCGGCGGGACCTGAAGGAGCAAGACGGTTTCGGGGTGCCCGGCCTCACTGCCCCTCGTGCCAGTGACGCAGACGCTTCTGGCCCTGGCCCCACACTTTCAGAACCACCGGTTCACAGACCACTGGGCAAAGCACCGGCTTTTTCTTTGGAGGAGAGATCAACAGAAATGTAAATGGTTTAACAACGGCTTTTTTTCAGTAATAATTTCAGTTATATAGAGAGAACATCAGACACGTGAATAGTAGTACCTTAAGTAATTGGAGTCTGAATATAGAGAAGTCTCGTGAAAACAGGAATCACCTGATAGGTGTAGCAGCGAGCAGAGCTCTCCCGTTCACACTTCAGGGGCTGTTTGCTCGACCTCATCTCCTTTTATCTCACTTCTACAATGTTCACGGTTAGACCCTTCAGCCAAGGACCCCAGAGAGATTTTCAGTCTTGAATTTGGCGTCATGCAGACCATTCGTGATGGGTTTTGTTCTCTCTCTGGGCTTAGCAGTACGATCACAATGTCTGCCGTCAGAGGAGAAAGAGGCCCGCTGCTCCTGTTCTCCTCCCGTGGCTGCAGATCTGGGGAAAGAAAAAGAAACTGAGGCCTCAGTTAGTTTCAGGGGTTTCTAGCAATTTAAGAGAAAGCCTTTGTTTAGATAATATCTTTCTCAAAACCTCAATATCAAAACCTGGTAAGTATTTGATTGCTTCAGTAAAGCAACTAGGTAGAGACCCACATCACCCAGACATGGTTTCAGATTCATGATGCTGGAAAGCTCTGCGGTTTTCAAATGAAACACAGTCCTTGGTGAGCAAGGAGGGGTTATTGTTTTGTAGATAGTGGGAAGTCTAGGGAGATTTTGAAGTCAGGATCAAGGGCTCTTTGAACACTGCCCAGGTCTTTCCATGTTGAATTATACATGGAGATCAGCAGGGTCTTGTAGCTCCTTCCTCAATGAGTGTAACATCCTCCCATAGAGACGTTTATCAGGACAAGTGGGTGAAGAAGATGTGCTACATTACACAATGGAATATTGGGTTGTGTTTAGTAGCTCAGCCATATCCAACTCTTTGTGAACCCATGGACCCACGCCAGTCTTCTCTGTCCATGGGATTCTCCAGGCAAGAATACTGGAGTGGGTTGCCATTTCCTTCTCCAGGGGATCTTCCTGACCCAGGGATCAAACCCAGTGTCTCCTGTCTGAGCCATAATGGAATATTACTCAGCCACAAAAAAGAAATAATATCATTTGCAGCAACATGGATATGATGAGAGGTTATCATGCTAAGCGAAGAAATCAGAAAAAGAAAGACAAATACCATATGATATCACTTGTATGTGGAATCTAAAAATATGATACACATGAACTTATTTACAAAACAGAAACTGATTCACAGACTTTGAAAACAAACTTATGGTTACCAAAAGGGGATGCTGAGGGGAGAGGTGAACTGGGAGTTTGGAGTTGAGATACACACATCATTATGTGTGCGTGCATGCTCACACGCACACACTGCTGCTACTACTAAGTCACTCAGTCCTGTCCGACTCTTCACGACCCCATGGACTGCAGCCCACCAGGTTCCTCTGTCCATGGGATTTTCCAGGCAAGGAGTACTGGAGTGGGGTGCCATCACCTTCTCTGATGCACACACTACTATACATAAAATAAACAACCAGCAAAGAATACTGTATAACACAGAGAATTCTGCCCATTATTCTGCAATAACATAAATGGAAAAGGAATTTGAAAAATAATAGACATGCGTATGTAAAAGTGAATCACTTTGCTGTACATCTGAAACTAATACAACATTATGAATCAACTATGCTCCAATATAAAACATTAAAAAGGAAGCTAAATCCAAGGGAGAAACGCAGCAGCCAGGACCAGGAAGGTCAGTTGTCAGGGATCTCAAGGACATTCTTTTAACAGCAATTATTGTGAATACTCCATTTGTACTCGACTTGAAGCTGTCGATTTCCATAGGTTTTCAACAAGGAGAAAAGTTGAAAGCAAACGAACTGTTTAGATCTTCTAAGCAGCAATATATTCACCTTTTAATTAAAAAATCAAACATGCTACCTTGAGTAAAATGAAAAATTAATTGATGAGGGGCAAGTATGCAATCTTCTATTGGTTGAAATTGAGAAAATTGATATTTAAGAATCGGCTAAAACATTTTGATGAATCCGTTTTAAAAAGACAAAATATACCCTCTAATTAAAGGAGATGTTATGCTTCACTCAGAATACAACTTTGAAAATATTAGAAACAGAAACTGTAAGTAAATGTTAACATAAACACACATGCAGAGAAAGGAAAGTATTTGCCATTCATGTTATTGTGCCAAGGGTGCATCTGGTTTATTCAGATCGTCGTTGCCCCTGGAGACACTTGGAAATCACTATCATGATTCATATTTACTAAATAGGAA
Organism: Neotragus pygmaeus; assembly: GCA_006410875.1. NCBI lineage: Eukaryota > Metazoa > Chordata > Mammalia > Artiodactyla > Bovidae > Neotragus > Neotragus pygmaeus. The sequence goes on from SJYV01051634.1 coordinate 277,039, forward strand.
GTTGAGAGTTTACAAATACCACGATGAAAGTTCGTCAAATCCTTAAGGGTTTTGTATCTGAAGTGTGACTTTTGAATACATGCATTTTATTTGAAAGATACTAGCCTGTTTGTAGGATAAGAAATTTTTGTTTGTTTTTATTATCATCATTGACTGTTAGTTAAATAGAATTTGTTTATGATCTTCAAAAGGCTCTTGCATCTTTATAAACCAATTCTCTTAATCCATTTCAGATAAATGCTTCCTTAGCAGCTAGTATTTGCAAACAGCTTTGAGAGATGTGGATAATTAGAGAATGTTACTTAGCATTGACTTCCTTTACATTTGCTTTGCCAAAATGATTTTTCCACTTTTCAGAGGAACTCCTAACCAGTATGTATCATAGCAGTTTGAGACTTTTCTAAAACCATTTCTGGAGCAACTCGTGCCTTTTTGCATTTGCATACTTTGCACTGTTTATCTGGAATGTTGAGACCTTTCTTATTTGCTGGCAAAGTTCCACCTGAATTTCAAAACTCAACTAAAGCATTGCTTTTTCTGTGAGGCTCTGTGAGGAGGGTGTTCACCTTTGCTCTGATGCTTATACCATAAATGACACCCACCTTGCCTCGCTAGGAGGCAAGTTTCCTGGAAACTTGAAATTGGGCCATAATGCCTGTTGGGATTGAGCTGTGGCATGAAACCAGAGTGCTTGCTCGACTGCAGACAAGGAGTAAAGTGATCCACAGGGACAGAGAGCAAAGCCAGCGTGGAGAAGCAGAAAGCTGAAGCTGAGTGCGCAGAGGGAGCTAAGAGGGGAGAGTCCAGGGGAGGGCGAGGGCTGCTGCTCTCATCCTTGGTGACCTTTCAGAGCACAGCCAGTGCCTCTGCAGCTGCTGCCCTTTTGCTCCCAGTTTCATGAAATGCACCTCTAGGCATTCAAGACCGTCTCTGCCTTGTTCAGGCTGTGTGCTGTGCTTACTCACTCAGTCGTGTCCGACTTTTTGTGACCCTGTGGACTGTAGTTGCCAGGCTCCTGGGTCCATGGGATTCTCCAGGCAAGAATACTGGAGTGGGTTGCCATGCCCTCCTCCAGGGGATCTTCCCCACCCAGGGATTGAATCCGGGTCTCGCACATTGCAGGTGTATTATTTACCAACCAAGACAGGGAAGCCCAAGAGNGCCAGGCTCCTGGGTCCATGGGATTCTCCAGGCAAGAATACTGGAGTGGGTTGCCATGCCCTCCTCCAGGGGATCTTCCCCACCCAGGGATTGAATCCGGGTCTCGCACATTGCAGGTGTATTATTTACCAACCAAGACAGGGAAGCCCAAGAGTACTGGAGTGGGTAGCCTATCCCTTCTCCAAGAGAACTTCCTGACCCAGGAATTGAACCAGGGTCTGCTGCATTGCAGGTGGATTCTTCACCAGCTGAGCTATCCAGCAAGCAAGCTAGCATGAGTGATTTTTGTCACGAAAGCACATAATCCCCCATCACCTGTTAGACAGCCTCATAGAGGAGGCACTTCTGCATTTCTGCTGTTTTAATACTCTGCTCTTTCGACATTATACTGCATATACTCTGACCCTCCCCTAGTCTGTGGTCTCATTAATCTATAGCACCCTAAGAAAATCAGAAACAACAACTCCTTCTTATACTGTCAGCCTCTAACATAGCACTTGACCTTTAGGTGTTCAATCAATATGTACTGAATACATGGATAAATGCACCATTCATTCTACAGAAATTTTATCTGGGGGAATAACCACAAGAGAGGCTGATGATTAATCAGAATGCAGTCTAGTGGTGCGGTGGTGGTAGGAAGCTCTGGAGCGTCCGCCTCTCCTCCCTGGACTCCCTCGGGCTCTGGGTGCGCGCATGGCGCCGCGGTGCCCCTGCCGCCTCCTCCCTGGCACTGTGCTGGCTGTGAAGGAAGCCTGGGTTGCCACTGTTGTCTCTGAACTCCCGGATAGCAGCCCACTTACCTATGCGATCTGCAGCTTCAGCCCATAAGGCAGGGGTATCTATGGGAAAGGGCCTGAGATGGCAAAGAAGATGAATGGAATTAGACATTCTTGGAAGTCTCCTTCTGCCTCCCTTTGAAAACATATAGTTTATGAGATGAGATTGGAAGCTTTACTAAAGGGAACAATAGCTGGCTTAGCTCTCCTCTCTGGTGGTGTGGACAGGGCCATTTCTGGAGTCTTTGGACAGTATGCAGGAGTCTCTGAGATGAAAACTGTGTTGCTCCCATCCTCCCCTTCCTCCTTCTGCTGTTCCTTCTTCTTTGCTTATTGTAGTATAACATGCATGCAAAGAGTTGTATATATCATAAGTGTGGGCTTCCCAGGTAGTGCTAGTGGTAAAAATCTAGGAGATGTAAGAGATGCGGGTTCTATCCCTGGGTCAGGAAGATCCTCTGGAGGAGGGCATGGCAACCCACTCCAGTATTCTTGCCTGGAGAATCCCATGGACAGAGGAGCCTGGTGGGCTATGGTCCATGGGGTCTCAAAGAGTCGGACACGACTGAAGTGACTTAGCAAGCACGCATGCTCTGTAACTGCAGAGATCCGTGACTGTTCACAGACAACACGTGCGTTCAGGTAGCACCCAGGAAGCCTCCTTACGCTTCTTCTGTCACTGTTACCCATCCTGAAGGGTAACCACCATCCTTACTTCTGACATTTTGGGTGGTTTGGTAGTTTATTAAGTAGGAGCACACAGTTATACCCTGTGTCTTTTGTTCAGTGTTATGAGGTTCATAGCTGGTTTTGTACGATTGTTTGTGTTCACTGCTATATATTACTCCTGGTTTGAATACACCATAATTCCTTTATCCATTCTACTATTGATGGACATCACAGGGCTATTTATTATGAATAATATTGCTATCCACAGCTTTAGTAATGTTTTTGACACCTGACTTTCTCTTCCCTGGTCTGAAGTCCCCCCAAATACCCGATCCCTTTGGTCACCATCACAGCCACTGTGAAGAAAACACACAATAGGTAGTTTTCTGGAATATTCCAAATGAAATTCATTGCTTGAGGAAAGCTTATATCCAATATCTGCTTCAGCCAGGGGGGGAAGTTGCGCTCTGACCTCAGATTCCAATAGGCCCCGGAGGATTCTGCTCCTCGAATATCATCCTTACAGAAGTGTTCAAACTGATAAGAGACAAAGTAGGTGCTCCTCAGAAGGCCAAGTTACCTGTGGTTGCAAAGCAGGCAGAATATGGCCGTTCAGGCGGCATGAAGCTTTCGATAAGTACGTGATCTGTGACCGTTCTTTCTGCTCCAACATGTGTACCAAGTGGGCTTCTGCAAAACTAACCAAAAACAAAGAACTGTCTGATGATATCACACTTTGCCTGTCGTGACTCCCTTACTCAGCCCTTAACTGGGCAGGATAAAACCCCACTCTTTTAGAATTAGCTAAAAAAAAGGGGGAAAAAAAGCACAAAAATAGTGTTTGAAAATAGATTCCCGAAGTACCACTTACTTTTTAAATTAAATTTTATTTTATACCAGAGTATAGTTCATTAACAACGTTTTCCTCATTTCAGGCGTACAATAAAGTGATTCAGTTATATATATGTGTGTGTGTGTCTATTCTTTTTCAAATTCTTTTCTCATACAGGTTGTTACAAAATGCTGAGCAGAGTTGCCTCTGCTATTCAGTAACCTGCAGTATCACTTAAAACGGGGTATGATGGAAAGAGGTGACGGAGTTAAGTCCTCCTAGGATCCTCTGGGAAGCTTCTTTATTTTGAAGGTTCTGGGTCCCTCCCAGGTCACAGGAGCTGTGTACTCCTGGGGCCCTTGTGTTTCCAGAGCTGTCCTCTGTCTGACCCTNGTACACCCAAAGTGGAAATGCTGAGTCATTGGATGTGTGTATGTCTAGCTTTCGTAGATACTTCCAAACCCCGCATTCTAAAGTGCTGTAACAATGTGCTGTAACAATTGGCACTCATGTCCGCAGTGTGCGAGGGTTGCAGTAGCTCCATATTCTCTCCAACACACAGTTCTGTCTCTCTCTTTACTTGAGTTGTCTACACGTGAAGTCACTGCGTGTCTGCTTATCTGGGTTCTCTTGCCCCTTAACTACACCCTTAATTCCTCAAAACTGACTGTGTAAAGATTAAGGGGTTAAGCTCGCCTGGGCTGTGTTGATGTTAAAACTGAAAGTTCTGTGTCCAAGAACCCTCTCCGTCCTGGGCAAACTGGGATGGCCAGTCACCCTAAACATAGTATAATGGAAAGGAAGGAGGCTTTGGCAAGGAACCGACCTGGTTTGAATCCTAGTTCACCTACTAGCTGTGTAAAAGTCAGCCAAGGGAAAGAGTGCCAGCCAGAGGGAGAGATATATGACAGAACAAATACAGTAAAATGTGACTGGTACAACCTAGACGATGGGTATACATATGTGTTAACTGTAAAATTCTTTCTACTTGACTGCATGTTTGAAAATAAAAAAATGTTGGGGGAAAGACAAAACAGGAATAACACTGCTTGGCTCTAGGGGTACCATGTCTCAAACCTCAGAGGAAGCTATTTTTTCATGCCATGGAATCACTAAAGAGGACTCACGTCCTCATCCTTTGGGTCTTCACATTTCAGTTGCCCCACCCAGTTCTATTTCCTAAAAACCTTTCAGAAGGAGGGAGTCGGAGAAAATAGCAAATCAGAGCCAATGAACAGAACTTGTCTTTAAATTCCAGCCGTCCCATTGCTTTGCTCAGAGTCATCTTATAAACAGAGCCAGAAGCTTGCTGTCACATTCCCCTTTTCCCCGCTGACCTCCTGCTGGCCTCACACAGGCTAAGCTGGACCATTACCCGTGACCTGATGCCTTCTTGAGCCATATTCGCCAGCCTCTGCTTCTAACTTTGCTGTCATCTCTGGCAAAGCTGACTTACTTTTATCCTCTTTCAAAGCCATCCCCTGTTCCCATGGCAACTTACTGGGGGTCTTCTGTCACCATGGGAACATGGCTGCTGGGTTTAAATACACCTTATCACCACAGCATTAAAAAATATGGGGAGAGAGGGAGTCTGGTTGTCAGGGAAACAGAATTCAGGTCTTCTCCATGAGAGATGTGCTGGGGAAAAGGATGTGCTGTTGGGAGTTAAGAATCAATGCCACACCCAATCTGAGTCCTGCTGGGATGGCCACACACTCACTGTGCAGATACTATGGTGTGTGTGTGTGTGTGTGTGAAATTGTCTTTCCATCTTGGATATCTGAAGAACCTCACTGGAAGGTACCTTGGGGATTTCCAGGGTCTTGGAGGAAACTCATAGCTCAGCTGGAGGATCTAGGGATAGCTGGTCTCCCTCTCTCTATTATCCTCTCTCTAACGCACATAGACATCACTGCAGGGCACCGTCCTTGTCAAGGGGACAGCAATTCCATCATCCCAGGAAAACNAGCAAGAATGTGAAGTGGTTGCCATTTCCTTCTCCAAGGGATCTTCTTGACCCAGGGATGGAATCCACATCTCCTGCACGGCAGGCAGATTCTTTTCCACCGAGCCACCAGGGCAGCTCAGAATAAAAAGAAACAAGTGTGTAGAACATGTAGTATGTAAAACAATTATGCAGAATAAAAGGAAACAAGTAAAATTAATTTTAACAGTGTATTTCACATAATTCAACACAACCAAATTATTGTCATTTCATTATATAATCAGGATAAAAATTACTAATGAGATCACTAACAGTCTTTCATTTGTAATAAGTGTTTGAAACCCGGGGTGTATTCTATAGTTAGGAACATCTCGAGTCTAGTGACATTTCAAGTGCTCAGTGGCCACCGTATTGGACAACACAGATGATCGTCTAATAAATAGTCTAGAGAATCAGATCAAATTATCAGCTAAATTGCTTACTAAATAAAAAACTGAGTAAAATGCTTAAAGTCATTCCTCTTAGCTGCTCATGGTCCCACCTCACCTCTGACGCTTGGAGGTGGAGAGTGTGTCATAAGGATGCGATCAAAAGACAGACACTGACCGAAGGACGCATGTAGCTGGATTTTCATTTCCAAAACTCCCATCTGCTGCCATTTTCATGTGTTTCTTGAATTTTTCCTTAATAAATGGAGAAGGGAAGAAGGAAGAAAAGAAAGAAAGGGGGGAATAGGAAGGAAGTTGCATCAGAACTGAAGGATTAAATTTAAACTTTTGAATTGTATTGAATTTCATTAGAGCAGTGGCTTTTTGACTATCATGTGACCCCCTAATCACCTGGAGAACATTTTTAAAATGCAGTATTATGAGCCTTGGCCCCCCCCAAAAATTAAAAATAGTAGGATTTGAATGGGCCTTTTAACAAACACTCCAGGCAGCTTTGATGCAGTATATGCAGGCCACAGTTTTAGGAATATTAGGTTAAAACAAGGTCTAGGACAGGTCCATTCGAAACCATAGCTTTTCCATTATAATGAGTTATTCTATGGCGAGGAGCAGATGGCACGAGAAAGCCACAATTAGAGGGGGCACCAAGTGGACATGGTCTTTCCTGAGCAGGACAAACCCTGAAGAACCAGATTATGCCCGTTGTCATCTTGGAAATGTCATCGGGAGAGAAAGGTTTTTAGTGGGCAATGAACGGTGCAGAAGCGTTCCTCTTAGAGCAAAACATTCATTCTGAGACCTTATAGAAGCATCAGGGACCATCGACACGCCTTGTCTCATCTTTGGGTTCTGAGACCTCATAGAAGCATCAGGGGCCATCGACACGCCTTGTCTCGTTTTTGGGGCTTAATGGATATAGGTGCACTTTACTTCTTGCTGTTGCAATCAGAGTTAGCAAAACAAGGAAGCTCTTCACAATGAGACCTGGAGAAGCATGGGCTTCTGGACACCCACCAACCAGCAGCAGCTTCACACAGCAGGTGCCTCATTAATGCACACGCCCCTGAGCAAACTCTAACGCCAGGCAGTGTACAAGATGCCCAGTCATGGTGGCAACCAGCACGGAGCTACGGAGGCATAGAGGAAAGGAAGAGACTCAGGAAGACTTCCTGTAGGAGGCATCACAGGAACCGTCTCGGAGGGCAGGAAGGATGTCTTCAGGCACAGACAGGAGGGATGTTTGGCAGTGGAAAGACTCAGGGCCATTCTGGGGAGCATTGTCATGGAGACAGAGAAGGCGTGGGAGTTAAACAGTACCGACCATTGGGTGAGTCCTTGTTTTCTGTCCTGAACCCAGATTTGGGGTAAAGGTGTTCCCTGTCTAGGGGTCGTTTTGTCTCAGTTTGCATCAGACAGACCTTCCCTGGGCTCCTCATCCTGGTCAAACTGCTACTGTGGAGACTTCCTTCTCGTGAGAGCCCTGGTTTGGATGTGAACTCCACAGTCACTCCTGTGACGGAGGCTTTCTGTCTGGTGGTGACTCAGGGAGAAGTTGGTGACTGAACTAAAGACTGTGAGATGTATTTACAATTCAGATAACTTTGCATACATGCCCACTTATCACCCAGACAAGGCTGTTTATACCTGTAAAAAAACTTGCTGAAGAACACACTATTTAACCTCTATGAGTCAATTTCCTTATCATTAAAGTTCAGATAATCGTATTACAGGCCCACAATCTCTTATCCAAAAACCTTGGAGAAAGACAGATTTGGAAATTCAGCATTTTCAAGATTTTAGAAAGGTATTTTTATTTTCAGATTTTAAACAATTATTTATGTACCTCCCTTCCCAGGATATATGGCACCTTTAATCATCACAATTCTATTTCTGCAGCAAATGTATGAATATTCACACAAAGTAGAATAAATAAGTCTGTTGTTGAAGAGACTGAAGAGAATTAACCTGCAAAATACACAAACAGCTCATGTAGCTTTATGTCAAAAAAATAAACAACTCAGTCAAAGAATGGGCAGACCTAAATAGACATCTAAGTGAGACATACGGATGTCCAAAAAAGTACATGAAAGGATGTTCAACATCAGTAACTACTAGAGACATGCTAATCAAAACTACAGTGAGGTGGCCCCTCCCACTGGTCAGAATAACTATCATCAAAAAGTTCATAAAGATTAAATACTTCAGAGGATGTGGAGGAAAGGGAGCCCTCCTACCCTTCTGGTGGGAAAGCAAAGTGGTTCAGCCACGATGGAGAACAGTATGGAGGTTCCTTAAAAACTAGAAATAGAATTACCAAATGACCCCGCAGTCACCCCGTGGGCATGTATCTGCAGAAAATGAGTTCAAAAAGATAACGCGCGCCCGACTGTTCACTGAAGCACTAACTACAGATGCCAAGACATGGAGACGACCTCGGTGTCTATCACGAGAGGCGTGGACAGAGGCGCTGCGGTGCAGACACGCGCGACGGGACGCTGCTCAGCGAGGAGGACGCAAGAGCCCATTCGCAGCCGCTCGGGTGGCCCTGGAGGGCATCATGCTAGGTGAACCAGGTCAGAGGATGACAAACATCATATGACGCATCACACACACGTCACTCATACATGGAACCTGATGTTTAAAAATGGAACAAATGGATTTATTTACAAAACAGAAGCAGACTGACCGGCATGGAAAACAAGCTTGTGGTGGCCGAAGGGGAAGCATAGTGGGGAGGGATAAGTCAGGAGCTTGGGATTAACATACACACGCTACTATGTAGGAAATAGAGTGCCAGCAAAGACTGATACACTTAATATTTGTGATAATTCTCATACCCATAGGTGAGAAAACAAGCTGAAAAATAATGAATATATGTATATGCATAACTGCATTACTTTGCCGTAAACCTGAAACTAATACAACACTGTAAATCAACTATGCTCCAATATTCTTTTAAGTGAAAAAAATAAACCTGGTATAGCTTCAGATCAGTTCTGCTCACGTTCTGCCATGAACAGGTTTGCCAAAAACTCGTGGGAAAAAGTTATTTCGTGTAGTTTTTACAGCCCATGAGATGTCAGGGTTTCTGACAAGGGGTTGGTTGTAGAATTGTATACACACACAGAGTGTTAAATATATTAAATTAGATTTTCCATGTAGAGTGTTAGTAGAATGTTCCAGGACTATAGGCTACTAACAATTATTTTAATAGGAATATTTCCTAGAGATCCTAGAGAAAAGTTGTGAAACTGAACCTGCAGCTGTTCCCTGCTTTAGAACATCCCCATCTCTGCTCAGAATCAGACTTCCTAAGATGACCCCAGTCTCACAGCTCCATCATCCATCAGCCAGAACAAACGCTGACCCTCAGTTGGATTCTTGAGTCCAGACTCCTTAATTGGATAGTGAAAATAAATAAGGTCCTATGCAAATTCAATTAAAATCCAATCAAGGAAAATAAATTACAGACATCTGCTCTTCTCTACCAGGTCAGTGTCANAACGCTGACCCTCAGTTGGATTCTTGAGTCCAGACTCCTTAATTGGATAGTGAAAATAAATAAGGTCCTATGCAAATTCAATTAAAATCCAATCAAGGAAAATAAATTACAGACATCTGCTCTTCTCTGCCAGGTCAGTGTCATTTGAATATGGTCTTCTGGTCTTAAAAACAAGAACAAAGCAAAATAAACATTTAAAAAAGAGGCTGCTTATTTTTTCTGAGTGCCTGCCAGGTTGGCATTTGAACATTTGATCCACTAAATAACTGTTTGAACAAGAGCATAGAAAAGTAAACAGCAAGGTGAAGGACACATAGGCTGTATATTATTTGATTCTTGTTTCTCATTCAGAAGTGTATTGTTTGGTCAGCTTACTTTTCTTTCAGATAATAGTCAAGCAGTGTTTTGAGTTGTTTTTTCTTTTTTTCTTTTTCTTTTTTTGGAAATGGTTATCCAGCTTTGTATCTAAATCTACCAGCCTTGATTTAAAAAAAAAAAAAAGTCATTTTGGATATTAAAAAAAAAAAACAACACATCTTTATTGGGTCTATCTGGGTGAAGTAGATATCTACTCAATTGATCTCTGGTGGCATTCCCATCTGGGAAAAGCTTTATTCTTTCTCTGTAATCCAGCTCACTATAGTTTCAGTGAGATTTCTACACCAATAACTAAGAAGGACTCAGTGATGTGTGGAAATCACAGCCAGCCGCAGTGCCGGGACAGCAGAAACTTGCAGAAACAGCCTGCCTTAGCCCGTCTGTGCCGCTGTAACAGAGCAGCACAGACGATGGTCAGACTGCGTGCAGTTACTTCTCACAGTTTTGGAGGCTGAAGTCCAAGGTCAGGGTTCAACGTGGTGAGATTCTCGGGGAAGGCTTCTCCTGGGTCCCAGGTCAGAGAGCAGAGACTGCTGGGGGAAGGTCTCTTTTTGGATGAGGGCACTGATCTCGTCACAGGGACGCCTCCCATGACCTAATCACCTCCCGGGGCCCATCTGCAAGTGTCATATTAGGGCCTCAGCAGATGAATTTCAGGGGGAGTCGAACATGCAGTCCAGAGCACACCCCAGGACTTTGGACACCAAGAGCTTAGACAGAACGATGGTTCAGCCGAACTGGAAACCCTAAGCAGAGGGTCCAGTCCAGATGGATCTCCTCCGAGAGGCCACACGCTCCCGCCACACGTTGACCTGGTCACACTCTCCACTGTGGACTGAGTATCTGCTCAGGACAGACTGACCACTCAGTTCATACTGAAAGGACCAGATAGACCAGTCTAAACCCATGACAGGTTGTCTTATCTCAGTGTTTCAAAGCAGTGAGAGGCAGCCGGGACACATTCACTGCTCAGTGGATGACTGAGACACACTGTCCAGACGCTGCGTGACGCTGGCTCGCGTCACCCACTGTGAGCTGGGTGTGGGCTCTCTCCACTCAGACCACAGAGCAGCTTCTGTCCCTTCTCCTGACCTCTCAGGGCCCCAGGGGACTCTGCTAGTCCAGCCGAAGGCACTCCCTGAAGGGGAAAGGGCCAAGATACTTTCCTTTTGGATAATACAATCCCTAAGACTCAACTGGGATAGCTGAACAAAATATTTTCATTTATTCTAAAACTTGCTCGAGCTTCTTGGTCTCTCGCAGGGACAGATGTGAACCACTTTGTATTTTATTTTAAGGGGTTGATCAGTGAACACAGACTATTGTGTCTGGGAAGAATGAGATTATTAATTATGCTTATAATATAGTACACATGAATAAAACGGCATTTTTAATAACTGTTAAGAACTTCTCAGATGGCTTATGTTGTGCCGGGTAGAGCTAGTTCGATTTAGTAGCAGAATACGGATGAATCGACAAAACAGAAAGGCAGATGTGGAACACCAGTGTTTATTTACTAATTGGCTTCTGTTCCACCCAATTATTAGATGCCTTGCCCCAGTTCACCAACTGGCTTCTTCTGTGTAAATATATTCTTTGTCAAAGCAAATGGTCTGCCAAAATGTGAATCGTTATAAATCCATTTAGCAAAAATCCTCTCTGAGGGTTTAATAACTAGTTTCCCTGATGATTTGTGCAACTGGGTAGAATAACCCTCTTCTCATTCAATTCTCCTCAAACCAACTTCTGATTTGTGGCTGAGGGGCGGGAGGGGTTGGTTTGCAGTCAGGAGACTGGCCAGGTCTGGGGACGTGTTTCAGTGGCAAAATCGGGGGTGGGAGTTGGCTCCTGGCACCCAACAATGGCGCAAAATACCCCACAATTATCCACCCCCAAATGTCAATGGTGCAAAGGCTGAGAAACTCTGTAGTACATAATAAAACAAAAGGTAAACTTTCCATGGCTGGTTCTGTAAACAAATGATCTAACAACGCAGGGACCTCCATCTTCTCAGAGGTGGGAAGGAGGCACAGAAGAAAATGCAATGGCAAGAAGGAAGCTAAGAATTATGTATTTTAAATATAGCAATGCGTGCATGTCTCAGCAAAACAAACCTACCGCAAAGCACAGGGGACTCTTCAATATTCCCTGATAACCTAAATGGGAAAAGAATATGAAAAAAAAGGGAAAAAATAAACATAAACTTTCTTTTTTTTATAAAAGGGACTAATTCACATCACAAGCCTTTGAGGCAGAAGATGTTAATGTCCCCATGTATACAAATGAAAAACCCGAGACTCAAAAAGCTGAAAAACTTTTCCAAAATTGACTCAGTGACTGGCGAATTCTGCTTTTGAAGGCCGTGCCTTCTCCCACTCCAGAACGCCCCTGCCTGCAGGGAGGGCAGAAGTGCTGGGCTCTGCCCGATGCCTCGCCAGACTCTCCAGGCTCCAAAGCACAGGGGCATTTGTCTGATAGCTGTGAGGTCATGCGAACTCACTCTTGGCACTTTGGTGAGTGAGGAAGACGCAGCAGTGACATATCACCCTTTGCAAAACATCTGCCTAGTGGCCACCATGGTGGAAAATCACCCTTTGGCCATTCTTATCTTCAGGTTGAATATGTGTACAGAACAGTACAGCATAGGACGCCATAAAAACAACATGAGTTCTAATTTCACTACTATGTAACCCTGGAATCATGATACTTATCACAGTTTATTATTATTTATTTCAATCTATGACCTGCAGATGATGACTACAATTTCTGGTGCTACAGTTTGGTTGGCGGGGGCGGGGCTGAGAATTTGCAGTTATAACACGTGCCCAGGTGATCATGGTGCCACTGACTGGGGATGCCACCCTGTAGCCACACTGGCTTAGGACACGGGGATCCATTCGACTAAGGAACCTCAGGAGAACTCAGCGCTGTTCAGTTGCCAAGTCATGTCTGACCCTTTGCAACCCCATAGACCGTAACCTGCCCAGCGCCTCTGTCCAGGGAATTCTCCAGGCAAGAAGACTGGGGTGGGCTGCCATTTCCTTCCCCAGGGGATCTTCCCAGCCCAGGGATTGAACCTGGGTGTCCCGCACTGCAGGCAGATTCTTTCCTGTGAGTCACTAGGGAAGCCCAGAGTTTGCTCAAACTCATGTCCATTGATTCAGTGATGCCGTCCAACTCTATAAATGCCAGCTGCTTTTTTCCCTCCATAACTGTCTGCCAGTCTCATTCTCTACTTAGCACGCTCATTTCCTGCCACCTCAGTGAAATCAGGCACGATACGTTACCCTGTGCAGCCTCTTTGGTTTGGATGGTAAGGTGGCTTTGAATCTCAGGGCTGCCACTGTGATTTGTCTGCATGCTGCTGGATATTTTAGCTTCAGAGTATTTCTCTCTCCTGTTGCTCATTACCGATATGGAGTGTCTGTGGCTCGTTTGCCAGGCCACCTGCATCTTTCCCACAGATTGAGGCTCTGACCGCAGAGTGTCCTTGTATCAGTTGTCCAATTCGCCTTCAACATGCAGTGCTCAGGAGCCAAAAAGTAGGAAATGCAGGAGGCCCAGTCACACTCCAGAGCCATACACATCTTTAGCATCACTCACCACCTGCTTTAGAAAGGAAAAAAAATCCTCTTCCGTGTGCACTAATAATCCTTGAGTAGGGAGAGAAAGAGCCTTGCCAAGACCCCATCCTCTTAGCAGCCTCTCTGAAAACGGTCTAACTCAGTGTGTCCCTTCCTCATAAGGATTCCCTACTTCATGACAGTCATGAGCATAAGAAAGAGAGGGCAAGGCTAAGACCTACTGCTGAGCTTTCTCAACTTCTAACTTTCCTCGTCATCTACCCAGTCCTTTCTGGTTCAGCCGACATTCCACGATACCTGTATCAATGAAGGTCTAGCCAGAAAAGTCAAATCGCCAGGTCAAGTCAGCCAATAGAAGAAATGCAGTATGGAGAATCAGTAACAAGGTATTCAAAGAGCACACAGGGGAAGGAAGAACACCCAGAAGACAGCATTGCCAGAGGCTGTCATCAGCTGGAGAGACAGAGGAGGAAGGTGGGGTAACCATGGGTTACAGCCTCCTGGCTGAAGCTGCAGCTACAGTGGGCCAGAGTGGGGGAGCTGGAACAGTGGTGAAGTCACAGGAGCTACTGCTTGGAGAACTAAGACACCACTCAGAGAACAGAAAGGAAAAGAGAGATTCTGGATCTCCTTATTCCACATTGCCTCCCATCATCCACCAGCAGATACTTCCCTTTAGCCCAACCTAGGCAGAAAGAGTCTGGGAGGTCAGCCCTGTTTGATACAAAGCAAGAGAAGGACCATAGTGGATCTGAAGGCAAACAGGCAGATAAATGTTACAATACCCAACCCCTTCAGCTTTAAAGGAGAAGGAAATGGCAACACACTCCAGTACTCTTGCCTGGAAAATCCCATGGACGGAGAAGCCTGGTATGCTACAGTCCATGGAGTTGCAAAGAGTTGGACATGACTGAATGACTTCACTTTCACTTTCAGCTTTACATATACCCCAAGTTAAAAATAGCCTTTATTAAGCCAGCTTTCATCCTGCCTTGTGATCAAGTTAACTGGTAATTTACCTCTTTTCTATTAGATTTCATGAAAGGTAGCCGTCATAACTGGGAGTGAATCCTATCTCAGCATTTATGGGTTNGGCTGCCATCTATGGGGTCGCACAGAGTCAGACATGACTGAAGCGACTTAGCAGCAGCAGCATGGTCTTTAGGTTAGGGCTTCCCTGGTGGCTCAGTCAGTAAAGAATCGACCTGCAAAGCAGGAGACCTGGGTTCCATCCCTGGGTCTCCAGGGAAGATCGCCTGGAGAAGGCAATGGCAACCCACTCCAATACTCTCGCCTTGCAGCCTACAGTCCATGGGGTCCACAAGGGTCAGACAGGACTTGGCAGCTAAACCACCACCACACAGTCTTTAGGTTAATAAGAATGTTGGAGGAAACACAATATTATGCAGAAAGGCAACTTCCATTTATTCAAATTAAATTATTGTATGAGTTCCCTATACAAATAAAATCTTTTTTGTAAATAAAAATACAAAATACTACAAATTTCAACCATGTAAAAATGCAAAAATAATATCTGGATTATTATAGATGTGTACTTTCCCTTTACCATGACCAAAATGTGCAGGAGTTCCCTGCAGTCCATACCACCCGGTCCGTGAGCCTTGTTCAGGCCCGTGTGCACCTCCCCAAGGGGCCANCCATGTAAAAATGCAAAAATAATATCTGGATTATTATAGATGTGTACTTTCCCTTTACCATGACCAAAATGTGCAGGAGTTCCCTGCAGTCCATACCACCCGGTCCGTGAGCCTTGTTCAGGCCCGTGTGCACCTCCCCAAGGGGCCAGGAGGCTCTCTCCCGCACGCTGAGCTCACGGTGCTGGGATGCTCAGCCCTGCCAGGTCAGGGTCGGGCTCTGTTTGGAGCTGGTGAGAAGGCATCCCGCCCAGAAGCCCGGCCCCGCCCCTGACGCTGAGTGAGACCCAACGGGGGCCTCATTGGTCTAGCTCGCTTTCGTTCTGCAGCGTCTTCATCGCCAGCCCCCAGAGGGTCATGCTGGAGAAGAACTGGCCCTCCGAGTTCCTGTAGGCGGGGGCGGCGGCGCGGCTGCCCAGGGGGTCGGGGCAAGGTGGGTGGTCCAGGGCCGCCAGGGAGGATCGCAGGGCAGCCACGCCGTCGGCCTGCAGCGGCTCGGCGCCGGCCGGGGCGTCCACGTCCGGGTACCCGTAGGCCTGGTGCTGCGCCGGCGGCACGTGCGGGGGCTTGGCCAGCTTCACCGGCTCCAGGCTGAGCTNAGGGAGGATCGCAGGGCAGCCACGCCGTCGGCCTGCAGCGGCTCGGCGCCAGCCGGGGCGTCCACGTCCGGGTACCCGTAGGCCTGGTGCTGCGCCGGCGGCACGTGCGGGGGCTTGGCCAGCTTCACCGGCTCCAGGCTGAGCTTCTCGGGCTCACTCGGCCCGTGCGGGGGCTGAGCCACCGGCTGGAACTTGCAGGGGCTGTCAAACTCCGCCACCGAGTCGTCATCCGCTGGGTGCGGGGGGATTTTGACGGTCACAGCAGGCATCAGAGGCACGGACACATCCTGGGAGAAGGAGTCGGAGCTCTGGGAGCGCTCCAGGTCTGGGGCCTCGATGGCCCGCGCGAGCGCCTCCAGGGCGCCGGGCCCCTCGTCGCGCGCCCGGCAGTGCGTCTTCCTGTGCCGCCGCAGCACGGCCGAGCGCGTGAAGCATTTGGTGCACACGTCGCAAGTGTACGGCTTCTCCCCGGTGTGTGTGCGCACGTGCCTGCGGAGGTCGCCCGACCCTCCGAAACACTTCCCTGCAGGGACAGACAGGGTGCTCTTCAGAGGAGGACGTTCGGGGGGGGGTGTACCCACCGCCCCCAAGTGCCAAACGACCCCGCTTTCCTGTGAACTCGGCCGAGCCCTGCCCTCACCCACTCATGCCGGTTCCAGACCCTTCCACACCCCACCGCTGCAGCCCCCACAACCTGCAGCCTCGGTCTTCAGGAGCCGTGTCACCTGAGGGCTCCGGAGCCCCATCCCCCTGCCCAGGAGCATCGCCTGGGGGCCTGGGCGCCTGACCGACAGCCCACACTGGGAAACGCATCAGCGCTATTCAGCTATCCCCAAATCGACCACANAGCACAATGTCTAGCACAGAAACAGCACTCATTGCTAAAGTGAGTGGACCTTTTCACGCTTATTTCGTGTCTCTCAGCATCTTGCATAGACTCTCACATATTTGTCAATATAGTGATACCTGCCTTTCTGTTTTACTTTCTAATTATATTTGTTTTTAAGCTGATAATTCTTTATTCAAGAAGGCCTGTGAGCAGAAAGTACCAAGAACACAGGGATGCTCCAGCACTTCAGAAATGCTTTACACTGAGCCACCCTAGACCAAATCGAGTGCTGACTTGAATTTTTCCTGGTGAGCTGGTCTTCAAGGTTGAGATTCACAGCAGTTTCTATGAGAGGTGTCATTTGAATATCAATTATGTTGTTGTTGCTGCTATTACCTGAGACAGAAGAGTCAATTTCCCTTTGTTTGCCCAAAGAGACAGAGCCATCAGGTCAAGCGGGTCCCCACTTTGTTTTTGAGAAATGTGTAATGAGCCTGCTTGTGAGGCAAAACAATAAGCGCCTCTAATTGCAGCCTCTCCTCCTGGGCGTCAAGTCCTGCCTTGGGTCATTCACTTGGGCATTTAAGGCTGACTTTCAGCTTTAGAAAGTGCGGGGCAACCTGTTTTATTTATATAAAGATAAATTAAAAGCAAGAACTACGAAGGGGTCACCTATCCTTTCTTTGGGTTCCGACAGACCCCAGAGTCATTTATTTTGGAGCAGGCTGGGTAAAAGCCAACACAATTTTGCTGTTTTATAGCCAGTCATTGGCAGGTTGATGGTAAATGAATGTGAAAATGTCACTGCAAAACCCAGAGTGAAAGGGGAATTTCAGGTTGTTGAATTGTGCTGTTTTAAGACGAATGCTACAGCTAAAACATTTTACTCTCACGTATATTAGCATATTCATCGAGGTCAAAGGCTCACTTTTTATTCTTAATGTTACATTTTTAAGAGACCATATTTGACAGATTTAGAGAAAGGTCATTCAAAGTTGAGATAACCTGCAATTTGGTGAATGCACAGCTATAAATTGAAAAAAAAAAAAAAAGACACATTAAAGGTCCTGAAGTCAAGTACAAACTATTGATGCCTCAAATTTAGAATCCAGCTTTGCAATTTACATGCTATTCAGAGGGAGCATGTTCCTGAATTTGAACTTGGATTCCACAAAGACGCAGGAGGCCTTATGCTGTTGCATTTTTGGATCTTTTGTTCTCTCACCTGGAGTGGACGGCCAGCCTCAGCCTGACCTGAAGCAGGGCTTCCTGCGGCTCCAGGAGGAGCAGGTGAGGGTCCCGGGCGCAGGCTCCAATGCCGGAGCCCTGTCTCCACTGCTGGATCATGAGACGTCACCTCAGGGTGGCCCTGCGAGGTCTTTTGGAGAAAGCTGTTCTCTGTTGCCACCTGCCACTGAAACAAATGGTATCATCCTCATTAATGTCATATACTCTTATTTTTGCAAGTAATGATCATTCAAGGCATCAAATGTTACACTCTGGAAAAATCATTAACTGGTTTTACAGGAAAGTGCACATTAAAAGCTTCATTTCATACGAAAACTCAGTTCACCAATTAGCTCTTGATATGTTTTAGTCAGAGTGACTGTCCTGCCTTAGATACCTCCAGTTGCCTAAGATCTTGTTGGTTTTGATTTATCTAGTATCATACCTAATCCAGAGCTTAGTTACACTGAGCATTAAGGCTTATATTTACCCTAAGTCTACTTAACTTTTTACTATAATGCATTCATTAATCGAAGAATTGACTTTCTGGCGGCTCAGACAGTAAAGAATATACAATGCCCAGGAGATGCAGGTTTGATCCCTGGGTTGGAAAAATTCCCTGGAGGAGGAAATGGCTACCCACTCCAGTATTCTTGGATGGAAAACTCCATGGACGGAGGAGTCTGATAGGCTACAGTCCAGGGAATTGCAAAGAATAGGACATGACTGAACAATAAATACTTTACAATACATTCATTAATCTAAGCATTAATCCATTTATTTGTGCACTAATTCTTTCAACAAGTATTTATTGAACCTCATTAAGTGCCCAGTTCTCTAGGAGACACTGAGGATAGACTCTCAATAAAATTTGTTTTTCAAGCAAAACTCAGCACCTTACCTACCTTCATGAAGCTTATAGTGCAAACTGCACTTTTAANGTGCACTAATTCTTTAAACAAGTATTTATTGAACCTCATTAAGTGCCCAGTTCTCTAGGAGACACTGAGGATAGACTCTCAATAAAATTTGTTTTTCAAGCAAAACTCAGCACCTTACCTACCTTCATGAAGCTTATAGTGCAAACTGCACTTTTAAAACATGATCACACATGTAAATTCAAAACTATAGCTGTGATATGTTCACAAAGAGATCTGTGTTGTGCTATGGAAACATAGAATGTGAGAATGTGGCCTATCCAAGGGGGGAGAGATTTATTTAAATGCATTAGATAAAAAAGAGGCAGGAGTGAGAAGCAGGGTGTTTTAAGCATAGTGCAAGCCCTTGCAGTGGAAAGTGACATGTGTGTGTCAAAGAAAAAAAAGAGAGCCAGTGACTAGACTGCCGGGGATGAGAGAGAAAGACAGCAGGTGATTCTGCAATGAAAATCACAGGCGTGACGACAAAGACCTTGTTGGCCACTGTGGGGATCTGGGCTTTTACTCTAAGACCAGTGGGAACATGTTGTGTGATTTAACCCAGGGTCATGGAGGGATGAGCAGTTAGTGTGAGGATCAGAACCTAGGTGGGTATCACATTCAGATGCATATTTCTAAAGGATCATTCTGACTGTGTTGTAGACTGGGTCCACCAAGGTGAACGCTAGAGCACCAGTGGAAGATCACTTGCAGTGGGTTTTAAGAGATGAAATTGTGGATTAAATATGGTGAAAAGGGGAGAGGACAAAGATAAGGATGCCTTTTGGGGCCTGACCTGCATCCCTGAGTGCGTGACGGTGCCATTCACAGGGACCCGTAGCACTGGAAAAGGGCTGGTGCCATCTTGCTTGTCCACCACCCTCTGTTCACACCAGTGCGTCCTGCATACATCTGTCAGTTTCAATTGCAAAACATTAAGAAGGCAAACTTAGTGACCACCGAGGTACTGTACAACTGAGACTGATTTTATCAGAGCACGGAAACCAGTGCTGCTCGTGAAGAGTCCGACTGTTCCAACCAGTCATGTGGGCTTCCCTGGTGGCTCAGCTGGTAAAGACCCGCCTGTGACGCAGCAGACCTGGGATCGATCCCTGGTTTGGGAAGATCCCCAGGAGGAGGGAATGGCTTCCCATTTCGAAGTCACACAGAGGAAACAGCGTGAGCTTTGTAGTCTGTAACTTACTTGGTTCTAGATATGACTTCTTAGTTTTGAAAGAATGGATATTTTATTTTAAAGTCTCTCAGGCTGGACTGTATTGGCAGTTTTGGTTGGGGTAATTTTTGGATGTGGGAGGTTGGTCTCTGCATTTTAGGATGGTATACAGCATCCTTGTCTTCTACCCACAAGATGTTGGTAGCCACACCCCTTGGTAATAAAAACCAAAAATATCTCAGTGAAGTAAAGTGAAATTCGCTCAGTTGTTTCTGACTCTTCATGACCCCATGGATTACACATTGAATTCTCCAGGCCAGAATACTGGAATTGGTAGCCTTTCCCTTCTCCAGGGGATCTTCCCAACCCAGGGATCGAACCCAGGTCTCCTGCATTGCAGGCTGATTCTTTACCAGCTGAGCCACAAGGGAAGCCCAGGAATACTGGAGTATGTAGCCTATCCCTTCTCCAGCGGATCTTCCTGACCCAGGAATCGAACTGGGGTCTCCTGCATTGCAGACNCAGGGATCGAACCCAGGTCTCCTGCATTGCAGGCTGATTCTTTACCAGCTGAGCCACAAGGGAAGCCCAGGAATACTGGAGTATGTAGCCTATCCCTTCTCCAGCGGATCTTCCTGACCCAGGAATCGAACTGGGGTCTCCTGCATTGCAGACGGATCCTTTACCAACTGAGCTATCAGGGAAGCCCAAATGTCTCATGGTATTGCTGAATATTGGGCAGGAGGCAAAATTTCCTCAGCTTGAGACCTTCTTTACCTTCTCTGAGTCGTAAGTATATCATTTGTGAAATAGCTGTGATCTACGGATCTCCTTGTCTGATACTTACTTGGCACATACAAAATTAGAAGTGCACAGTTAGATACAAATGTGAATACTTTGAATAATCAAGCAATCATAGCAAATCATGATTTTTGAAAACCAACTATCATTAACAACAAAAAAAATCAAGCTTTTTTCCTTTTGCTAGGGTTCCTTGGAAAGAGGGTCCTGTGCAGGTGAAGAGCCCTGAGACTCAGCGATCTCAGAGAAGGCAGATCTCTGAGCAGAAACTACCGNAAAAAAAAAAGCGGTTAGACATAATAAGACCCTTGTTCTGAGTAGTTCATAACCAGTGGCTGTTCTTTTAAATGTATTTATTATTATTTTTTTAATTTATTGATTTGGATGCATTTGGTCATGTGGAATCTTCTGTTAAAGTGCATGGACTCTCGAGTTGTGGCTCGTGGACCTAGTTGCTCCAGGCATTTGGGATCTTAGTTCACCAACCAGACATTGAACCCATGTTCCCTGCATTGCAAAGCAGATTCTTAATCACAGGACCACCAGGGAAGTCCCTGTGGGGCTGTTTCCATTGTGAGCTGTTTTACATCTTCTTTCTTAATTTCCAGCTGTGGTCAATGTCATCGATGAAAATATTAGGCTGTGCAGAAGACTGATCATCGTTATCGATCCCGATGAGCTGAGCTTTGACCTATTAAAGAACCTGTCAGAAGAACAAATTGCGGTCTACAGTGCCCTCATCCAGGACGGGATAAAGGTCATCCTGATTGAACTGGGGAAGGTCAAGGACTACACTGCCTTGCCCGAGTCCATTCAGTATATCAAACAGAAGCATGGGGCCATCCAGTGGAGTGGAGACTTCACAGAACAGT
Source organism: Neotragus pygmaeus (assembly GCA_006410875.1). Classification (NCBI taxonomy): domain Eukaryota; kingdom Metazoa; phylum Chordata; class Mammalia; order Artiodactyla; family Bovidae; genus Neotragus; species Neotragus pygmaeus. The sequence continues at coordinate 298,412 of SJYV01051634.1, forward strand.
CCCAGTGTGCGAAGACCAAGTTCTGGAAAAAAGTGAGATATCGCATGCCTCCCAAGAGGTGGCCACCTTCTTGCCCAGCTGCTGAAGCACACACCCTTTGACCTCACAGCCAACAACTGGGAGGACCATGCAGAGTTCATCTCCCCTGATGGAAAGAATATCATCCCAAGGGTTGTGCACAGTTAGATAAGGAAGCCTTGCATCTGGGCTGTTTGCCTGAAGCTTACTGTTTCTTGTTGTGTCCTTATGGAAAGACCTGGGTTTATCTGCTGCCTTTGCTCAGAGCTACTTCTTTAGGGGAAGACAGCACCTCTCAAGAAGCCCTCACTTTTGAACGTGGAGGAGTAGCCTCTGAGCCCCTGGGGCGGAGCTGTGGAGGGTTTGAGAGTTGTGGTTCAGCTGCCAGGAGGTTTGGCACATGGTCTGACCCCTGTGGGGCTGGAGATGGGAGCCTGGGTGGTCAGATCCACAGGGGGACCCTGTGGGCGTGGGGAGGGCTGGCGGAGGCCACGCCTGACCAGCCTGCTGGGGCCCTGTCCTCAGCCCCTCTCACTCCTCTTGTGCAAATAAACAGTTGTGATGCTGCAGTCTGGGCACCTTGGCACTGGAAGCAACTTGGAAGTCGCCTAGACCTGTGGGGACCAACTCTGGTTGCCAAAGAATCCCCCCTGCTGGTGGGCCTCCTGCTTTGCCTGTCCAACCGAAACAAGTCATGAGGCCCTTATTTTCCCCAGTTGGCCTCTGACAGCCAGAATTCTGAGCCATCTGTGGTAGACACAGTCACCACACCAAGATGATGGAGTTCCATTCTGAGCAGACAAAGTCACCTACCCAGTGACCTGCGTTCTTCACAGGTCAGTTCATGAGTGAACAACTCAGAAGGGTCGTCGATGTTAAAATCGACTATAAAGCCTTATCATTGGTTTCAAACCCTGACATGGAGGAGCTTAGATTCAGTCCGGCTCTTATTCTGTGGTTGACAACTGCTAAGCTGCTAAGTCACTTCATTCGTGTCTGACTCTGTGGGACCCCATAGATAGCAGCCCACCAGGCTCCCCTGTCCCTGGGATTCTCCAGGCAAGAACACTGGAGTGGGTTTCCATTTCCTCCTCCAATGCACAAAAGTGAAAAGTGAAAGTGAAGTCGCTCAGTCGTGTCCGACTCTTAGCAACCCCATGGACTGCAGCCCACCAGGCTCCTGCATCCATGGGATTTTTCAGGCAAGAGTACTGGAGTGGGGTGCCATTGCCTTCTCCATGTTGTGGTTGACAATAGCAGCCTGCAAAGGTGGCTGCTGTGCTCAGAGAGTTCCTGCCCCCCACAGTCATATATTTGAATGCTAACACCTGAACTACGGTGTTGGAGAAGACACTTGAGAGTCCCTTGGACGGCAAGGAGATCAAACCAGTCAGTCCTAAAGGAAACCAACCCTGAGTATTCATTGGAAAGACTGATGCTGAAGCTCCAGTTCTTTGACCAGCTAACTGGAAGAGCTGACTCATTGGAAAAGATCCTGATGCTGGGAAAGATTGAGGGCAGGAAGAGAAGGGGACAACAGAGGATGCCCTGGTTGGATGGCATCACCGACTCAATGGACATGAGTTTGAGCAAGCCCTAGGAGATAATGAAGGACAGGGAAGCCTGGCATGCTGCAGTCCATGGGCTTGCAAAGACTCGGACATGACTGAGCGATTGAAAAACAGCAACTCCTGGCGTCATACTTTTAGGAGGTGGAGCCTTTGAGAGGTGACTGGGTCCTGAGAGTGGAGCCTGGGTGGATAGAATCAGTGCTCTTATAAAAGACACCTCAGACAGCTCCTTTGCCCCTTCTGCCACGTGAGAATATAAGAAATCTGCCCCCTGGAAAGGGGACCCCCCCACTCAGCCATGCTGGCAGCCTGGTCTCAGACTCCCAGCCTCTAGAACACTGAGAAATAAGTTTCTGTTGCTTATAAGCCTCCCAGTCTATAGTATTTTGTTACAGCAGCCAAGCAGACTAGAGTATGGCCCTGAGGAAGCATCATAGAGGCTAGAGGGGGTCGGCCTACGGGCAGTCCTTAATATGTGCATTTTTCACTAGTTTGGGGGCATCCTTTAATATTTTATCTCAGCAACTGAACACATCTCTAAGCTGCTAAAGATCACAAAGTGTAAACCTCAAGTGAAATATTTGCCATTGTGAATACCCAAGAATTCTCAAATTCTCTCTATTTTATTACTATCAGTTGCAGCACTTTCATTTTTAATTTCCACTCATTTTTTTGAATGAAATTGTAGGAAAGCAAAAGGTGAAAAGACAAATAATTCAGTTAGACTGGCTTTGCCTTTGAAATGTAGGTTGGCCGGTAAAGGGCTGAGAATGTTCATTTGTCAGCTGACAAGGCGCGCGTGCGGGTGTATGCAGTCGCTCAGTCGTGTCGACTCTGCGACCCCATGGACTGTAGCCTCCAGGCTCCTCTGTCCATGGGGTTTCCCTGGTAAGAATACTGGAGCGGGTTTCCATTTCCTATTCCAGGGGTTCTCCCTGACTCAGGGATTGAACCCTGCATTGCAGATGGATTCTTTAACTCTGAGCCATCAGAGAAGCAACTCAGCTGAAAAGGGCTCACGCTCAATGTGCATAAAACAGAAGGTTAAAAAAGGCAGATTGTAGGAGAGCTGAAGGCCTGGTTCATTCACCCATTTCAGCAGCTGGGCTTGGTGAGGCGAAAGGCGCTGTGTCCCCCGTCCTTGGGGGTGGGTCCCATGTCACCTGGGCGAACCTCAGGGGACAGAAGCTGGCCTGGAGGTAGAGGTGATGTTAACACAAGCTCACGTGCCTGATGCACAGTGAGGTCAAACAGGCTGAAACATCAGAGGCTGGGCCAGAGAAAGGTGTATTTCAGGGCCACGCAAGGAGAATGGGTGGCTCGTGCCCTAAGAAGCCCCGAACTCTCTTAGGGTTTCAACAAAATCCTTTTAAAAGCCTGATGAGAGAGGAGGATCACAGATGTGTGATCAGCTCGAGCACAGTTCTGACTGGCTGATGGTGAGGCAGCAGGTGATGTCATAGGGACAAGCATCATCAGTCCCAGGGCACGGAACCCAGGATTCAATCAGGGAACTGGATTCCATGTGCCACTGTAACTTAAAACCTGGAGCAGAAAAATAAATATTTAAAAACAAAACATTATCAGTCCTTAGGCTGCAAGAGGCCTGGGGCTGGTTGTCAAGTTCAGTTCAGTTCAGTCACTCCNCCCTCCTTAAAAGCCTGTTGATTGGAAGATGAGCGGTTCAGTGAGTGAGTAGCCACGCAGCAGGCTGTAAGCATCGTGGGCCTCATTCTAAAGCTTAACACGACTTTATCAACTTAGAAACAACTTCCTCCATGGCCTTTTTGTGGGATTCATTGAAGAAATAATTACCTGTTCTGAAACCTGTTGAAATTAGCACAGGCATCTAAAGATCTACTAAGAGATTAGGGTTTCAAGACTGTGCAGCCCCTGGCTACCAAGCATGTCCATGAAGTTCTCCATGGCCAGAGACTTGGTTCCCATAGAAGTGACCTCTCCCTAATCATATAAGAAAGAAATTGTGCTCATCAGGGTTTCTCCTCTAGAACTTTCTCCTTTTGGAACAATTAGATGTATAACTAGTTGCATTAAACATTTGCTTTGGCTTGATAGAGCTTATGGGGCGTTTCTGGTGGCTCAGTGGTAAAAAAGTTAGTCATTCAGTTAAGTCCAACTCTTTGTGACCCCATGGAATTCTCCAGGCCAGAATACTGGAGTGGGTTGCCTTTCCCTTCTCCAGGGGACCTTCCCGACTCAGGGATCGAACCCAGGTCTCCCATCTTGTAGGCGGATTCTTTACCAGCTGAGCCNTCTTTGTGACCCCATGGAATTCTCCAGGCCAGAATACTGGAGTGGGTTGCCTTTCCCTTCTCCAGGGGACCTTCCCGACTCAGGGATCGAACCCAGGTCTCCCATCTTGTAGGCGGATTCTTTACCAGCTGAGCCACCAGGGAAGTCCTTGTGATAAAAATCTGCCTGCAGTTCAAGAGATGTGGATTCTATCCCTGAGTGGGGAAGATCCCCTAGAGAAGGAAATGGCAACCCACTCCAGTATCCTTGCCTGGCAAATCCATCCCATGGACAGAGGGCCCCAGCTGAGCTACAGTCCATGAGGCCACAAAAGAGTCAGCTCGCACCCGAGTGACGGAACAACAGCAATAGGGCTTGGATTGACTCTAATCTCCAGTCGTTCTTTTAATTTTAACTAATAATAGCAACTATATTCTAAGGCTGCCATCTGAATGTCTCAGACTGGGTCACTTAAACAATAGAAATTTCCTTCCTCTCCATTCTGGAGCTCAGGAGTCAACCCAGTATGGAAACAGAGCCACCAACCTTCAGCCTCAGGTATAATCCAGGTTGTATCATTTAGTCTTGTAAGGTCAGCAGTTTGGGCACATAAGGGGATCTCCTCAGGTGGAACTGTACCGAGGCAGAGTCGCTTTCCCCATGCCTCTCTCATAATGAGACCGACCTTACGTTTTCCCCAGTGACATTGAGGTGGATTTGGGCTGGCGGACAGATTGTAAGATACATTCAAGCATATTGCTTCATAAAAGGGAGGGTAAGGAGTATAACAGAGCCAACCGGACTGAGTTGCATTTGGGTTGGAATGATTTAGGGTTGTAAAGGCTGCCTTAACCAACCCCCATAATTTTCCAGAGTCGGGGACGGGGATCGAAGGGTCGAGGGAAATATAGGGGATGGGGATCGAAGGGTCAAGGGAAATGGGGATCAATGTGGCAAGGCTGTGTCGGGGATGTCTCGGTTACTTTTGGTGAGTCAAGCTTTTTGACCGGATTGGGACCTACCCTATGCACCTGTACCAGCTCTAAGGTTTGGCTAATAATTAGAAGTCCTCCAGGGTATGGGCCGGGCCACTTGATGTGGAGCTGGAAGCCCCAAGATAGCCTGGAAATCCACTTTGTCTCCTCCTTGGCCAACTCCTGATTGAAAGTCACTTTTACCTGATCAGTCTGGGAGCTGGGTGTGTACCTGGCTCCGTCTCCGGGCAGGAGAGGGTTTTGGGGATAGACAAACGAGAAGCTGACCAAGTCCCGGTCTCCCCCCTCCCAGCGCCCCTCACCATCATTGGAGGTCACACAACTCCAGGACCCACAGAAGCAATGCTGTAAACCCCCACAAGTCTTCCAGCTGTTTGGCTGTGTCCAGGGCATGCCCAGAATCCGTATCTCCTCAGCCACGGTCCCTCCCAACCACCACTGTTGATCAGTTTCCCCAGGCTAAAGTTCAGATCCGGCCACCAAGTATGCGGGGGCGGGGGGGGGGTGGGTGAATTCCGGTGGTTGAGTTGAGCACCTCCCGAGTCAGTCCGTTCCGGAGTTTCCAGGTGATTTCAGCCGGTTGGTGCGGGTTGCCATTTGCAGCTCCAAGGTTAAAAGGGCAGTCATCAGCAGACAAACCATGAGGCCTCCGGGTCCCCTGGCAGAGGAGCCTCAGTTTCAAAGGGCTTGATGGGTGGGGGTTCACGGGCCATTCTTTCCGAGCTTTGTCCTGTTCCTCCGGAGTGGCACAGCGCGCGTGGTTGCACTGCACCCAAGGTCCTGTGCCGTCAGCCTTTAGGGCAGTAGGGGCTGTAAGAAGAACAACACAAGGGCCCTCCCATCCGGGTTCTAATGTTTCGGACTGGTGTCGTTTGACCCACACCCAGTCCCCCGGGCCCATGTTATGTGAGGGGATCGTCCCCTTGTCCTAGCCCTCATGAGTTTCTTCGACCAAGGACCAGATGTGCATATGCACCTTACTCAAAGCCAGTAGGGCCTCTCGGAATATCCGCAACGAATGGCGGCTTGATTTTTCCCTCAAAAACAGGGCATACGGGAGGGGGACTCGCGTAAACAATCTCAAAGGGGGTCAGGTTTAACTTGTAGGGGGTATTGAGCACCCGGAAAAGAGCGAAGTGGAGGAGGGTCACCCGGTCCCCGCCAGCCTCCATTGCCAGTTTTGCCAAAGTTTCCTTTAAGGTCCGATTCATCCTCTCCCCCTGCCCTGAGCTCTGGGGACTGTATTCACAATGTAGCTTCCACTTGGTCCCCA
>SJYV01051634.1:304580-329677 GCA_006410875.1 Neotragus pygmaeus
ATGGACTGGTTGGATCTCCTTGCAGTCCAAGGGACTCTCAAGAGTCTTCTCCAACACCAGAGTTTAAAAGCATCAATTCTTCGGCGCTCAGCCTTCTTCACAGTCCAACTCTCACATCCATACGTGACCACAGGAAAAACCATAGCCTTGACTAGACGGACCTTAGTAGACAAAGTAATGTCTCTGCTTTTGAGTGTGCTGTCTAGATTGGTCATAACTTTTCTTCCAAGGAGTAAGTTGTCAAGTAGTTAACATTTTCCATTTGATGAAAAGGGAGATTTTTATTTTATCTACAAAAAACTTCAGGAAATGTGCACCAAATACTGTCATCCAGGGGCTTCAGTGAGGAGGTCAAGCAGAGGAAGCAGGGGAAGGCCCCACGGGGTCCTGCTCCCTTACAGTGAGAGGTGAAGAGGTCAGTCACGGTGACATGCAGGTGCTGCACCCCTCTAGCTTCTGGTTCGTTCCTGTACTGACTAAGTCGCCCACAAGACCCACTTCCTTTGGTCTCTCCCCTCGAACACCATGCATCTGTCCCCAAGAAAGAGCAGCCTCAAGGCTGAGTCATGTCAAACAAAGGGTCCAGAGAGGGCTGGTCTTTCCCCAAAAGAGTGAGATGCAGACACACACGTGAACGTGTTTGGCACGCTCCGAGGTTCGACGAGGAGCTGTCTGACCAACAGGGAGTGGGTGGCGGGGCCGGATCCTCAGTGCCTCCCGGCACCCCCTCTGTCCCCCTGCCCCCTACAGTGACTCAGAGGCTTCCTGCTGGCCCCAGGCAGCTGACCTTTCCCCAGCGCTCCATCCCACTTCACAGTTATAAACTTTCCTTCCACGCTCACTCCTGTGGTTGATTTATCCAGGCTGTGTGTGTGTGTGCAAAGTTCAGAGAGTGGAAAATTCCTCCTTGGTTTCCTTCTTGGAGACTTCTCTACAGATGACAAGCCCACAACATTTGGAATAAATGATGGGGGTTGGGGAGCCCTCAGAGTTGCAGGATGTTGGGACGAAGTCCTGGAGGCCACACGTCTTGAACAGAATTCTCCTGGGGCCCTTGAGTGGTGGAGGATGGAAACTCTGTGCCTCTGTCCCTCTTCCCCTGCCAAGCCCAGGCAGCTTCTAAGGGATGCTGGTGTTTGTTGCAGTCAAACTGAAGCCTCACCCTCCTCTTCTTCCTCCTAGAGGAAGGCAGAAGCAGACCGAGAGCCCTGGCTCTTGCCCTCGTGAGTCACCTCTCCCCAGAGGCTCTTTTATTCTTCTTATTTTTAAAATCAAATCCACAAAATTGAGAAAGCCAGTACATTTCCTGCCTGTAAGTTGTGAAGGGAAACACAGATTCCAAAACCTGCACATTTGCCGATCTGTTCAGGTAGGTCTTTCAGGAATGTGTCTGCTTTCCCCCACATAATCTGTTGGTTTTGGTCTACCATTGACTCAAACTCTTGAAACAGAGCAGGACTTTATGGTCCTTCCCCCAGCAGGTCCTCTGCCTCCCCTCTGTCCGTGGAAAACTTTAGTCAAAGAATAAATTTAATCAGAGAAATGAGAAATGCAGAAACAAAGGGAAACAGTCAGAGGAGACTGAATAATGATGAGGTAGTCGTTAAGCACAGTCAAGGATCTTTAGTTTCTTGTCAAGGGCTATAGATAATATTCTCAGCTGTATCCTGTGAGCTGTCTTATAGACACTAAAACACCCAATGGGAGAAGTTAACTACATGATGAAAAGATTGTACAGAGGACATAAGCTGCCACAAATCCAAAAACTGGCCTCAGAGAAAAGGAAACAAATGGACCCTGGAACTGAAGATTAACTGTACCTAAAACAGTCAAGATGACACCGGTCAGGCCACCAGTGACAATATGAAGTGACTATCAAGCTGACTCTGCTGTTCTGCATGTATGCCCAACCCCAGCCTATAAAAGTTCTGTGGGGGGAGTTGGCATTTGGACAGATGTCTGTCCTTACCCCCAAGTTGCTGGCATCTGAAATAAAGCAAAGTTTCCTTTCCACCAACTTGGCCTGTTTATTGGCTTTTGGGCATTGAGCAGTCAGACCTACCCCACGCCCTTCAGGGACAGTATGACGAAACACAGAAATTAGCTTTTTGCTGCTTTGGCAGGATATAAACAAGCTGCTTTAATATGGCACGTGGTTGTTTGGTTTTCCTGCCTTTCTCGACTGCTTTGGGAGGGTTTGCTTTTTAAGCTGTCTTGATCAGAGGCTCTCTTATTAACAACAACTGCCATGCCCCACCTCTGATGCTCTGATCTGACTGTTCCTAGGAGCACAGCAGATGTTGATCTGCAAGAACCTCAGCGACTTTACTGAAGGAGAGGGAGAGTAGGAGAATGGAACCCACAGGGAGACTCATCAGAGTCTTGGGTGGTTTTCTTGTCTTTACCAGTAGACTGCCCAGCCCCCACCTCCCAGCCCCTGGGAAGAGCAGAAATCACATCTTTTCTGAATGCAGGTGCAGAATGGGGCCATGGGGGACAGGGCTGCACTCACGTCAGCTGAAACGGCGGCACTAAAACGTTTCACGGGGCGGCTCGTGCTGTGGTTTGTCCTGTCTCCTCCTCCCTGCCTGCCTCCAGTTTCGTGATGTAGGAGGCACTGGGGTGGGATTCTTAGACCCGCCTGAGCTCTGCCACAGAGGAGAGCTGGATGGGGTGAGAGCCAGTGGTCCCGGTGGACTCAAAGCCTGTGCCTGAAGACTGTGTACCCCTGATCCCTCTCTGTCCACAAAGAAATACTGTGTTGTTCAGTCACTCAGTTGTGCCCGACTCTGTGACCTCACGGACTGCAGCACACCAGGCTTCCCTGTCCTTCACTATCTCCCAGAGCTTGCTCAAACTCATGACCATTGGGTCGGTGATACCATCCAACCATCTCATCCTCTCTCATCCCCTACCTGCCCTCAATCTTTCCCAGCATCAGGGTCTTTTCCAGTGAGTTAGCTCCTTTGCATCAGGTGGCCAAAGTACTGAAGCTTCAGCTTCAGCATCAGTCCTTCCAATGAATATTCAGGGTTGGTTTCCTTTAGGATTAACTGGTTTGATCTTGCTGTCCAAGGGACTCTCAAGAGTCTTCTCCAGCATCGNTGCATCAGGTGGCCAAAGTACTGAAGCTTCAGCTTCAGCATCAGTCCTTCCAATGAATATTCAGGGTTGGTTTCCTTTAGGATTAACTGGTTTGATCTTGCTGTCCAAGGGACTCTCAAGAGTCTTCTCCAGCATCGCAATGCTGATGCATCAATTCTTTGGTGCTCAGCCTTCTTTATGATCTAACTCGCACATCCATACATGACTACTGGAAACATCATAGCTCTGACTATACGGATCTTTTTTGGCAAAGTCACATCTCTGCTTTCTAATACGTTGCCAAGGTTTATTACAGCTTTTCTTCCAAGGAGCAAGTGACTTTTAATTTCATGGCTGCAGTCACCATCCACAAGGCCTTTCTGGTGGCTCAGACAGTAAAGAATTTGCCTGCCAATGCAGGCGGTGCCAGTTTGATCCCTGGGTCAGGGCATGGCAATCTACTGTGTTCTTGCCTGGGGAAGCCTATGGACAGAGGAGCCTGGCAAGACTACAGTTCACGGGGCCACCCAGAGTCAGACCCGACTGAGCAGCTAACACTTTCACTTTTCAGCCACTGTCCGCAGTGACTCTGGGGACTAAAAAAAGTAAAATCTGTCCCTGTTTCCACCTTTCCCCCCTATTTGTCATGAGATTATGGGACTGGATGCCATGATCTTCATTTTTTGAATGTTGAGTTTTAAGCCAGCTTTTTCAGTCTCCCCTTTCACCCGCATCAACAGGCTGTATCGAGTGGTGAGTCTGGCTCCTCTTGGGTTGCATAACTTCTGGGTCAAAGGGCTTTGTTGTTCTGTGACCGCAGGGCAGCAGAAGTCTTCCCTATAGCCAAGTCTTGAGCCAACAGAACTTCCTGCCTGTGTAACAGGATGACATCAAGAGGGAAAGAAAGTAGCCCCGTGGGTGAAGGATCTTGTGAAAGAGAAAAGCATTTCCTCTCTTGAGACAGGGGGAACCGAGGTTAACGCCCCAGCTTGGAGACATCAAAGGTCTCCCCGCGGCGCTACTGCGCCCTCTGCTGGCGAATCCGAGTGAACGCGCCCCTTGTGTGGGAGCCTGCAGCCTCCCGGACTGAGAACGCAGCATCCTTACCCTCGCAGGTCCCCGTGCAGCCTGTCGGGGTCTCCACCTTAAGGCCATTTTGTCTCCTCCTTCTTAGGCTGTGGGAAAGGTTGAGAGAGGGCCATTTTCTAAGCCTACCACTGAGTTTCTAACCCTTGGGCTTCCAAGCCTGCAGCCATCTGTACACGAGTTGTGGCGGGGACCAGGAGGCTGCGCTTTTCTGCCCACCAGGCAGGGGTCTGAGGTGGTGATTCCGGAAAGATTGTCCCGCCACATACTGCCTGGATTCCAACCACACTCCACACCTACTGATTGAGTTCATTTGCTAAATCTGTGACTTCTTAGTCCCCCAAGGCAAGTCACATATTCTGTTCTAGTTTCTTCCTCTGTAAAAAAAAAAAAAAAAAAAATACAAGTGTCAATATTGCAGGACAACCAGCCAGTAAAATTGGTGCCTAGTGAGACCTCAGTGAATGCTGGCTTTTATTATTCTTACATTGTTGCCATAATTCATGGGCTTCCCTGGTAGCTTAGCTGGTAAAGAATCCACCTGCCAATGTATAAGGCTCAGGTTCCATCTCTGGGTCAGAAAGATCCCCTGGAGAGGGCATAGCAACCCACTCCAGTATTCTTGCCTGGGAAATCCCATAGACAGAGGAGCCTGGTGGGCTACAGTACATGGGGTCACAAGAGAGTCGGACATGACTCAATGACTAAACAACACCAATAATAATTCATATTATTTTTACTGTAATGTCATTTTTACTATAGCTATTATTTTGCAGTTATTAATTTTGTTGCCACAGTAATGATAACAGCAATAAGTAACATTTATGGAGCCCTCACGACATATCAGACATTTTTCTACATGCTTTGTACATAATGGCTCATCGTTAGCTCTGCGAGGTGGCACCCTAAGGATTTCCACTTTGCAAGTGAGGAAGGAGGCTTGGTCTGATGTTAGAGGGGCTTGGGAGGCAGAGAACCTGGGTTCCAGGTGGCTAGTCTCTCTGTTCCATTAGCCCAGTGAGCCATCTCTAGAAGCCAGGTGACCGTAATACTTTCTTTATAGGGAATAGTAAATATTAAGTGCTGTATGTGGAAAGGACAGGAAGTCCTACACACAACTGCTAATCAGTATTACTGTAAATATAGTTTACCCAAGACTAATGTATATAACTGAGTCCACAAAGTAGTTCCACCTTATGAAAAACCTGATTTTACATATGTAAAAAATAAACTCATGAATTCAGAGAGGGATTATATTGGGTTGGCCAAGACATTTGTTCGATGTTTTACATAACATCTTACAGGAAAAAACATGAGTGAACTTTTGACTAGCCCAGTATTTTTGCTTTTTTAGTAAAAATAGATTATGGGGTTCATTTAGTGAGTGATTCCCAAAGTTTATATGAACCAAATAAAAAATATAAAAACACAAAACACTGAAAAAATATACATATTATATTGGATCCAAATAAAGGAAAGGAAGGATATATTTTCCCATATAATTGTAAGTAAAATAGAAAAGCATAGAATAAACTGAAAAAAATGTGAGCAAGCATAAGAAAGATAAGGGTTGCTATTCTTAATGCCCACTAGAAAAAGGGCCAGAAGATATGAATAAGAAATTCATAAAATAAGGGCAAATGCCTAGAAGAGAAAGTGGGGAACATGGCAAGTCACCTGTCGCTACAAGTTTGGGACACTTACAATGTGCCAGACTCCAATGCTAACCTCTTTAATATAATCTCTCATTTATTACTGTCAGTGACCTTATATTTTCTCCGCATTAAAAATGAAGAAGTTAAGGATATAAGAGGTCACCCAGGAGGAAGCAGTTGCAAGAAATGGCCCTAGGGAAATGCATCACTAAGTGTTTAATGATACTGTAGCTTTGCCCTTAAATGTCTTGATGTGATAATAATAGCATTGTTATGTTTCCAAAAGAGTCCTTGTGTTTTGGATGGGATATAATGAGCATTTATGGATGAAATACTAGGATGTCAGAGATTAGCCTCAAAATAATTCAGCATAGAGAGAGGAGGAACCCTCTAGAGAATGGGCGAAAAAAGATGACCGTGAACGATGTTCATGAGGGCCCATGGTATTATTCTCTCTATTTTTGTATATATGTGAACTTTTCTCCAAAACAAGTTTGAACATTCCAGTAGGTTAAAAGGAGAATAAAAAACCCAACTATCTCTCAGACACTTGAGCAAATTTGCCTATGAAAAAAGAAAAAGATTTGTTTTTCTAGCTAAGGGAAAAGACATGTGGTTTTCTTTTATTTTTATAAATATAAAGAACTTTTCCTTTTCCTGATTATTTGCCCATTGGAAACATTTGTAAAAACATGAAATTATTAAAATATTTATTAATATTTTGGTGTATATATGAATATTTACATAGATTTGATCTCACAATCTGTACCTAATTGTTCCCCAATATCAGCATGCCAGCATATCATGGACATAATTACAATCCAATAAAATAGAACTACATGGTTTTTGCTGAGATATAATTGACATATAACTATACTAGTTTTAGGTGTATGACATAATGATTGATATTTGTATTATTGTGACATGGTTCCCACAATAAGTCTGGTTAAATCCCTCATCATACATAGTTACCATTTTTCTTCCTGTAATGAGAATTTTCAAGATCTCCTTTCTTGGCACCTTTCAGAATACAACACAGGATTATTAACTATATTCCCCACCCACCAGTTTTAATGGTTGCCTAGCATCCTATAAAAATGCCCTCATTGCTCAGAGAGTAAAGAATCTACCTGCAATTCAGGGGNAAGTTTGAACATTCCAGTAGGTTAAAAGGAGAATAAAAAACCCAACTATCTCTCAGACACTTGAGCAAATTTGCCTATGAAAAAAGAAAAAGATTTGTTTTTCTAGCTAAGGGAAAAGACATGTGGTTTTCTTTTATTTTTATAAATATAAAGAACTTTTCCTTTTCCTGATTATTTGCCCATTGGAAACATTTGTAAAAACATGAAATTATTAAAATATTTATTAATATTTTGGTGTATATATGAATATTTACATAGATCTGATCTCACAATCTGTACCTAATTGTTCCCCAATATCAGCATGCCAGCATATCATGGACATAATTACAATCCAATAAAATAGAACTACATGGTTTTTGCTGAGATATAATTGACATATAACTATACTAGTTTTAGGTGTATGACATAATGATTGATATTTGTATTATTGTGACATGGTTCCCACAATAAGTCTGGTTAAATCCCTCATCAAACATAGTTACCATTTTTCTTCCTGTAATGAGAATTTTCAAGATCTCCTTTCTTGGCACCTTTCAGAATACAACACAGGATTATTAACTATATTCCCCACCCACCAGTTTTAATGGTTGCCTAGCATCCTATAAAAATGCCCTCATTGCTCAGAGAGTAAAGAATCTACCTGCAATTCAGGGGACCTGGGTTTGATCCCTGGTCAGGAAGATCCCCTGGAGAAGGAAATGGCAACCCACTCCAGTATTCTTGCCTGGGAATACCATGGACAGAGGAGCCTGGAGGGCCACAATCCATGGGGTTGCAAACAGTCGGACACGACTGAGCAGTTTAACACTAGCATCCCATTGGATAGAAGTAGTATAATTTTTAAACTAATCCTTGATTTAAGGATCTTTCGGGACTTCCCTGGTGGTCCTGTGGTTAAGATTTCACCTCTCAGCGCAGGGGATGGGGATTCGATTCCTGGTCAGGGAGCTAAGATTCTACATGCCTCATGGCTAAAAATCCAAAACATAAAACCAAAGCAATATTGTAACACATTCAATAAAGACTTTTAAAAATGGTCCATTAAAAAAAATCTTCAAAAAAATTTTATTAGAAAAGGGTCTTCAGGTTTTTTCCAGTTTGTTGCTTTTGAAAATGTGGTGCATTCATCTGGTGATTTGCCTTGGATAGGTGACTGGAAATAGAATTTCCAAGTTAAGACATCTGAAACATCCTTCCAAATTCCCCTTCAGAAAGCTTGTGATTGTGACTCATACCATACTGGTTGAAGATACCAGAGAGTGAAATCTGTGTTCATAGATGAAGAATTCCAGGCTCAGGTTTGAATTGTTATTTTGGTCATAACAATGGAAAATTTCTTGTTTCATACATTTGTGTATGCTTCAAAAGAGATGATCAACAAGATGGGGTAGGATATTTGGGGTCTTGAAGGGCCAGGTTACACACTCCTTGGGGCGGAGGAAGTGTGTAACCTGTGTAAAGGAAGGGTGTAACCTATGTAAAGAAAGTGTGTAACCTGTGTAAAGGAGTTCAGTTCAGTCGCTCAGTCGTGTCCGACTCTTTGCAACCCCATGAATTGCAGCATGCCAGGCCCTCCTGTCCATCATCAACTCCTGGAGTTCACTCAGACTCACGTCCATCGAATCAGTGATGCCATCCAGCCATCTCATCCTCTGTCGTCCCCTTCTCCTCCTGCCCCCAATCCTTCCCAGCATCAGTCTTTTCCAATGAGTCAACTCTTCGCATGAGGTGGCCAAAGTACTGGAGTTTTAGCTTCAGCATCATTCCCTGCAATGAAATCCCAGGGCTGGTCTACTTCAGAATGGACCTGCTGGACCTCCTTGCAGTCCAGCACAGGTCTGTCTCCCTGGTGCGTGCACCTGTGGGACTCTGTGCGCGCTGATGCTGGCGGCCCTGGGGGGCGCAGTCTCCAGCAGTACCTTGACTTGGTGACGGGGCCACTCCTGCGGGTCTGGGCTCTCTTGTTTACCCCATCCAGTTGCATCCTAAAACCTTGACAACCCATAGTATAGAGGTGAGGAGAAGTGCAGGGCTCCAAACAAACGAAGGGTAGAGGCATCCAGGCATCCAGTCTGCCTGCTACCCACCCAGGTAGAGTAAGGTACTCACACAACAGCCACGTCACAGCTCTATCGTGTTCTCCTTTCCCTCCCCGCCCCAGGTGAAAGAGGCCGATGTTTTCGGCTTTAAGAGAAGAGGACCAAGGTGAGTCAGATGGGCTGCCATGGAGAGCTGCTCCCCTGTGAGAAATGTGATCCCCTAAAATTAAGAGGAGGCTTGTGATTGGAGGATGTCCCTGCCCTGCTCCGATGTCACTCGCTCTGAGTTAATTTCCATAGCACAGGGGACAGGCACAGATATTCCCGAGAAGAGACACTTCGGGAGGCTATAGGTCTTGTGAGTAGGTATTAACATCAGTTTATTGGGAAGCTGGGTCATTCGTAGAAATGTAGCTGGACCTAGAGACTGTCATACAGAATGAAGGAAGTCAGAAAGAGAAAAAAATATCATATATTGACACACAGATATGGAATCTAGAAAAATGGTACAGATGATCCTATTTGCAAAGCAGAAATAGACACACAGATGTAGAGAACAAATATGTGAGCACCAAGTGGGCAAGAGAGGGATAGGACCTGGGAGATTGGGATTCACACATATTCACTATTGATACTGTGTATACAATGGATAGGGTTTCCCAGGTATCTCAGCGGTAAAACAAAGAAAAAAAACAAAAACAAAAAAAGTCTGCCTGCCAATGCAAAAGCCTCAGGAGATATGAGTTCGATCCCTGGGTCTGGAAAATCCCCTGGAAGAGGGCGTGGCAACCCACTCCAATGTTCTTGCCTGGAGCATCCCATGCACAGAGGAGCCTGGCGAGCCACAATCCATGGGGTCATCCAGAGTTGGACACGACTGAAGTGACCAACTTCCCCTGACCAAGTGATCAGGGGAAGGTTCCGCTTTGCTGATGACAGAGAATCTGGAAGGGAATGACTTGTCCTCAGGGCTGCTGTCTCCATCCCAGGGCGACCCCCAGCCCCCTGCCCCGCCCCCAATCACNTACTGCTTTGAACCTGAGTTTTTCATGATAAAGGCAGCTGGTCGATTTTTTGGTTTATGTTGCTTTGTAGGAGAGATAGATTTTGGCAGTGACATATGACCAGCTATTGTGACATCCTAAACTAAAAACAAGGTCTGATTCTGAGCTGTTCAGGGTAACTTAAAGGGCTCATTGTGTGCCTGACTTAGTGAAGGACAGATATTCCCTTGCACTCTGAATTCTCCCTCTTTGAAAATTTGATATAAATTTTATGGAAAAAAAATTTTATGGAAAAGTTTTCTGGACGTTTATTCACCACTAACAAGAATCTACTTTAACAAATAGGCATGTGTATATGACTACAAACATTTAAGTTACACCTGAGGTCTAGATAAGACCATATAGAGTGCACTGAAATTAATTTAGTTGTTTTTCTCAAAGAACTCAATGTCTTGTTCTTGTTCAGATGTAGCATACATCATCGCTATTATTCTCCTATATTTATGTGATTCTATCTTATGAGCAGGTGGAGATGCTCTTAAAGAAAGTAGATGAGCCTAAGAGACCTAGAAAAGCCCATAGATTAAGAGGAAAATTGGAAATGGTAAGAGCTACTGAGAAAAGTGTGAATGGAAATTGGACAGAACCAAACTAACTGAGACTTTGGTAAGGGGTCTGATATAGTGAGGTGGGCAGTGAAAATACTAAAAAACCATTAACATCCACTAGTGAAGGAATCATTATTGAACTGATAAGTTTGATGCCTATCATTTCTCCAAGAAAGAGGAAGGTNCCAAACTAACTGAGACTTTGGTAAGGGGTCTGATATAGTGAGGTGGGCAGTGAAAATACTAAAAAACCATTAACATCCACTAGTGAAGGAATCATTATTGAACTGATAAGTTTGATGCCTATCATTTCTCCAAGAAAGAGGAAGGTGAAAAGCAACTCTTATGTAACTAGAAGACATTAATAAATAAATAAACATGTATTAGGAAGGGTATACAAGAGTTTTTGTGAATGAGTGTGATTCTGTCCTGAGTAAAAACATCACATCCAAAAGTTGCCGTTGTAAGTGTGGCTGTGTGTTATCAGTAGCACGTGGAACCCACATGCTGCTCTTTGGAAGGTTTGTTGGTTTCCTTGGTCCGTTGCTTCACAAGTGACTTTATTCAAACATTCATGGTCATTCCCTGACAGTTCAGCTGGTAAAGAATCTGCCTGCAATTCAAGAGACCCTGGTTTGATTCCTGGGCCAGGAAGATCCCCTNCTTTGGAAGGTTTGTTGGTTTCCTTGGTCCCTTGCTTCACAAGTGACTTTATTCAAACATTCATGGTCATTCCCTGACAGTTCAGCTGGTAAAGAATCTGCCCGCAATTCAAGAGACCCTGGTTTGATTCTTGGGCCAGGAAGATCCCCTAGAGAAGGGACAGGCTGCTCACTCCAGTATTCTTGGGCTTCCCTGGTGGCTCAGCTGGTAGAGAATCCACCTGCAATGCGGGAGACCTGGGATTGATCCCTGGGTTGGAAAGATCCCCTGGAGAAGAGAAAGGCTACCACTCCAGTATTCTGGCCTGGAGAAGTCCATGGGCTGTGTGGTTCATGAGGTCACAAAGAGTTGGACACGACTGAGCGACTTTCACTTTCATGGCCGTTCACTTCTGGAGTCGTGAGAACCAAGAAGAAAAAATTACCTCTTGCTTCCTAGATTCAGGAAGTTGGCACTTTCTAGTTGTACTTAGCCCTCCCACAGCTCACTGTGCTGACCCTCAGCCCACCCAAACGGCGCGTGTGGCCACAGACTCCGAGCCTCTCTTTTTGCCCAAACTTCCTTTTCCACTTACAGACAGCCACGCAGGAGCAGCTCACCAAGATGCTACCAACCTTCCTTTTCACTTACAGACAGCCACGCAGGAGCAGCTCACCAAGATGCTACCAAACCTTCCTTTTCACTTACACACAGCCACGCAGAAGCAGCTCACCAAGATGCTACCAAACCTTCCTTTCCACTTACACACAGCCACGCAGAAGCAGCTCACCAAGCAGCTACCAAACCTTCCTTTCCACTCATAGACAGCCACGCAGGAGCAGCTCACCAAGATGCTACCAAACCTTCCTTTTCCACTTACAGACAGCCACGCAGGAGCAGCTCACCAAGAGCGGTTTTCCAACCTGTCTGCAGTAGCATTGTTTCACTGTATGTTGTAGTTAGCTCACTGAAGTATGGATGGAAAATATACTCACACCTGATACTGGGCAATGCCGAGGTGTCTCGCTATTGCTTAACCAGGAACGGGTATTTGGTGGCTCTGTGGGCCGAGAATCCGCCTGCCCGTGCAGCTGACTGAAGTTTGATCCCTGCTTCAGCAAGATCCCCTGGAGAAGGAAATGGCAATCCACTCCAGTATTTTTGCCTGGAGAATCCCATTGACAGAGGAGCCTGCTGGGCTACAGTCCATGGGACGCAGAGTCAGACATGACTGAACTGACTGATCATGAACGAACGTCAGTATTTAGACATAGTAGGAAGTCCTACTTTTGATGAGAGAGAGAAACAAAAAAAAGAGAGAGAGAGAGAGAGAAAGGGGAAGAAAGGAAGGAAAGGAAGAAGAAAGAGAGAGAGGAGGAAAGAAAAGCACATTTCTCTAATGCCACAACTTTTGGGCTACCCGAAAACGTCATCATGGTAAGAAACTTTCTTTCTACAATGAAATGCGTTCAGAGTTACAGACAGTTTTTCACTAAACCCGGGAGCACAATGTTGGCTTGCTGTTCTATTCCTTGTCAGGGTTCTCCCGGTAGAGTTTTCTGTGCGTCCTCTGCTGAGACCTGTTCTATTCCTTATCAGGGCTCTCCTTGTGGAGTTTTCTGTGAGTCCTCTGTTGAGATCTGTTCTAGTCCTTATCAGAGTCTCCTGGTAGCGTTTCCTGTGCATCCTCTGCTGAGACCTGAGCTGCTCTCCGCCCGTCTGTGATCGCTCATTTCACTGCCTGCTGCTTCCCGCCCAGACCTCTCTGACACCCAGCTGAGATCGCTCCTTCCCCGGTGTCCCTAACACGCCCTCCAGCCAGAAGATAAGCGGGCGCAGTCTGCGGAGTTGTGCGCAGATCCGTGCTGCGCGCCACGCCGGGGTTGCAGGATGACTGAGCCTGCCTTCCTCACAACGGTGCTCCAGCTGCTGCCCGCGCCCCCGCGCATCCCCGGCAGACGGCTCGCTCTCGCTGCGACGAGGAGAGTTTGTAAGGAAGCGTCTCCTGTGCCCCCGGGGCCAACTATCTCCTGGAGTATTACTTCATCTCCGCGCTCTCTGTCCTCTGGGGAATCTTTCTGGCGAATCTAACCAGGAGGATGTCTTCCCATTAATGCCATCGCTGCCTCTGGTAGATTTCTTTCTTCCTGGTAGTGTTGAGGGTAGAAATTGTCACTTAGATTTGCAATACCAAAAAAAAAAAAAAAAATTCCTTAGGGCTTTTTGGAAAGGCTAGTAAACTGAATTTCTCAGGTAATTTTGCAGGAATTGACTTATTTCTACTTATTTATTTATTACAATTTATAAAAAATTACAGTTTTTATTTAACAGAAAAGAAAATTATATAAAGTTAAACACAAATAGGTTCTTACAGTGTCAACATATATTTTGAAACTCTTCAGTTCAGTTGAGTTCAGTCACTCAGTCGTGTCCGACTTTTTGCGACCCCATTATTTGCAGCACGCCAGGCCTCCCTGTTCATCACCATCTGTCAGAGTTCACTCAGACTCATGTCCATCGAGTCGGTGATGCCATCCAGCCATCTCATCCTCTGTCGTCCCCTTCTCCTCCTTCCCCCAATCACTCCCAGCATCAGAGTCTTTTCCAATGAGTCAACTCTTCGCATGAGGTGGCCAAAGTACTAGAGTTTCAGCTTTAGCATCATTCCTTCCAAAGAAATTCCAGGGCTGATCTCCTTCAGAATGGACTGGTTAGATCGCCTTGCAGTCCAAGGGACTCTCAAGAGTCTTCTCCAACACCACAGTTCAAAAGCATCAATTCTTTGGCGCTCAGCCTTCTTCACAGTCCAACTCTCACATCCATACATGACCACAGGAAAAACCATAGCCTTGTCTAGACGGACCTTAGTCGGCAAAGTAATGTCTCTGCTTTTGAATATACTATCTAGGTTGGTCATAACTTTTCTTCCAAGGAATAAGCGTCTTCTAATTTCATGGCTGCGGTCACCATCTGCAGTGATTTTGGAGCCCCAAAATATAAAATCTGACACTGTTTCCATTGTTTCCCCATCTATTTCCCATGAAGTGATGGGAAGTGAAACTCTTCATCATAAACAAACTCAGAAATCTCTATAGAAATTATGAACTTGGCATTGTTTATCAATTGCTAATATCCCCAAAAGAAAAGCAGTAATTTATCATGTGCCTGCAAAGAGAAGAACGCAATACTGCCTCCAAAATATTCTTGCCAAAATTTTTAAATCTGAATTTAATCAAATCTACATCTATCATTTGCCAGGAGATACAAAGACAGACGGACATATTAACACTACAGGAATATGATCAGCAAAATTTAGAGCTTGTTTATTTAACAAATAAATTGTGAACAGTAACAAAAAAGGAGTTGGAGGGAAATCCATAGATTTTAAAAGATTCTGGAAACGCATCAATCTGCTTTTGACTAGATTGCACAAGAGAAAGGTTTGGAATTACTGCCCAAATTCTTAGTTCAGCTGATTAGGGAATGCAGTCTTAGGCCAAATCACTTGACCAAGGTCATATATCTACAAGAAACTCGACTGTCAAGGCTCTTGTTCCCTGCTGCCATATGTCTTAGCAGCATGGAGCACCTTACAATGTACATGTAGGTCATGATTTCCAGCTTACATAGAGCTCAGGGAGAAAGTAAGTAATAGAATAAAATTCTACTTGGTCATAGAAGTAAATGGCAGTATTTCTTTTTCTCAAACCATTTGAATTTTATTGTTGGTCATATGTAACAGCTTTAATAACTCATCATGTTTCATATTTGAAAAAAGGAATTAAAATAAAATGGAAGCACAAAACACTTTGCAATTCTTTTCCTCAAAGATTAGGCGTTCTCTTTGCAGTGCATGACATTAGCTAGGGATGACGCCCCAGTAATGCCCATCAAATATCTCTGAACCACATGTGTGGCAAACAAATCACCCAACCAAAACCAAAACCACTTCATTTGACTATCACTTTTGTTCAGGAACTAGGAGTGATAGAGACCAGAAGTTTCCTAACTCCTTTTCATAAGCATATTTGAAAGTCAGGGTCATAGTTTGCCAGGTAAGGAGACAGATTTTCTCTTCACTTAACTGAATTAGGATTGAAACAAATCTCTTATGTTAGTTTTCATTCCTTATATCTTCCATGAGATGAGCAACTGGAGAAACTTAGCTTGGGAAAGTAAATATTCTTCAGGAAAGATGTGGTGTGACAATCTTTTTTTTTTTTTTTTAATGTGTTTCTGCTTTCACACCTATACCACATTTGGAAGATGTAGAAGATTTCTACATGAGAAGATGCAGAGTATGGATGGAGGAAAGATTTTGAATGCTTTATCATGTCACAGAAAAGGCCATGCATCTTGCAAATGTGTAAAAGAGCACATGTTTTTCCTTACTGCTCTTCTCCCATGATTTCTATTCTGTCCTTACCCTTTGAACTTGGTGAGGTGTCCGTGACTGCATTTAGGCATACACTGAAGATATAATGATATCCTCAGTGGGGTAGCCCAAACATATGGAACATTTCTCTATCAGGCATGCTGTGGAAGATGTGGTTGTTGGTATGTAACACAACTTCTTGAATATAAAGATGCGATTCATTTGTTGAATAATTTGGATGGTTTATCTTAATTGTGATTTTGTGGTACTGAAATCAGTAAATACTCAGTATTTAAAATCAGAAAATCTGGAAGTACTTTGAAGTAAATAAATTAACAAACTTAAACTGAGTACCTTCTATGTGCCCCTTTTATCTATGCCCCTTTGAGAGAGCAAAACAGGTAAGACAACATTTCCAGTTAACACTTTCCCCCCAGTTTTATTAAGATATAAATGACACAGAGCACTGTATAAGCTCAAGATGTATGGCATAATGGTTTGACTTACATGCATCATGAAATGATGACCACAATGAGTTTAATGAATATCCATCATCTCATATCAATACAACATTAGAGAAATAAAAAAAAATCATTTTTTTCCTCTTGATGAAAACTCAAGGGTTACTCTCTTAACTTTCATTTATAATGCATAGCAGTTTTAATTATCTTTATCATGTTGTACATTACATTCCTAGTACTGATATTTATCTTATGACTGGAATTTGTACATTATGACTGCCCCACCCAATTTGCACCCTACCCACCCGTACCTCTAGTAACCACAGTTTAGATCACTTTTCCTATAAGTTTGTTTATTTTCAAAGTATAATTGACCTACCAAACAACCCAGCATAATGTTTCCATATTTCTGTACATTTCAAAATGATCACCATGAGACTAGTTGTCACCTGTCTCTGTGCAAAGATACTACATGAATGTTGACTACATTCCCCACTCTGTACACTTCATCCCTGTGGTTCATTTATTTTCTAATCAAAAACGTGTGCCTGTGAATCTCCTTCATCTATTTCTCTCCTCCCCTGACCTCTTTCTCCTCTGGAACTACCTGTCTGTTCTCCGTGTGTATGATTCGTGCTTTTGTTTGTTCATTTTTTGATTTGTTTTTTAGATATATATATGTGGAATTTCACATATAAGTGAACTTATGTGGTATTTGTCTTTCTCTGTCTTATTTCATTTAGCATAATGCCCTCTAGTTCCATCTATGTTGTCACAAATGGGAATATTCCATTCTTTCTTATGACTGAATAATAGTTCATTGTACACATAAATATACATACATGCATATATAATAGGCATACATATAATACATGCATGGACACATATATATGAGATATATATATGTTTGCGTCCGTATCATGGCTTGGTTTGCTTCCATCCATACCTTGGCTGATGTAATAAAGTTGCAGTGAATATAGGTGTGCATTTATATTTATGAACTAATGTTTTCATTTTCTTCAGAAAAATACCCAGAAGTGGAATTGGGGGATCGTATGATAGTTCTGTTTTTAGTTTTTTGAGAAATACCCATACAAGTTTCCATAGTGGCTGTACCAATTTACATTCCCACCAATAATACATAAGAGTCTCTTTTTCCCACATTCTTACTAACACATCTTATTTTTTGTCATTTTGACGGTAGCCATTCTGACATGTGTGAAGTGATATTTCATTGGGGTTTTGATTTGCATTTCCCTTATGGTTACTGATGCTGAGTATCTTTTCACGTGCCTGCTTGCCATCTGTATATGTTCTCTGGAAAAATGTCTCTCCAGGACCTCTGCCCATTTTTTTAAGAGGGTTGTTTTGTTGGTGGTGGTGTTTGGGGGCTGAATTGCATGAGTTCTTTGTATATTTTGGATATTAACCCCGATCAGGCAAATTGTTTGCAAATATCTTCTCCCATTCAGTCAGCAGCCTTTTTATTTTGCTGATATCGCCCTTCACTGTGCGAAACGTTTGTAATGTGATGTAGTTCCACTTGTTTGTTTTCGCTTTTGCTTCCCTTGCCTGAGGAGACACATCTATAGAATATCGCTGAGACTGAGGTCAGAGAACACACTGCCTGTTTTCTTCTAAGGAGTTTTATGGATTCAGGTCTCACATTTTAAGTATTTAACCATTTTGAGTTTATTCTTCTTTCTGATGCAAGAAATTAGGCCAGTTTGATTCTTCTGCAAGTTGCTGTCCATTTTTCTCAACACCATTTATTGTAGAGACTTTCTTTTCCCTGCTGTTTATTCTTGCCTCCATTGTTGTAGATTAATTGTTCACAAAAGTGTGTGGGCTTATTTCTCGGCTTTCTGTTCTGTTCTGTTCTGTTGGTGACTTAATATATTCTCATTCTACATTACATGCATGGCGACCACAATTTCAGATTCATGCTAGAATAAAGTATCTGAAAATAGAATATGATATTGAAAATTCAGCAGTAGCCACAGGACTGGAAAAGGTCAATTTTCATTCCAATCTTCAAAAAAGACAATGCCAAAGAATGTTCAAACTACTGCACAATTGCACTCATCTCACACACGAGTAAAGTAATGCTCAAAAATCTCCAAGCCAGGCTTCAACAGTACGTGAACCAAGGACTTCCAGATGTTCAAGCTGGATTTAGAAAAGGCAGAGAAAGCAAAGATAAAATGGCCAATATCTGTTGGATAATCAAAAAGGCAAGAGAGTTCCAGAAAAACATCTTCTGCTTTATTGACTATGCCAAAGCCTTTGACTGTGTGGATTACCAAAAACTGTGGAAAATTCTTAAAGAGATGGGAATTCCAGACCACCTTACCAGCTTCCTGAGAAATCTGTGTGCAGGTCAAGAAGAAGCAGTTAGAACTGTACACAGAACAATGGATTGGTTCCAAATTGTGAAAGGAGTGCATCAAGGCTGTATATTGTCACCCTACTTATTTAATTTATATGCAGAGTACATCATGTGAAATGTCAGGCTGGATGAAGCACAAGCTGAAACCAAGGTTGCTGGGAGAAATATTGATAACCTCAGATATGCAGATGACACCACCCTTATGGCAGAAAGAAAACAAAAACTAAAGACCCTCTTGATGAAAGTGAAAGAAGAGAGTTTAAAAGTTGGCTTAAGACTCAACGTTCAAAAAACAAAGATCATGGCATCCTGTCCCATTACTTCATGGCACATAGATGGGGGAAAAAATGGAAGCAGTGATGGATTTTATTTTCTTGGGCTCCAAAATCACTGCAGATGGTGACTGCAGCCATGAAATTAAAAGACATATACTTCTTGGAAGAAAAATTGTGACAAACCTAGACAGCATATTAGAAAGCAGAGACATTATTTTGCCAACAAAGATCTGTCTAGTCAAAGCTATGGTTTTCCCAGTAGTCATGTATAGATGTGAGAGTTGAACTATAGAGAAAGCTGAATGGCAAAGAATTGATGCTTTTGAACTGTGGCGTTGGAGAAGACTCTTGAGAGTCTCTTGGGCTACAAGGAGATCCAGCCAGTCCCTCCTGAAGGAATCAGTCCTGGGTGTTCATTGGAAAGATTGACAGTGAAGCTGAAGCTGCAGTACTCTCGCCACCTGATGCGAAGAGCTGACTCGCTGCAAAAGACGCTGATGCTGGGAGAGATGAAGGCGGGAGGAGAAGGTGACGACAGAAGATGAGATGTTGGATGGCGTCACCAATGCGATGGACATGAGTTTGAGCAAGTTCTGGGAGTTGGTGATGGACAGGGAGGCCTGGTGTGCTGCAGTCCATGGGGTCCCAAAGAGTCAGACAAGATTGAATGAGTGAACTGAACTGATTTGAAGTCAAGATTTATACAATTTACTTATTTATTAGATAAGCCCACTCATTGATTATAAGTTTTCTACCTTTGTCACTCTGGGACAGTTTAAACAAAGAAACGTTTCAGAAAAACACTAGAAACGTGAGATGAGGAGACTGCAGTCTGCAGAGCTCAATACTGTGCATAGGAATCAACTGGGAATACTTTCTAACTGGGCTGTCATAGCTGTCTCAAGTCAATCAAAGTATGTGCCTTAACTTGCCCTACTCCTGACACATACTATTTTTTAGAAAGTATAATTATCTGCTTCCCAGGCTAGTAAAGTTTTATGGTGAAACGGATCATCTCCAACATAGACAGTCATGAATTTTTCTCTAGCAATTCCCTCATTCACTGTATGTTTTAATGACTCTCTTATGCAAAGTAATAATGATCCCTCTCTTTTCTTGTCTCTTCCTAATTTCCTCTCTACTAGATTCCTTATTTTTTAGCATAAAATAACTAAACTTGCATCTGACCCACCTAAAAGATTTACTGATTTTGCCTTCCCTTCTATGTTCCTATTTCTCATTCTTTTTACAGATTTAAAAAAAATCCATATTTCAGTATTCTTATTTTCTGCTTATGTCAATTCATAGCAGATTGTAAGTTTTCTGGATTTTACTATGAAATTGAGGTTGCTAAGGGAACCAATAATCTAATTATTATTCAATTAAAAAGAACAACATATGGCACTATTAAGTTGCCTCCTTTGTTGATACTACCTTCCATTGACCTATTCAGTGAAAAAGAAAAAATTAAAGCATTTTGCCTATGTTCCATCCTTTCTCCTTTACAAGGAAGGCAGGTGGAATACTCAGGAAGGAAATGAGGTGGATGAACTTGCCAAGTCATGAAAACATGATAAGCAGACTGCTTGTCAAATAGACTAATGATATTTACTAAGAAGAGAATCCTTATTTAAAAAATGTTTTTAACAGGATGTTCCTGATTTTCAATTGCTATGGATTAAGTTTAAAATCTAGATAGATGGCTAGCTGGAAAATATCACATAACTAGTGGGCCATTTGAGATAAAAAATGGAAATGTTTATAATATAAACTTTGCACACTGTGTGAGATAACCTTCATAAATCATTTGGAGTTCTTGGAGCTGATGTCCGTCGTGGGAAGGGTGTAACCATGGAGACACCTTCAATATTACAGGTGTCTCCCTGCATTCCCTCTGACTCCACTTGGATTGAACCTTCAGATTATTTGTAAAGCCTGTTCGTGGGAAAAATCACTAACTGGTGTCAGCTAGATTTGATAATCCTGGAGAAGGCAATGGCACCCCATTCCAGTACTCTTGCCTGGAAAATCCCACGGATGGAGCAGCCTGGTGGGCTGCAGTCCATGGGGTTGCAAAGAGTCGGACACGACTGAGCGACTTCTTTCACTTTTCACTTTCATGCATTGGAGAAGGAAATGGTAACTCACTCCAGTGATCTTGCCTGGAGAGTCCCAGGCATGGCGGAGCCTGGGGGGCTGCCGTCTCCGGGGTCGCACAGGGTCAGCCGCTGAGGCAACTCACAGCAGCAGCAGGCTTGAAGGCCCGGCCTTGTGTGTAGTGCCTGCATCTGCATGTTTGCTAGTTTCCCTCCCAAACCCTTACAAGCTCTTTCTCTTTTCCTTATAAATGTCTGCTTCCCCCAAGCTTTCCCGCTGCCAGTGAGCTGCCACACTGCCCCAGATGGCATCCAGTAGTCCCATGGCCACCCTGATTCTTCCCAACCCTGTGAATGCCCCCACCGTCTACCCAATGGTAGATGAAACCAGATTCCTCCACCTCAGTTACTTTTCACATCCATGAGATCGCAGCATCACGCGAATCCAGCTGTCACGTCTCTCCGACTGTTTCTATCGACACCTTTCCCAGTACCACTAGTTCGGCTCGGATGTGGGCATTCTTCGCGTGCACTGATGGGATCTTCTTATACCGCATTGTTCGTTTTTGTCTTGTTTTCCTCGAGCTGGTTTCTCTGTGGCCTGTCCCTTGCACGGCTGCTGGAGTCAGCCTGACAAATACCAGTCTAAGCAGATGATGCCCATGCTTAGTGTTCTTCCCTGGCACCCTCTGGCTATCAAGATTTTGTTAATACAAAACCCTCCGTGATGTTTCTTGTTACCTCTCTACTCTCATCTTCCGAAAGTAACTTGTGTTCTTATTGTCAGTCATTATGCTTGCAGTTCCACAAATAGATAAAGCTATTTCCCATGGTTGCCATGAAAGTTTACAGGATGTCTTTTTACCCTCTGTTGGGATAATTGTTTTATATTCCTTATACTGCATTTTCTCTTACGTATTGTATTCTCTTAGTAAATTTCTTAATAATACAATGCCTTTCCTTTTTAAAAATAAACCTTGCTTGGTCAGGATGAATAATTATTTTAAAGTATTTTTGAATTCTGTTAGTATTTCCTGTTGAATGTTTTTCTGCCCCTGTGTTTATAAGGGAGCTGGACAAAGGATTAGTTCTCTTTTATTTTGCTATTATTTCTGGAATTGGCATCAAAATAATGCCATCACATTAAATGAATTAATATTTTTTATCTTTTAAAATATGCTGTATACTTTATATTACATTAAATTGGCTTTTCCTTTAAAATACAAAAGAATTCAGTACAAAATGATCTGATACCAAAGGCTTATTTGGAGATAGTTATTTTACAACTTTTTAATTTCTATGTATATTACTAATAATTTTTCAGAGCACTATTTCATTTAGAATAATTTTAGAATGATATATTTTCCAAGGAAATTGTCACTTCATGGAAATCCTTTTAGCTTTAATTGAGAGTATTATTCCCAATTCCTTCTGTATTTATTGTTACATTCCTTTTGTGTATTCTCTTTTTCTTGATGACTTTTATCAGAGATATGTTCAACCCCCATCCCCCTAAAAGTCAGCCCTTGAATCTAATTATAATTGCCAATATTTTGTTTAGTTTTAAATAGTTGCCTGTGTCTTCACATGTATTATTTTATCACATATTATTTTCCTTTTCTTAAATTTGTAAATTAAGTATTTAAGTAATGAGCAAAAATATAAACAGTGAAAAGAAAAAGGGTAATAAAAATAAAATAATTTGAAAAATAAATGTTAATAGTAACACATTAATATATTTATAGTATATGCTGCTGCTGCTGCTAAGTCACTTCAGTCGTGTCCAACAGTGTGAGACCCCATAGATGGCAGCCCACCAGGCTCCCCCGTCCCTGGGATTCTCCAGGCAAGAACACTGGAGTGGGGTGCCATTTCCTTCTCCAATGCATGAAAGGGAAAAGTGAAAGTGAAGTCACTCCGTCGTGTCCAACTCCTAGCGACCCCATGGACTGCAGCCCACCAGGCTCCTCCATCCATGGGATATTTCCAGGCAAGGGTAGTGGAGTAGGGTAGTATGATATGTAATAATAATGTATACATATAAAGTGACATAAATAGAATTACTAGTTAAAAGATAAATGGGATTTAAATGCATAAAACATAAGGAAGTTTACAGAAAAAAAAAAAAGAATGGACTGAAATTAGGCAAATGTTAACCAGAAGGAAACTGGTTTAAGTATCTGATTATCAGACAAAATAGATTTTAAAGTAATTATTGATGACAAAGAAAGTACTTATCTACTGATAAAAGCTTCAATTCACCAAGAAAAATATAATAATTTATAATTTTTATACCTCCGATGTAAATTCAGAGTGAGACTGCAACACACCTTTCTTGTAATCAATAGATGAAACAGATCAAAGATCAGTGAGAATATGGAGCCTGTGAACAGTACAATTAATAACTCTGGTATAATAAACATACACAGACTACTAAAAACATGAAATGGAGAACACTCCTTTATTTGAAGCACACACTTGAAATATTTATGCAAATCAACTGCAAATTATATGAAAACTTTAAAATTTCAAAGAATCAAGTTTTATCTCAAAATATCTCTTCTCCAAAAGGTGTATGACCTTCAGTTTCAGGAGTCCTCACCCAAGAGCTTACATGCACGGTCCTTCCACCACTAGAGACCTTTTCTTTCTGGAGAATGGTGCAGCTGTCGTTGAGGGAGCAACCCACCACTGGGGTGTCCTGCCTTGGATCCACTGTCCAGGACTGATTTTTATACCTTGGGTCCATCTCAGCAAAGGGACCACACTCTTTGAGTTTCTGATTCTGTGTAAGTCAAGTCTCAGAGAAACTGCAATTTCTTTAAACCATTCAACCCTAAATATGGCATACAGTTGGGAGATGAAGGTCAAAATAATTTTTTAAAGAAAATAAAATATTCAATTACAATTCAAGAAAGCTACAAAATGCCACTGGATTCACTCTTTTTGTTACAAAGGGCATTATAACTTCCATGACATTTCCACTAACTAGGGGTTTCCAGGCATTTTCTACCCTTCAACTAAAAGCTTGTGCAGTGGGGGCAACTTGGTTTTTTGCATCCTAATGCACACCTTGGGAGTTTATTGAGGCTGAGCCAAGTGTTCACAATTCCATGCCTTCTGCAAAAGAAATATACATGATGTCTGCTACGTTTTAAAACCACATAACCAGCAGAGAGGGCATTAGAAAAACTAGAATGTACTGAATCAGGTAAGTGTTTGTGATACTCTGAGGAATTCTGACACCATCTCAATACAACTTATAATTAACCCCCTGTTTTTTGCTTTGTTAGATGTCTGTTCGGATAAAAAACTGGAGTTCTTATGCCAGGAAAGTCATAGGAACAGGTCATGGAAAATGGATTATATTTAGTTATCCATTCCTGAATGGAAGTGCACCTAAGATGCTCAGAGAATGTAGACACACATGGAAAACGGCCCGAGACTGACCTGAGACCTGGGGCCAGGGCTGCAGTGCTCGGCCCTGGACACACCTCTTCCTGAGCAACGATAAAAGGAGTTATGTGAGACTAAAAATAAGATGAGCAGCTATTAGGGCAAACGCTGGACGAAAGATGCAAAAAACCAGCAGCCACTTCTGGTGAGCACAGAGCAAAGGCAGGGCGCAGCGCACGCCCTCTGCACACGGCACCACCTGAGGGGCGGCGGGCCCCCTGCCCTCCTCCGGCCTGACGCCTGGACCCGCCCTCCCGCTCCCCAAAGGAGCCAGCTTGCCCCACCGCCACCTGTCACCTGTCTCTGCTCTCCACTGATGCGGCAGGGGCTCCGGTGAAACCTTGCCTGAGTTTCTTATCTGGCATCTGATCAATTTCTATTGATTTAGGAGGGCAAGAAGGGCTTGCCTGGCGACTCCGTGGTAAAGAATCTGCCTGCCCTGCAGGAGCCGCAAGAGATGGGAGTTCGATCCCTGAGTCGGGAAGTTCCCTGGAGGAGGAAATGGCAACCTACACCAGTATTCTTGCCCAGAAGATCCTACAGAGGAGCCTGGAGGGCTACAGTCCACGGGGTTGTAAAGAGTTGACATGACTGAGCAACTGAGCATACACACTGGAGGCCAAGAGCTCAGGATGGTAACACTTCCTCCGAGTAGGGAGGGAAATCCGTTAAAACAGAGAGGAAGTTAGTTGTATTTCAATTAGACACGTAAGATGAGTGAGATTAGGGAGCAATAGGAATGTTAGCATAAAGTTGTGTTCCCTTAAAAAAAAAAAAAAAAA